>CM055122.1:285050926-285517977 GCA_029206835.1 Rana muscosa | reverse complement strand
AGATATTACCTGCACTTACCCATACTTCAGCGTAGAGAAGGACCTACTGTATCGGGTGGCAAAAAGGGCAGAAGAAACCGTTGAGCAGCTGGTGGTGCCCAAACCTTACAGGAAGTTGGTGTTGGAGTTGGCCCATGGGCACATTCTTGGAGGTCATCTGGGGACAGAGAAAACCCGAGAGAGGGTATTACAGAGATTCTATTGGCCTGGGGTGATGAAGGACATAGAAAATTATTGTTCCTCCTGCCCTGTGTGTCAGAGGTCGGCCCCGATGCCACATTTCCGTAGCCCGCTGGCCCCTCTACCCATCATTGAGGTCCCGTTTGAGAGAATCGCAATGGATTTGGTAGGTCCTATAATCAAGTCCGCTAGGGGGCACCAGTACATATTGGTTATAATGGACTATGCCACCCGTTATCCAGAAGCGATCCCTCTCAGAAATACCTCGGCCAAAACCATAGCCAAAGAGCTATCTCTTGTTTTTAGCCGGGTGGGTATTTGTAAAGAACTGCTTACGGACCAAGGTACACCCTTTATGTCCCGGGTTATGAAAGAGCTGTGTAAATTGTTCAAAGTGACGCAATTGCGTACATCTGTGTATCACCCCCAAACCGATGGGCTGGTTGAAAGATTCAACAAAACCCTAAAACAAATGTTGAAGAAAGTGGTGGATAGAGATGGAAAGGATTGGGACTGTCTACTTCCTTATTTGATGTTTGCTATTAGGGAGGTGCCCCAATCCTCTACGGGATTCTCCCCCTTTGAGTTACTGTATGGGAGACACCCAAGAGGGCTGTTGGATATTGCCAAGGAAACTTGGGAAAGTGAGAGTTCTCCCCACAGGAGTGTGATTGAGCATGTCGCCCTGATGCAAGATCGAATTGCACAGGTAATGCCCATCGTGAAGGAACATTTGGCCCAAGCGCAGTTGGCACAGCAGAGAGTGTACAACCGTGGAGCAAAGACCCGTACCTTTTCCCCGGGGGATAGGATATTGGTACTTGTCCCTACGGTTGAAAGTAAATTCCTTGCCAAATGGCAAGGCCCCTACGAGATAATGGAAAAAGTGAGCGAAGTGAATTACAAGGTCAGACAACCAGGAAGGCGAAAGCCCGAACAGATATATCACGTTAATCTGTTGAAAGCCTGGAGGGATAGAGAGTCCCTAGTCGCAGAAACTTGGTCACCAGCTCAAACTGGTTGCGTGATTCCGGAGGTTGGAATAGCAGCCACCTTGTCACAACCCCAACAACAGGAGGTTAAGGAGTTTGTGCTTCGCAACAAGGAGGTGTTCTCTGAGCTGCCGGGACAAACATCTGGGGTAGAGCATGATATTATTACCCCGCCCGGTGAAAGGGTGAAGTTAAAACCCTATCGGATCCCAGAGGCCCGACGGGAGGCAATACGGGAGGAAGTACAGAAAATGCTGAACTTAGGGGTGATAGAGGAGTCCCAAAGTGATTGGTCTAGTCCCATTGTGTTGGTGCCTAAACCGGATGGGAGCTGGCGATTTTGTAACGATTTTCGTCAGTTGAACAAAGTTACAAAATTTGACACCTACCCCATGCCACGTATAGATGAGTTGATCGACCGGCTGGGAACAGCCCGATACATGACGACTCTTGACCTCACAAAAGGGTATTGGCAAATTCCCCTGGCCAAGTCGGCCAAAGAGAAAACCGCATTTGTAACCCCAGACGGGGCGTTCCAATATAAGAGAATGCCGTTCGGGTTACAGAATGCGCCGGCCACATTCCAGCGGAAAATGGACCAGATACTGAGGCCCCATCGGAAGTATGCTGCGGCTTACCTGGATGACGTAATTGTCCATAGCACAGACTGGGCCTCACATCTGCCAAAAGTGCAAGCAGTCCTAGACTCTATCCGGGAAGCGGGGTTTACGGCTAACCCCAAGAAGTGTACCATTGGGCAGGAGGAGGCCAAATATCTTGGGTACACCATTGGCAGGGGAGTGATAAAACCCCAACTCAACAAAGTCGAGGCCATCCAGAGTTGGCCACGTCCCAACAGCAAGAAGCAGGTACGGGCCTTTCTGGGAATCGCGGGTTATTATCGGCGCTTCATTCCCCACTTTGCTTCTAAGGCTGTGCCCCTAACCAACCTGACGAAAGGGAAAGGGTCGGTCATGATTAAATGGACCCCCGAGGCTGAGGCAGCATTCCAATTCTTGAAACAAGCCTTATGTAGCCAGCCAGTGTTGTACTCACCCGACTTCTCTAAAGACTTTGTCGTACAAAGTGATGCGTCAGATGTGGGGTTAGGAGCAGTATTGTCCCAGGTCTGGAACGGGGAAGAGCACCCAGTCATTTACCTCAGCAGGAAGTTGAAGTCCCATGAGGTAAATTACGCCACGGTTGAAAAGGAGTGTTTAGCGGTGAAGTGGGCTCTAGATTCCCTTCGGTACTATCTGCTAGGTAGGCACTTTGACATGGTTACGGATCACGCTCCGTTAAAGTGGATGGCTCAAAACAAGGAGACAAATAGAAGAGTGAATAGGTGGTTCCTGGCCCTACAGGAATTCAACTTCACAGTAAAGCATCGCCCTGGCGTTCAAATGGGGAATGTGGATGCTTTGTCTCGAGTACATGAATGCCTGATTGCTGGTGTTCCAACCCCAAGGTTAAAACAAGAGGGGGGGGTATGTGACAGCAGGAAGGTAAAGTCACCTGGTTGCATCCAGGGGGGTAGATATATTTCTCCCAGATTCAGGCTTTATGCTGACTTATACAACTAGGGTGGAGAGTTGTATAAGCCCAGCTGAGGCTAGTAGGCTCATGGATGACTCTTACCTCTAGGGAGAGTGTGGGGCGTCGTGCAGACAGAGTTGATGAGGCCAGCTGAAGCTTGTCAGCTCATTTAGGCCTCTATAAAAAACTCCCAGATTCATTAGATGTTAGCTCATGCCTGGAACCAGACCTGTGTGGACTGTCTAGGGAGAGTGAACCCCTGTGCGGTGAGGCAAAGCCTGTGTGGCTATTTGTTTGGACTTTTACTAAACCAGGGACTTAGGGACTAGGACAGCACCAGGCTGATCCCAGTTGTTAGTTTAGGAAACCTGCATGTTTAGTCAGAGGTCAAACTGACCAGGATTTATTTTGTTTGTTTCTTTTTGGCTTTGCTGTGTTTTTGTCACTGTACATAGAGAAATAAACCGCACCTTTTGATTTTGAAAACCACAACCTCCGTCTGCTGGCCCTGTTTTTGTGTGGGGAGCCCAACCAGGGGGTCACACACACCCGCTACCGAGTTAACCCCCTCACAGTAGGGAGAGTGTCAGTTTATTTCACTCTGCAAGTCCTTGTTTCCAGGGACCTGGAAGGACAGTGAGTGAATTGTCCTTGTGCTATATTGTGCTTAAAAAAACATTTATTCTAGGGACAGAAAACTGTAGGTAGGGAGAGTGTCAGTTTATTTCACTCTGCAAGTCCTTGTTTCCAGGGACCTGTAAGGACAGTGAGTGAATTGTCCTTGTGCTATATTGTGCTTAAAAAAAACATTTATTCTAGGGACAGAAAACTGTAGGTAGGGAGAGTGTCAGTTTATTTCACTCTGCAAGTCCTTGTTTCCAGGGACCTGGAAGGATGCCCCCATGCTTCGGCATATATAAATGGTGCATGTATGCCCATCATTAGAAGTGGGTGGATGAAGGGAGGTATTCTAATGGTAGGCATACCCACCGATCAATCTCTTTTTTTCGTTCAGCCAACAGGCTGCATGAAAAAAAAGATTACAATACATGTCCAACAAGGACCAGCAACGTACTGGTATGTTGCTGGACTTTAAATGGTTATACCAGAATGATGCCTGCGGGTTTAGGTATCATCTTGGTATCATTCTTTTCAGCCAGCGGCCGGCTTTCATGTAAAAGCAATCCTAGCGGCTAATTAGCCTCTGGACTGCTTTTACAAGCAGTGGGAGGGAATGTCCCCCCCCCCGGATATAAAAAGCGCCATTGGGAAATTGGGAAAGCATTTTATCACACCGATCTTGGTGTGGTCAGATGCTTTGAGGGCAGAGGAAAGATCTAGGGTCTAATAGACCCCAGTTTTTTTAAAAAAAAGAGTACCTGTCACTACCTATTGCTATCATAGGGGATATTTACATTCCCTGAGATAACAATAAAAATGATAAAAAAAAATATGGAAGGAACAGTTTAAAAATCAAATAAAAGATCAAAATTAATAATAAAAACAAAAAATCACCCCTGTCCCGCCCTGCTCTTGCGCAATGGCGAACGCAAGCGTCGGTCTGGCATCATATGTAAACAGCAATTGCATCATGCATGTGAGGTATCACCGCGAAGGTCAGATCGAGGGCAGTCATTTTAGCAGTAGACCTCCTCTGTAAATCTAACGTGGTAACCTGTAAAGGCTTTAAAAGGCTTTTAAAAATGTATGTAGTTTGTCGCCACTGCGCGTTTGTGCGAAATTTTGAAGCATGTCGTGTTTGAAATATACGTACTCAGCCTAAGATCATCTTTTTTATTTCATCAAACATTTGGGCAATATAGTGTGTTTTAGTGCATTAAAATTAAAAAAAGTGTATTTTTTCCCCAAAAAATGCGTTTGAAAAATCGCTGCGCAAATACTGTGTGGAAAAAAAAGCAACACCCACCATTTTAATTTGTAGGGCCTTTGCTTTAAAAAAATATATAATGTTTGGGGGTTCAACATAATTTTCTTGCAAAAAATAAATAATGTTTTCATGTAAACAAAAAGTGTCAGAAAGGGCTTTGTCTTTAAGTGGTTAGAAGAGTGAATGTAAGCTTCCTAATGTTGTGTATAAAATGCCAGGACAGTTCAAACCCCCCCCCAAATGACCCCATTTTGGAAAATAGACACCCCAAGCTATATACTGAGAGGCATGTCGAGTCCATGGAATATTTTAGATGTTGACACTAGTTGCGGAAAAAATAATTGTTTTTTTTTTTTTTTTGCACAAACTTGTCACTAAATGATATATTGCTCAAACATGCCATGGGCATATGTGGAAATACACCCCAAAATACATTCTGTTGCTTCTCGTGAGTACGGGGATACCACATGTGTGAGACTTTTTGGGAGCCTAGCTGCGTACGGGACCCCAAAAACAAAGCACCGCCTTCAGGCTTTCTAAGGGTGTAAATTTTTGATTTCACTCCTCACTGCCTATCACAGTTTCGGAGGCCATGGAATGCCCAGATGGCACAAACCCCCCCCAAATGGCCCAGATTTGGAAAGTAGACACCCCAAGCTATTTGCTGAGAGGTATGGTGAGCATTTTGCAGATCTCGCTTTTTGTCACAAAGTTTGGAAAATTGAAAAAAATAAAATATATATTTTCTTTCTTCATTTGAGAGCTGTAAAATACTCACCATGGCTCTCAGCAAATAGCTTGGGGTGTCTACTTTCCAAAATGGGGTCATTTGGGGGGGTTTTGTGCTATTTTGGCATTTTATGGCCTTCGAAACTGTGATAGGCAGTGAGGAGTGAAATCAAAATTTTGTGCCCTTAGAAATCCTGAAGGCGGTGCTTGGTTTTCGGGGTCCCGTACGCGGCTAGGCTCCTAAAATGTCCCACACATGTGGTATCCCCGTACTCAGGAGGAGCAGCAAAATTTATTTTGGGGTGCAATTCTACATAAAACCATGGCATGTTTGAGCAATATATAATTTAGTGACAACTTTTTGTATTTTTTTTTGTCATTATTCAGTCACTTGGGACAAAAAAAAATATTCAATGGGCTCAATATGCCTCTCAGCAATTTCCTTGGGGTGTCTACTTTCTAAAATGGGGTCATTTGGGGGGGGGGGGGTTGTACTTTTATGGCCTTCAAAACTGTGATAGGTAGTGAGAAGTGAAATCAAAAATTTGCTCCGTTAGAAATCCTGAAGGTGGTGCTTGGTTTTTTGGGGCCCGTACGCGGCTAGGCTCCTAAAAAGTCCCACATATGTGGTATCCCCGTACTCAGGAGAAGCAGCAAAATTTATTTTGGGGTGCAATTCCACATATAACCATGGCATGTGTGAGCATTATATCATTTAGTGACAACTTTTTGTAATTTTTGTTTTTGTTTGTCATTATTCAATCACTTGGGACAAAAAAAAAATATTCAATGGGCTGAACATGCCTCTCAGCAATTTCATTGTGGTGTCTACTTTCCAAAATGGGGTCATTTGGGGGGGGATTTGTACTGCCCTGCCATTTTAGCACCTCAAGAAATGAGATAGGCAGTCATAAATTAAAAGCTGTGTAAATTCCAGAAAATGTACCCTAGTTTGCAGACGCTATAACAATTGCGCAAACCAATAAATATACGCTTATTGACATTTTTTTTACTAAAGACATGTGGCTGAATACATTTTGGCCTAAATGTATGACTAAAATTGAGTTTATGCGATTTTTCTTATAACAAAAAGTAGAAAATATCATATTTTTTCTAAGTTTTCAGTCTTTTTCCGTTTATATCGCAAAAAAATAAATTGCAGAGGCAATCAAATACTATTAAAAGAAAGATCTATTTGTGGGAAGAAAAGGACGCAAATTTCTGTTGGGTACAACATTGCATGTCCGCACAATTTCCAGTTAAAGCAGCGCAGTGCCAAATTGTGAAAACACCTCTGGTCATTAAGCTGCGTATTGGTCCGGCCCTTAAGTGGTTAACCAACACCGCAACGCACTACACAAGGCCGCCACGGAGGCGGCCTTATATAGGGTGGGGCGTGTACTAAACCCCAGAGACATATTTGGCCAAAGCCACCCTGGCTTTGGGCAATTATGGCTCTCCGTTTTTTGCACGCTGTGATTGGCCAAGGCATGCGTGTCATAGTGCATGCTTGGCCAATCATCAACCAGCAATGCACTGCGATGCCGCAGTGAATTATGGGCCGTGACGCGCCACTCGACAAACAACCGAACAGGCGATATTCGAGTCGAACATGGGTTCGACTCGAACTCGAAGCTCATCCCTAACTGTATATACTAAATATACTGGAATACTGGATCTAACTGAATCAACTGCCTGCTCAATCTAGCTAATTGAAATTAAATGACACTCTCTCTCTCTCTCTCTCAGAACGCGCAGGCGGCCTTATATAGTGTGGGGCGTGTACTTAGTCCTCCTGAGCCATGATTGGCCAAAGGCACCCTGCCTTTGGCAAATTATGGCTCTCTATGCTGACGGCGATCTGATTGGCCAAAGCATGCGGTTCATAGTGCATGCTTGGCCAATCATCAGCCAGCAATGCACTGCGATGACGCAGTGCATTAGGGGCCGTGATGCGGTGCTCGATTTTAGCCCGAACTCGAAGCTCATCTCTAGTTTACATACACAAATCCCCATGCTGGCGCTCGTGCACGCGTTCGTGGGTAGCCGGCAGCGATCGCACCCACCGGCCACGCGCGCAACCCCTCTTAAAGGGTTCGACGTACCCATACGGGGTTTAGCCCAGCAGTGCCATTCTGCCGCAGTATATAGACGTGAGCCGGTCGGGAACCGGTTAATGTGATTGTAAAGTCTTATTTTTTTTTTTTTATGAAAATAACAAACATATCATACTTACCTGCTCTGTTGCAGTGGATTTGCAGAGAGTGACCCTGATCCTCCGATTCTCGGGTCCCTCTTTTGTGCTCCTGGCCCCTCCCTCCTGTTGAGTGCCCCCACAGCAAGCAGCTTGCTATTGGGGCACCCAAGCCGAGCTGCAGCTCAGAGTGTCCATTCAGACACAGATCTGCGGTTCGGACCCGCCCCCTTTCTCTCCTGATTGGCTAACTGACTTTTTGATTGACAGCAGAGGGAGCCAATGGCACCGCTGCTGTGTCTCAGCCAATCAGGAGGGAGAGTTCTGGATGGCCCAGACACTCGTGGAGATCGCTGGCCAGAGATGGATCTTAGGTAAGTATTAGGGCGACCGAGGTGGACTGCTACACACAGAAGGCTTTTTATCTTAATGCATAGAATGCATTAAGATAAAAAACCTTCTGAGTTTACAACCACTATACACATAAGACAAAAGCACTTAAAGTGGTTGTAAACCCACTTATGCAACTTGCACCTACAGGTAAGCCTAGATAAAGGCTTGCCTGTAGGTGCAAGAAATATCTCCTAAACCTACACGGTTTAGGAGATATTTGCAAAAAACACATGCACCGATGTCTACGGCGTATGCGCGCCGTAGACAACGGTGCATTCAGTCAGAATCCCCATTCACAATTGCGGCATCACATCCAGGATCGGAAACAGCAGAATAACAGTAAGACGGCGCTCAGTACGCCGCGATTCTCTGTATTGCATATTTCTTTCAGTTGTGATGTAAGAGTCCACCTTTTTACTCTTAATAAAACCCTATATTTTTACCGAAATACTACACTATTGGAGGCTTCTTGTCTGTTCCCTTGCTGGACCCTGGGTTGGAGCTTCGCTCCCCCCTCCCCCCTTCCATTTTCAGGTAGCGTGAGTGGTGGTGGCCATACCCATGTCAGATTTAAGTGGAGAGGATATAAAGTGAAAGACAAGACCCAATGCTATGCCAGTTTAATTTCGAAGTGAGGTGAGAAAATTGAGAGACAGGTGTAGGATACACCAGTGGTTCAATACTACAATTGGGTACCTAATATAGAAGACCCTGACTCCATTTAAGAATACCACTGATTGGAAACACTTTATTGGAAATACTATATAGACATCTTATGGACTTTGTGATCACATTCACCATTATACCATTGCAATATTGAACCTTATGCACAGTTTGTTGATTTTCACGTTCACTATGATATTTTAGTTTTGCACTTTAACTATACACTGGTGCACTTATATCTTCATTGGTATTATTGGTTTTTATAAGTTTCACTAGTTATACTTTTATTTGGCAGAATTATCATGTTTTGTTGATATTCGTTTTATCTATCACTTCGTTTTCCATTTTGTCACATATTGTGTGGTTTTATTTTTATACATTAGCGCAAAATCCCCCCCCCCCCTTTTTGTCTTTGTATCTATATGTGTAGAGTGAACACAGATTGATTTTGCAGCCACTGTCTTTTACCTCAGTTCCCTTCACTTTACTCTTGATTAGCGCGAAAGATACACGTTTGCAAATCTCCATTCTGACAGTGGAGATCACACTGATCCTGTTTTTTTCCTATGCAGGAATACGGATCTGTGTGTTGTCCCAGTAAGCCCATCCCCCATACAGTTGGGACACACAGTGAGGGAACACAGTTAACCCCTTGATCGCCACTGGTGTTAACCCTTCCCTTGACAGTGTCATTAGTACAATGTCAGTGCATATTTTTAGCACTGATTATTACTGTAGTAATGTCACTGGTTCCCAAAAAAGGGTCTAAAATATCCGTTAGGTGTTTGATCTGTCCGCCGCAATCTAGCAGTCCCGCAAAAAAAATCACTGATCGCCACCATTACTAGTAAAAAATAAATAACTAATAAGTCCATTTTGTAGTTGCAATAACTTTTGCGCAAACCAATCAATATACGCTTATTGGGATTTTTTTACCAAAAATATGTAGCAGAAAACAAATTGGCCTAAATTGATGAATAAACTATTTTTTTTTTACATTTCTTTTTTGGAAATGTTTTATAGCAGAAAGTAAAAAAATCATTTATTTTTTTCAAACTTGGCGCTTTTTTTTGTTTTTAGCGTAAAAAATAAAAACCGCAGAAGTGATCAAATACCACCAAAAGAAAGCTCTATTTGTGGGGAAAAAAACATCAATTTAGTTCGGGTACAGTGTCGCACGACCACGCAATTGTCAGTAAAAGCAACGCAGTGCCGTATCGCAAAAAATGGCCTGGTCATTAAATGGGTAAATCCTTCTGGGGCTGAAGTGGTTAAGGTATAATATGGTGCACTGGATGGGGGTTCTCCTTTAGTGTAATTTTTTTTTTAAATACTGGTGTTTTTTTTTTCTCTCTCCCTTTTTTCTATGGATTGTCTTATGGTCTGTAGTAATTTTATTGCATGGTGTCTTGGTAAGAAGGGTAACAATTTAATAAAAAAGTGAATAGGTATGCAATGTGTGTTGAATAGACATTAAATTTTTTAAAAACAATGGTGAAAGATTTCGTTTAAACTTCATAAAAATTTATAATATAGATATAAAGAGATTTTTGCAATGCTGTCAATGCAGTTAGTACAATATTCCTTCTTTTTCAAAGTTATTAAAATAAATGATTTTTATGTTCTTTGTCTTTAAAAGCTGTTTTAACAGTGTTTATTAAAATTAGGCTCATACAGTGTTAACCATATCTCTTTTGTTTTTATGCTAAAAATCTGCTTTATTTCCATAATGTGGACTAAAATATTTTTCTGCATTACTGTCTATGCAGTATGTACAATAATTATTCTTTTTTTTTTTTTTTTTGTGAAAAAAAGAAACACTCTATTGTTAAAAATGATGATGCCCCAAAATAAAACCAACGTGTGGTCAGCAGAGATGCCCATTGACATACAGTAAAGAGCTATTATTCTGGGACTGGGAATTATCACTATTACAATCTGTATTACACAAATCACTCCACCATATACTGGGATGTTTGATACGAGAATATAACCATACAACCATCACCACTTAGGCTAGGTTCACACCTATGCATTTTGCAGTGTGTTTTCAGTTTTGCAGAAAGGCACTGCAGTCCATTTAACATGATTTCCTATGGGTCACATTTACATGCATTTTTAACTGGTGCGTTTTTTGAAAAGGGTCAGGAACTTTTTTGCCCACAGCACGTTGCATTTTTGGTTCCATAGACTCCAATGTAAATACAACAGAACGGCATCAAAATCACATGAAAAATGCAGTGCTTGCATTTTTGATGCATTTCTGTTTTGTTTTTGCTGGTTTCTCTTGCATGAAAACAGACACCTCCCAAAAAATATAAAACACATAAAAAATGCATCAAAAAATGCAAAATGCATCAGGAAAAATGTATCAATGGAAACCTGCATAGGTGTAAACCTAGCCTAAATATTACACTACAAACCATAACAACATGGGCGTAGCATAAGGGGTTGCAGGGGTCACAATCGCAACCCCACCCCTAGCTCCAGGGGGCCCCTGCAGCCTCCCTGTCATATTATCATATCCTCCACAAAGTCCAGCTCCGATCTGTCCTAAGGCCCCACACAGCCACACTCCAGTACTGCGCTTCCACAGTCCACACCCTTCTGTTCTCATTGGCTGGGGAGAAGCTGTGAGCCATTTCCTGAATGAAGAGGAGCACGGGGTGAGAACAGCCCAGGATGGGGAAGTGTCTGTGCTGTGTGCTGGTAACATGGAATGGTAACCAAGCTCAGTGAGTTAAGAGGAGGAGAGTGTTGTCCTGTAGCCACGATGGGACCGATGTCATTAGTGAGGTAGGACATCGCTCAGTGTTTCCTAGTCACCAGCTGGGTTTCTCTGTACTCCCCCCCCCACCGGGGGATGTCCGCTTATCCCACTTCCCTGACAACTGAGGAAAAGACACGCACCTCCAGGAGGTGACCTTCCCCAACACCTGCCAACACTGACAGAGAAACCTTCAGAAATTGCTAAAACAAATCTCTTAACACCTCCTAAGGGGCCCCTGAGGAGCTACAGATTTTTTGTCACATGGCGTTGTTCATCTAGATCTAAGTTGCACCCCCCCAAAGCCTCCTGACTAGGGATGAGCTTCGTGTTCGAGTCGAACATACGTTCGACTCGAACATCGGCTGTTCGATCGTTCGACGAAGATCGAACGATTTGGGCCGTTCGCGCCAAATTCGAGTGACGCGAACGGCCCACAATGCACTACGCCATCGCAGTGTCATCCAGGCGCTGTGATTGGCCAAGCATGCACTGTGACCCCGCATGCTTGGCCAATCACAGCGCCGGCAGCGAGGAGAGCAATGATTGGCCACAGGCAGGATGCCTGTGGCCAATTATTGCTGAGGGTGTTTAGTACACGCCCCACACTATAAAAGGCCGCCAGCACGGCGGCCTAGTGTAGTGTGTTCCGGAGCAGGGATAGAGCAGCATAGGCAGGGACAGTGACTGTTATTTCTTTCTTGCTTAACCTGGATTCCTTTAGTTTAGGGAAAGAGAAGGATAGGTAGGGAGAGTGTCAGTGTGTTTTGTGCTTGTGCTATAGTGTGCTTAAAAAAAACATTTTTTCTAGGGACAGAAAACTGTAGGTAGGGACAGTGTCAGTTTCTTTCACTCTGCAAGTCCTTGTTTCCAGGGACCTGGAAGGACAGTGAGTGAATTGTCCTTGTGCTATATTGTGCTTAAAAAAACATTTATTCTAGGGACAGAAAACTGTAGGTAGGGAGAGTGTCAGTTTCTTTCACTCTGCAAGTCCTTGTTTCCAGGGACCTGTAAGGACAGTGAGTGAATTGTCCTTGTGCTATATTGTGCTTAAAAAAAACATTTATTCTAGGGACAGAAAACTGTAGGTAGGGAGAGTGTCAGTTTATTTCACTCTGCAAGTCCTTGTTTCCAGGGACCTGGAAGGACAGTGAGTGAATTCTCCTTGTGCTATATTGTGCTTAAAAAAAACATTTATTCTAGGGACAGAAAACTGTAGGTAGGGACAGTGTCAGTTTCTTTCACTCTGCAAGTCCTTGTTTCCAGGGACCTGTAAGGACAGTGAGTGAATTGTCCTTGTGCTATATTGTGATTAAAAAAAACATTTTTTCTAGGGACAGAAAACTGTAGGTAGGGAGAGTGTTTTTTTTCTTTCACTCTGCAAGTCCTTGTTTCCAGGGACCTGTAAGGACAGTGAGTGAATTGTCCTTGTGCTATATTGTGCTTAAAAAAAACATTTTTTCGAGGGACAGAAAACTGTAGGTAGGGAGAGTGTTTTTTTTCTTTCACTCTGCAAGTCCTTGTTTCCAGGGACCTGTAAGGACAGTGAGTGAATTGTCCTTGTGCTATATTGTGCTTAAAAAAAACATTTATTCTAGGGACAGAAAACTGTAGGTAGGGAGAGTGTCAGTTTATTTCACTCTGCAAGTCCTTGTTTCCAGGGACCTGGAAGGACAGTGAGTGAATTGTCCTTGTGCTATATTGTGCTTAAAAAAACATTTATTCTAGGGACAGAAAACTGTAGGTAGGGAGAGTGTCAGTTTATTTCACTCTGCAAGTCCTTGTTTCCAGGGACCTGTAAGGACAGTGAGTGAATTGTCCTTGTGCTATATTGTGCTTAAAAAAAACATTTATTCTAGGGACAGAAAACTGTAGGTAGGGAGAGTGTCAGTTTATTTCACTCTGCAAGTCCTTGTTTCCAGGGACCTGGAAGGACAGTGAGTGAATTGTCCTTGTGCTATATTGTGATTAAAAAAAACATTTTTTCTAGGGACAGAAAACTGTAGGTAGGGAGAGTGTTTTTTTTCTTTCACTCTGCAAGTCCTTGTTTCCAGGGACCTGTAAGGACAGTGAGTGAATTGTCCTTGTGCTATATTGTGCTTAAAAAAAACATTTATTCTAGGGACAGAAAACTGTAGGTAGGGAGAGTGTCAGTTTATTTCACTCTGCAAGTCCTTGTTTCCAGGGACCTGGAAGGACAGTGAGTGAATTGTCCTTGTGCTATATTGTGATTAAAAAAAACATTTTTTCTAGGGACAGAAAACTGTAGGTAGGGAGAGTGTTTTTTTTCTTTCACTCTGCAAGTCCTTGTTTCCAGGGACCTGGAAGGACAGTGAGTGAATTCTCCTTGTGCTATATTGTGCTTAAAAAAAACATTTATTCTAGGGACAGAAAACTGTAGGTAGGGAGAGTGTCAGTTTATTTCACTCTGCAAGTCCTTGTTTCCAGGGACCTGGAAGGACAGTGAGTGAATTGTCCTTGTGCTATATTGTGCTTAAAAAAACATTTATTCTAGGGACAGAAAACTGTAGGTAGGGAGAGTGTCAGTTTATTTCACTCTGCAAGTCCTTGTTTCCAGGGACCTGTAAGGACAGTGAGTGAATTGTCCTTGTGCTATATTGTGCTTAAAAAAAACATTTATTCTAGGGACAGAAAACTGTAGGTAGGGAGAGTGTCAGTTTATTTCACTCTGCAAGTCCTTGTTTCCAGGGACCTGGAAGGACAGTGAGTGAATTGTCCTTGTGCTATATTGTGATTAAAAAAAACATTTTTTCTAGGGACAGAAAACTGTAGGTAGGGAGAGTGTTTTTTTTCTTTCACTCTGCAAGTCCTTGTTTCCAGGGACCTGTAAGGACAGTGAGTGAATTGTCCTTGTGCTATATTGTGCTTAAAAAAAACATTTATTCTAGGGACAGAAAACTGTAGGTAGGGAGAGTGTCAGTTTATTTCACTCTGCAAGTCCTTGTTTCCAGGGACCTGGAAGGACAGTGAGTGAATTGTCCTTGTGCTATATTGTGATTAAAAAAAACATTTTTTCTAGGGACAGAAAACTGTAGGTAGGGAGAGTGTTTTTTTTCTTTCACTCTGCAAGTCCTTGTTTCCAGGGACCTGGAAGGACAGTGAGTGAATTCTCCTTGTGCTATATTGTGCTTAAAAAAAACATTTATTCTAGGGACAGAAAACTGTAGGTAGGGAGAGTGTCAGTTTATTTCACTCTGCAAGTCCTTGTTTCCAGGGACCTGGAAGGACAGTGAGTGAATTCTCCTTGTGCTATATTGTGCTTAAAAAAACATTTATTCTAGGGACAGAAAACTGTAGGTAGGGAGAGTGTTTTTTTTCTTTCACTCTGCAAGTCCTTGTTTCCAGGGACCTGTAAGGACAGTGAGTGAATTGTCCTTGTGCTATATTGTGATTAAAAAAAACATTTTTTCTAGGGACAGAAAACTGTAGGTAGGGAGAGTGTTTTTTTTCTTTCACTCTGCAAGTCCTTGTTTCCAGGGACCTGTAAGGACAGTGAGTGAATTGTCCTTGTGCTATATTGTGCTTAAAAAAAACATTTATTCTAGGGACAGAAAACTGTAGGTAGGGAGAGTGTTTTTTTTCTTTCACTCTGCAAGTCCTTGTTTCCAGGGACCTGTAAGGACAGTGAGTGAATTGTCCTTGTGCTATATTGTGCTTAAAAAAAACATTTATTCTAGGGACAGAAAACTGTAGGTAGGGAGAGTGTCAGTTTATTTCACTCTGCAAGTCCTTGTTTCCAGGGACCTGGAAGGACAGTGAGTGAATTGTCCTTGTGCTATATTGTGCTTAAAAAAACATTTATTCTAGGGACAGAAAACTGTAGGTAGGGAGAGTGTCAGTTTATTTCACTCTGCAAGTCCTTGTTTCCAGGGACCTGTAAGGACAGTGAGTGAATTGTCCTTGTGCTATATTGTGCTTAAAAAAAACATTTATTCTAGGGACAGAAAACTGTAGGTAGGGAGAGTGTCAGTTTATTTCACTCTGCAAGTCCTTGTTTCCAGGGACCTGGAAGGACAGTGAGTGAATTGTCCTTGTGCTATATTGTGATTAAAAAAAACATTTTTTCTAGGGACAGAAAACTGTAGGTAGGGAGAGTGTTTTTTTTCTTTCACTCTGCAAGTCCTTGTTTCCAGGGACCTGTAAGGACAGTGAGTGAATTGTCCTTGTGCTATATTGTGCTTAAAAAAAACATTTATTCTAGGGACAGAAAACTGTAGGTAGGGAGAGTGTCAGTTTATTTCACTCTGCAAGTCCTTGTTTCCAGGGACCTGTAAGGACAGTGAGTGAATTGTCCTTGTGCTATATTGTGCTTAAAAAAAACATTTTTTCTAGGGACAGAAAACTGTAGGTAGGGAGAGTGTTTTTTTTCTTTCACTCTGCAAGTCCTTGTTTCCAGGGACCTGTAAGGACAGTGAGTGAATTGTCCTTGTGCTATACTGTGCTTAAAAAAAACATTTATTCTAGGGACAGAAAACTGTAGGTAGGGAGAGTGTCAGTTTATTTCACTCTGCAAGTCCTTGTTTCCAGGGACCTGGAAGGACAGTGAGTGAATTGTCCTTGTGCTATATTGTGCTTAAAAAAACATTTATTCTAGGGACAGAAAACTGTAGGTAGGGAGAGTGTCAGTTTATTTCACTCTGCAAGTCCTTGTTTCCAGGGACCTGTAAGGACAGTGAGTGAATTGTCCTTGTGCTATATTGTGCTTAAAAAAAACATTTATTCTAGGGACAGAAAACTGTAGGTAGGGAGAGTGTCAGTTTATTTCACTCTGCAAGTCCTTGTTTCCAGGGACCTGGAAGGACAGTGAGTGAATTGTCCTTGTGCTATATTGTGATTAAAAAAAACATTTTTTCTAGGGACAGAAAACTGTAGGTAGGGAGAGTGTTTTTTTTCTTTCACTCTGCAAGTCCTTGTTTCCAGGGACCTGTAAGGACAGTGAGTGAATTGTCCTTGTGCTATATTGTGCTTAAAAAAAACATTTATTCTAGGGACAGAAAACTGTAGGTAGGGAGAGTGTCAGTTTATTTCACTCTGCAAGTCCTTGTTTCCAGGGACCTGGAAGGACAGTGAGTGAATTGTCCTTGTGCTATATTGTGATTAAAAAAAACATTTTTTCTAGGGACAGAAAACTGTAGGTAGGGAGAGTGTTTTTTTTCTTTCACTCTGCAAGTCCTTGTTTCCAGGGACCTGTAAGGACAGTGAGTGAATTGTCCTTGTGCTATATTGTGCTTAAAAAAAACATTTATTCTAGGGACAGAAAACTGTAGGTAGGGAGAGTGTCAGTTTATTTCACTCTGCAAGTCCTTGTTTCCAGGGACCTGGAAGGACAGTGAGTGAATTGTCCTTGTGCTATATTGTGATTAAAAAAAACATTTTTTCTAGGGACAGAAAACTGTAGGTAGGGAGAGTGTCAGTTTCTTTCACTGTGAAAGTCCTTGTTTCAAGGGACAGAGAAGGACACCTGAAGGTAGCCCTTATTGCTTTTTTCCCATCTCCCTGCAGGCCATCTATTAGAATGTCTGGAAGGCAAACAAGGAGAGGCAGACAGTCAGGAGGCAATAAAAGAGGGCAAGCAGGCTCTGTGTCTGGGGGCAACAGTGCTGGTCGTGGACGCGGTGCATTGTCATCAGCACATGGCCATGGGACACGCTTGTCCTTCTTTTCGGCAGCTGGACATGTTGAGCCACATCATGCCGAAGACTTGGTAGAGTGGATGACCAAGCCCTCCTCCTCCTCCTCATCCTCTCTCACCCAGGCTCAGGGTACTGGAAAAGCAGCTGCCAAAGCGTCGTCTTCCCTGGTATCAATGTCAGACAAATCATCAGTCACTCCTTCCCTAGACCCACCATGTCCTCCTCCTGAGGAGTCCCCCGAACTGTTTCAGCACAGTGTTGGGTACATGCTCCAGGAGGATGCCCAGCGTTTCGAAGGGTCTGATGATGAAACCCAGCTAGAGGAAGGCAGTAGCGTGAGAGCAGACAGAGGGGATGCTCAAGAAGGACACCAATCTGGCAGTCATGTTCCAGCAGCTGCAGCATACTGCCAGATTGGCTCCAGTGATGAGGAGGGAGGGGATGATGAGGTCACTGACTCCACGTGGGTGCCTAATAGGAGAGAGGAGGAGGAGGAGGATGAGGAGGAGGCACATCTCCAACGAGGCAGGATGCCCTTTGGTGGCCAGCGTAAGGGCAGTACACCGACGGAATCACACCGCAGAGCTCCGCCTGTGCAGGGCGCTGCCTCTGCCCGTCATTCAAAAAGTTCTTTGGTGTGGGCCTTTTTTGAGGCTAGTGCATCAGATCGCACAGCTGCTGTTTGCAACATATGTCTCAAGCGTATATCGCGTGGCCAAAACATCAGCCGCTTGGGTACCACATGCCTGACCAGACATATGTTGACCTGCCATGCAGCTCGTTGGCAAGCCTACCTCAAAGACCCACACCAAAGAACAAAGCGGACCTCTCCTTGCACCGCATCAGCTAGGATCTCCAACCCCACTATAACTTCAGTCCTCTCTGAAACATGCACTGAGAGGAATGAAGGTGTAGAATTAGGTGTGTCACAGCCAAGTACTTGCGCCCACTCTGCTAGCAGTACACCGACGTCCGATTCTAGCAGGCAAATTTCCCTGCCCCAGCTGCTGGACCGTCGAAAGAAGTTCACTCCCAGCCATCCACATGCCCAGCGGTTGAATGCTAGCTTGGCTAAATTGCTAGCGCTTCAACTGCTGCCTTTTCAGTTGGTAGACTCGGCCCCCTTCCGTGAGTTTGTGCAATGTGCAGTTCCTCAGTGGCAGGTTCCCAAACGCCACTTTTTCTCACGGAAGGCTATTCCGGCTCTCTACCGGCATGTGAAAGGCAATGTCTTGGCCTCGCTGGACAGGGCGGTCAGCGGTAAGGTGCATATTACCGCTGACTCATGGTCCAGCAGGCATGGACAGGGACGTTACCTTTCTTTCACGGCCCATTGGGTCACTCTTTTGGCAGCTGGGAAGGATTCAGGACAAGGTGCAGTAGTGTTGGAGGTTGTCCCACCGCCACGCCTCCAAAATGCTACTACTGGTTGTGACACACCTCTCTCCTCCACCCCCTCCTCTTCTTCTTCCTCCATGGCCTCTTCCTGTGGTTTGTCCTATGAACCAGCGGTGCTCCGTAGCCGTTCACGGGGCTACGCAAGTACGCAGGCAAAAAGATGCCATGCCGTGCTTGCGCTGGTGTGTTTGGGGGACAGAAGCCACACTGGGGCAGAGGTCCTGTCTGCTCTGCAGGGCCAGGCCGAGAGGTGGTTGACGCCACGCCAGCTTAAGCCAGGAATGGTGGTTTGCGACAATGGCACCAACCTCCTCTCCGCCCTCCGACAGGGACAACTGACCCATGTGCCCTGTGTGGCTCACGTCCTTAACCTGGTGGTGCAGCGCTTCTTGGGCAGGTACCCGGGCTTACAGGATGTCCTGAGGCAGGCCAGGAAAGTCTGTGTGCATTTCCGCAGATCTTATAATGCCAGTGCTCGCCTGGCTGAGCTGCAAAAGGAGTTGAACCTGCCCAAGAACCGCCTTATATGTGACATGCCCACCAGGTGGAACTCAACGTTGGCCATGCTGCAGCGGCTGCACACGCAGCAGAGGGCCATCAATAAGTACCTGTGCGACTACGGCACCAGGACAGGGTCAGGGGAGCTTGGTTTTTTTTCTCCACGCCAGTGGGGCATGATCAGGGATGCATGCACTGTCCTGGCACCATTTGAGGAGGCCACGAGGATGGTGAGCAGTGACAGTGCATGCATCAGTGACACTGTACCTCTTGTCCACCTGTTGGAGCACACGCTGCGTGGAATAATGGACAGGGCACTTGAGGCAGAACAGAGGCAGGAAGAGGAGGACTTCCTTGCCTCTCAAGGCCCCCTTTACCCAGACAGTGTTCCTTCTGTCCCACCCATCGCACAGGAAGAGGAGGAGGAGGAGGAGGAGGAGGAGGAGGAGGATTGTGTCAGCATGGAGGTGGAGGCTGGCACTCAGCATCATCAGCAGCAGTCTTTTAGGGATGATTTACAGTCCCAAGAAACCAGTGGACTTGTACGTGGCTGGGAGGAGGTGGCTGCGGATCATGTCGTCCTTAGTGACCCAGAGGACTCCGGAGCGAATGCCTCAGCAAAACTACGCTGCATGGCCTCCCTGATCCTGCAAAGTCTGCGGAAGGATCCTCGTATTCTTCGGATCAAGGAGAGGGACCATTACTGGCTGGCCACTCTCCTTGATCCACGGTACAAGGGTAAGGTTGCGGACCTTATGTTACCGTCGCAGAGGGAGCAGAGGATGAGACAACTCCGGGAGGCCTTGCAGAAAGGTCTGTGCAACGCGTTCCCAGAGACTGGGAGGTTGCAAACTCCTGGTCCTGGACAACGAGTTGCTGAGGCTTCGGCCAGTCAAAGAAGGAGCGGTGGGGAAGGTGGCCGTCTGACCGATGCGTTCAGACAATTCTTTAGTCCGCAGCCCCAAAGTATGATCGGTTCCAGCAACCATCGCCAGCGTCTGATAAACATGGTGCAGGAATATCTAGGGGCAAGGTCAGACTTGGACACCTTCCCCACCGAAAATCCTCTGGCTTACTGGGTCTTGAGGATGGATCACTGGCCAGAGCTTGCACAGTATGCAATTGAGCTACTGGCCTGTCCTGCATCCAGCGTTCTTTCGGAACGCACATTCAGTGCTGCTGGAGGATTTGTCACGGATCACAGGGTGCGCCTGTCCACCGACTCGGTTGATCGACTGACTTTCATCAAGATGAACCAGTCTTGGATCACCACCAGCTACCACACACCTGATGCTGATATAACAGACTAATTGATTTTAACATGTCACATCCCTTCAAGACTGATGCTGATGCTGAGTGCCTGTGCTGTTATGTTGACTGGCTATCCTCCTCCTCCGAGTCCTCAATGATACGATTGATGATGATAGCTTGTAAGATCATTTTTGTTTATGGGTGCCGCCACCAGTGCCTAACGCCCAATTTTTCAGCCCCTGTTTAACAGGGGCGTGTAATTACAATTTTTGAAGCAATACTTTGCAACAGGGCTCATTGCTGTGCTCCAAGTACAGTATCTGTGAGGAGTTGCAGTGTTGTGCCACCAGTGCCTAAGGCCCAATTTTTCAGCCCCTGTTTAACAGGGGCGTGTCATTACAATTTTTGAAGCAATACTTTGCAACAGGGCTCATTGGTGTGCTCCAAGTACAGTATCTGTGAGGAGTTGCAGTGTTGTGCCACCAGTGCCTAAGGCCCAATTTTTCAGCCCCTGTTTAACAGGGGCGTGTCATTACAATTTTTGAAGCAATACTTTGCAACAGGGCTCATTGCTGTGCTCCAAGTACAGTATCTGTGAGGAGTTGCAGTGTTGTGCCACCAGTGCCTAAGGCCCAATTTTTCAGCCCCTGTTTAACAGGGGCGTGTCATTACAATTTTTGAAGCAATACTTTGCAACAGGGCTCATTGGTGTGCTCCAAGTACAGTATCTGTGAGGAGTTGCAGTGTTGTGCCACCAGTGCCTAAGGCCCAATTTTTCAGCCCCTGTTTAACAGGGGCGTGTCATTACAATTTTTGAAGCAATACTTTGCAACAGGGCTCATTGCTGTGCTCCAAGTACAGTATCTGTGAGGGGTTGCAGTGTTGTGCCACCAGTGCCTAAGGCACAATTTTTCAGCCCCTGTTCAACAGGGGCATGTAATTACAATTCTTGATCTAATAATTCACAGCAGGGCCCATTGCTGCACCCACCAAGAGTAACTGTCAGGGCTTACAGTGTTGTGGCACCAGCACCACCATCAAAGGCCCAATTTTTACTACCACTGTTCAACAATTATATGTAATTAAAATTCCTGATATAATAGTTGACAGCAGGGCGTTCCAGCACCAACCAAGAGTAACTGTGAGTGCTTACAGTGTTGTGCCAACACCAACAACTAAGGGGCCTATTTCTGCAGAGTATATACGGCAGGTCCCTACTTTCAAACATCCAACTTACAAACGACTCCTACTTGCAAACGCAAGAAGACAACAGGAAGTGAGAGGAAATCTACCACTAGGAAGGAAAATTCTCTCCTGTAAGAATAAATATGGGAGAAAGGTGTCTCCTCTGTACTGATGCTTTATCAGCAATCCTTGTTTCAAGAAAAACACCACATTTCAAAAACAGTTGTCATTGGGACGGAAAGTGAGGTGAAATGTTCTGAACAGGGGCACAGACAGCAAAACAAATGTTACAGGGGTGATAACCCTTACCTATGTTTTCCAAAAAGTTTAAAAATAGATTTTTGGTCTGGAGCTACACTTCAACAATGTACCTGTTCAAAATTACAAACAGACTCTACATAAGAACAAACCTACAGTCCCTGTCTTGTATGCACCGCCTGTATAGGGCTGTTCAGAGTATATAGGGCCTTTTTTATTTTATGTGCGGGGTTCCCCTTAATATCCATACAAGACCCAAAGGGGCTGGTAATGGGCTGGGGTAGGGGGGGGGGGGGTCATGGGGTAGCTATGCCATTTTTCTTAAAGAATTTCATCCATATTACCGGGACCAGACATTACATTAAAGCCGCAAGCAGTTTTAAATGGCTTTTTTTTCCTTTAGAAGTGTCATTTTGTGCAGGGACAGTTCTAAACACGGGAAACACGTGGCACTTCACAGGCATACTTTAGACACCCCCCAGGTACGATATTTAAAGGAATATTTGACTTTTTTTTTTTCACTTTATGCATCATTAAAATGACTGCTCCCGAAAAACGACCGTTTTTAAAACTTCTTTTTGCATTGATACATGTCCCCTGGTGCAGAACCCGGGTTCCCAAACCCTTTTTAGGACAATAACATGCATAATAGTTGTTATAATTAGCACTTTAGAATTCGAACGTTCGCATCCATTGTATTTAATAGGGTTCTAATGTTCGTTCGAACTTTCGGTCCGTTCGCGGGTTCTGGTGCGAACCGAACCCGGGGGTGCTCGGCTCATCACTACTCCTGACCAGCCCTTCTTCCCTGGATGCTGAGCTCCTTTCCCATTACAGCACTCTATACTGCTCCTCCTCCGCAGGGCTGAAACCACATTCTTTTAGAACACAGCCAGTCAACTGCGATCTGCACATCATGTTACCTGCCTACTGCAACTAAACTGTCGTTTCGAACAGAGAATTTCACAGGTCAGAACGGCAACATAAAAGCCAGATACACCCTGTGAAGGCTGACAGACTGTGTGTGAAGGAATGTGATTTCAGCCCTGTGTAGTCTGGGGGGAGGAGCTGTAAACAGTGCTGGGATGGGACCAAGGCTCTGCCAAGTGACCTGCCAGGGGTCCCTGTCCTCTGATTCTCAGGTAGGGATGAGCTCGGTGTTCGAGTCGAACATAGGTTCGACTCGAACATCGGCTGTTCACGCGTTCGGCGAACAACAAACGATTTGGGCCGTTCGCGCCAAATTCAAGTGACACGAACGGCCCACAATACACTGCGCCATCGCAGTGTAATCCCGGCGCTGTGATTGGCCAAGCATGCACTGTGACCCTGCATGCTTGGCCAATCACAGCGCCGGCAGCAAGGAGAGCAATGATTGGCCACAGGCAGGATGCCTGTGGCCAATTATAGCTGAGGGGGTTTAGTACACGCCCCACACTATAAAAGGCCGCCAGCGCGGCGGCCTTGTGTAGTGTGTTCCGGAGCAGGGAAAGTGAAGGATAGGCAGGGACAGTGTCAAATCTTGTCAAATCTATTCTTTGCTAAACCTTGTGTGTAGGGACAGAGAAGGATAAGCAGGGAGAGTGTCAGTGTCATATTCTTTGCTAAACCTTGTGTGTAGGGAGAGAGAAGGATAGGCAGGGAGAGTGTCAGTGTCATATACTTTGATAAACCTTGTGTGCAGGGAGAGAGAAGGATAGGCAGGGGACAGTGTCAGTGTCATATTCTTTGCTAAACCTTGTGTGCAGGGAGAGAGAAGGATAGGCAGGGAGAGTGTCAGTGTCAAATACTTTGATAAACCTTGTTTGCAGGGAGAGAGAAGGATAGGCAGGGGACAGTGTCAGTGTCATTGTTGCTAAACCTCCTGCACATTATACACCTGAAGTTAGCCCGTATTGCTGCTTTTTCCTGGTGTGTTACACCAACAGGATTTTGCGGCACTTACAGCGGGCGGGGTGTACCTCCTGACCATATTACACCTTAACTTAGCCTGTATTACTGCTTTTTCCTGGTGTGTTACACCAACAGGATTTTGCGGCACTTGCAGCAGGCGGAGTGTGCCTCCTGACAATATTACACCTTAACTTAGCCTGTATTGCTGCTTTTTCCTGGTGTGTTACACCAACAGGATTTTGCGGCACTTACAGTGGGCAGAGTGTGCCTCCTGACCATATTACACCTTAACTTAGCCTGTATTGCTGCTTTTTCCTGGTGTGTTACACCAACAGGATTTTGCGGCACTTACAGCGGGCAGAGTGTGCCTCCTGACCATATTACACCTTAACTTAGCCTGTATTGCTGCTTTTTCCTGGTGTGGTACACCAACAGGATTTTGCGGCACTTACAGCGGGCGGAGTGTACCTCCTGACCATATTACACCTTAACTTAGCCTGTATTGCTGCTTTTTCCTGGTGTGTTACACCAACAGGATTTTGCGGCACTTGCAGCAGGCGGAGTGTGCCTCCTGACAATATTACACCTTAACTTAGCCTGTATTGCTGCTTTTTCCTGGTGTGTTACACCAACAGGATTTTGCGGCACTTACAGCGGGCGGAGTGTGCCTCCTGACCATATTACACCTTAACTTAGCCTGTATTGCTGCTTTTTCCTGGTGTGTTACACCAACAGGATTTTGCGGCACTTACAGCGGGCGGAGTGTGCCTCCTGACCATATTACACCTTAACTTAGCCTGTTTCGCTGCTTTTTCCTGGTGTGTTACACCAACAGGATTTTGCGGCACTTACAGCGGGCGGAGTGTGCCTCCTGACCATATTACACCTTAACTTAGCCTGTATTGCTGCTTTTTCCTGGTGTGTTACACCAACAGGATTTTGCGGCACTTACAGCGGGCGGAGTGTGCCTCCTGACCATATTACACCTTAACTTAGCCTGTATTGCTGCTTTTTCCTGGTGTGTTACACCAACAGGATTTTGCGGCACTTACAGCGGGCGGAGTGTGCCTCCTGACCATATTACACCTTAACTTAGCCTGTATTGCTGCTTTTCCCATTTCCCTGCAGGCCATTAGAATGTCTGGAAGGCAAACAAGGAGAGGCAGACAGTCAGGAGCCAAAAAAAGAGGGCAAGCAGGCTCTGTGTCTAGAGACAACAGTGCTGGTCGTGGACGCGGTGCATCGCCATCAGCACGTGGCCATGGGACACGCTTGTCCTTCTTTTTGGCAGCTTGACGTGTTGAGCCGCATCATGCCGAAGACTTGGTAGAGTGGATGACCAAGCCCTCCTCATCCTCCTCATCCTCTCTCACTAAGGCTCAGGGTACTGGCAAAGCAGCTGTCAAAGCGTCCTCTTCCCTGGTATCAATGTCATCCTCAGTCACTCCTTCCCTAGACCAACCATGTCCTCCTGAGGAGTCCCCCGAACTGTTTGAGCACAGTGTTGGGTACATGCTCCAGGAGGATGCCCAGCGTTTCGAAGGGTCTGATGATGATACCCATCTAGAGGAAGGCAGTAGCGTGAGAGCAGAGAGAGGGGATGCTCAAGAAGACACCAATCTGGCAGTCATGTTCCAGCAGCTGCAGCATACTGCCAGATTGGCTCCAGTGATGAGGAGGGAGGGGATGATGAGGTCACTGACTCCACGTGGGTGCCTAATAGGAGAGAGGAGGAGGAGGAGGAGGAGGATGAGGAGGAGGCACATCTCCAACGAGGCAGGATGCCCTCGGGGGGCCAGCGTAAGGGCAGCACACCGACGGAATCACACCGCAGAGCTCCGCCTGTGCAGGGCGCTGCCTCTGCCCGTTATTCAAAAAGTTATTTGGTGTGGGCCTTTTTTGAGTCGAGTGCATCAGATCGCACAGCTGCTGTTTGCAACATATGTCTCAAGCATATATCGCGTGGCCAAAACATCACCCGCTTGGGCACCACATGCTTGACCAGACATATGTTGACCTGCCATGCAGCTCGTTGGCAAGCCTACCTTAAAGACCCACACCAAAGAACAAAGCTGACCTCTTCTTGCACCGCATCAGCTGGGATCTCCAACCCCACTATACCTTCAGTCCTCTCTGAAACCTGCTCTGAGAGGAATGAAGGTGTAGAATTAGGTGTGTCACAGCCAAGTACTTGCGGGCACTCTGCTAGCAGTACACCAACATCCGATTCTAGCAGGCAAATTTCCCTGCCCCAGCTGCTGGACCGTCGAAAGAAGTTCACTCCCAGCCATCCACATGCCCAGCGGTTGAATGCTAGCTTGGCTAAATTGCTAGTGCTTCAACTGCTGCCTTTTCAGTTGGTAGACTCGGCCCCCTTCCGTGAGTTTGTGCAATGTGCGGTTCCTCAGTGGCAGGTTCCCAAACACCACTTTTTCTCACGGAAGGCGATTCCGGCTCTCTACCGGCATGTGGAAGGCAATGTCTTGGCCTCGCTGGACAGGGCGGTCAGCGGTAAGGTGCATATTACCGCTGACTCATGGTCCAGCAGGCATGGACAGGGACGTTACCTTTCTTTCACGGCCCATTGGGTCACTCTTTTGGCAGCTGGGAAGGATGCAGGACAAGGTGCAGTAGTGTTGGAGGTTGTTCCACCGCCACGCCTCCAAAATGCTACTACTGGTTGTGACACACCTCTGTCCTCCACCCCCTCCTCTTCTTCTTCCTCCGTGGCCTCTTCCTGTGCTTTGTCCTCGGAACCAGTGGTGCTCCATAGGCGTTCAAGGGGCTACGCAAGTACGCAGGCAAAAAGATGCCATGCCGTGCTTGCGCTGGTGTGTTTGGGGGACAGGAGACACACTGGGGCAGAGGTTCTGTCTGCTCTGCAGGGGCAGGCCGAGAGGTGGTTGACGCCACGCCAGCTTAAGCCAGGAATGGTAGTTTGCGACAATGGCACCAACCTCCTCTCCGCTCTCCGACAGGGACAACTGACCCATGTGCCCTGTGTGGCTCACGTCCTTAACCTGGTGGTGCAGCGGTTCTTGGGCAGGTACCCGGGCTTACAGGATGTCCTGAGGCAGGCCAGGAAAGTCTGTGTGCATTTCCGCAGATCTTATAATGCCAGTGCTCGCCTGGCTGAGCTGCAAAAGGAGTTGAACCTGCCCAAGAACCGCCTTATATGTGACATGCCCACCAGGTGTAACTCAACGTTGGCCATGCTGCAGTGGCTGCACACGCAGCAGAGGGCCATCAATGAGTACCTGTGTGACTACGGCACCAGGACAGGGTCAGGGGAGCTCAGGTTTTTTTCACCAAACCAGTGGGCATGATCAGGGATGCATGCACTGTCCTGGCACCATTTGAGGAGGCCACGAGGATGGTGAGCAGTGACAGTGCATAAATCAGTGACACTGTACCTCTTGTCCACCTGTTGGAACATACGCTGCGTGGAATAATGGACAGGGCACTTGAGGCGGAACAGAGGCAGGAAGAGGAGGACTTCCTTGCCTCTCAAGGCCCCCTTTACCCAGACAGTGTTCCTTCTGTCCCACCCATTGCACAGGAAGAAGAGGAGGAGGAGGAGGAGGATTGTGTCAGCATGGAGGTGGAGCCTAGCACTCAGCATCATCAGCAGCAGTATTTTAGGGATGTTTTACAGTCCCAAGAAACCAGTGGACTTGTACATGGCTGGGAGAAGGTGGCTGCGGATCATGTCGTCCTTAGTGACCCAGAGGACTCTGGACTGAATGCCTCAGCTAACCTACGCTGCATGGCCTCCCTGATCCTGCAAAGTCTGCGGAAGGATCCTCGTATTCTTCGGATCAAGGAGAGGGACCATTACTGGCTGGCCACTCTCCTTGATCCACGGTACAAGGGTAAGGTTGCGGACATTATCTTACCGTCGCAGAGGGAGCAGAGGATGAGACAACTCCGGGAGGCCTTGCAGAAAGGTCTGTGCAACGCGTTCCCAGAGACTGGGAGGTTACAAACTCCTGGTCCTGGACAACGAGTTGCTGAGGCTTCGGTCAGTCAAAGAAGGAGCGGTGGGGAAGGTGGCCGTCTGACCGAAGCATTCAGACAATTCTTTAGTCCGCAGCCCCAAGGTATGATCGGTTCCAGCAACCATCGCCAGCATCTGATATACATGGTGCAGGAATACCTAGGGGCAAGGTCAGACTTGGACACCTTCCCCACCAAAAATCCTCTGGCTTACTGGGTCTTGAGGATGGATCACTGGCCAGAGCTTGCACAGTATGCAATTGAGCTACTGGCCTGTCCTGCATCCAGCGTTCTTTCAGAACGCACATTCAGTGCTGCTGCAGGATTTGTCACGGATCACAGGGTGCGCCTGTCCACCGACTCTGTTGATCGACTGACCTTCATAAAGATGAACCAGTCTTGGATCACCACCAGCTACCAAACACCTGAAGCTGATATAACAGACTAATTTATTTTCAAATGTCACATCCCTTCAAGACTGATGCTGATGCTGAGAGACTGTCCTGTTATGTTGACTGACTATCCTCCTCCTCCTCAATGATCCGATTGACGATGATAGCTTGGAAGAACATTTTTGTTTCTGGGTGCCGCCACCAGTGGCTAAGGCCCAATTTTTCAGCCCCTTTTTAACAGGGGTGTGTTATTACAATTGTTTATGCAATGCTTTGCAGCAGGGCTCATTCCTGCACTCCAACTAGAGTATCTGGGAGTGGTTGCAGTGTCGTGGCACCAGCACCAATGGCTAAGGCCCAATTTTTCAGCCCCTGTTTAACAGGGGCGTGTAATTACAATTTTTGATGCAATACTTTGCAACAGGGCTCATTGCTGTGCTCCAAGTACAGTATCTGTGAGGAGTTGCAGTGTTGTGGCACCAGTGCCTAAGGCTCAATTTTTCTGCCCTTGTTTAACAGGGGCATGTAATTACAATTCTTGATCTAATAATTCACAGCAGGGCCCATTCCTGCGCCCACCAAGACTAACTGTGAGGCCTTACAGTGTTGTGTCAACACCACCACCACCACCACCACCAAAGGCCCAATTTTTCAGCCCCTGTTTAACAGGGGCGTGTAATTAAAATTTTTGATGCAATACTTTGCAACAGGGCTCATTGCTGTGCTCCAAGTACAGTATCTGTGAGGGGTTGCAGTGTTGTGGCACCAGTGCCTAAGGCCCAATTTTTCTGCCCCTGTTTAACAGGGGCATGTAATTACAATTCTTGATCTAATAATTCACAGCAGGGCCCATTCCTGCGCCCACCAAGACTAACTGTGAGGCCTTACAGTGTTGTGTCAACACCACCACCACCACCACCACCAAAGGCCCAATTTTTCAGCCCCTGTTTAACAGGGGCGTGTAATTAAAATTTTTGATGCAATACTTTGCAACAGGGCTCATTGCTGTGCTCCAAGTACAGTATCTGTGAGGGGTTGCAGTGTTGTGGCACCAGTGCCTAAGGCCCAATTTTTCTGCCCCTGTTTAACAGGGGCATGTAATTACAATTCTTGATCTAATAATTCACAGCAGGGCCCATTCCTGCGCCCACCAAGACTAACTGTGAGGCCTTACAGTGTTGTGTCAACACCACCACCACCACCACAACCAAAGGCCCAATTTTTCAGCCCCTGTTCAACAGGGGCATGCAATTACAATTCTTGATCTAATATTCACAGCAGGGCCCATTCATGCGCCCACCAAGAGTAACTGTGAGGGCTCACAGTGTTGTGGCAACACCAACATGTAAGGGGCAAATTTCAGCTGAGTATATACGGCAGGCCCCTACTTTCAAACATCCAACTTACAAACGACTCCTCCTTGCAAACTGAAGGATACAACAGGAAGTGAGAGGAAATCTACCCCTAGGAAGGCAAATTCTCTCCTGTAAGAGTTAATATGGGAAAAAAAGTGTCTCCTCTCCACTGATGCTTTATCACCAATTCTTGTTTCAATAAAAACCCCAAATTTTCAAAAAAAAAATTGTCATTAGGACGGAAAGTGAGGTGAACTGTTCTGAACAGGTGCACACTGCACAGACAGCAAAACAAATGTTACAGGGGTGATAACCCTTCCCTATGTTTTCCAAAAAGCTTAAAAATAGATTTTTTGGCTGGAGCTACACTTAAACAATGTACCTGTTCAAAATTACAAACAGATTCTACATAAGAACAAACCTACAGTCCCTGTCTTGTATGCACCGCCTGTATACGGCTGTTCAGAGTATATAGGGCCTTTTTTATTTTGTGTGCGGGGTTCCCCTTAATATCCATACAAGACCCAAAGGGGCTGGTAATGGGCTGAGGTAGGGGGGGGGGGGGTGATGGGGTAGCTATGCCATTATTCTTAAAGTTTTTTATCCATATTACCGGGACCAGACATTACATTAAAGCCGCAAGCAGTTTTAAATGGCTTTTTTTCCTTTAGAAATGTAATTTTGTGCAGGGACAGTTCTAAACACGGGAAACACGTGGCACTTCACAGGCATACTTTAGACACCCCCCAGGTACGATATTTAAAGGAATATTTGACTTTTTTTTTTCACTTTATGCATCATTAAAATGACTGCTCCAGAAAAACGGCCGTTTTTAAAACTTATTTTTGCATTGATACATGTCCCCTGGTGCAGAACCCGGGTTCCCAAACCCTTTTTAGGACAATAACATGCATAATAGTCGTTATAATTAGCACTTTAGATTTCGAACGTTCGCATCCATTGTATTTAATAGGGTTCTAAAGTTCGTGCAAACTTTCGGTCCGTTCGCGGGTTCTGGTGCGAACCGAACCCGGGGGTGTTCGGCTCATCACTACAGGGGACAGTGTCAAGCCTCGTACACACGGCCGAGATTCTCGTTGAAAAAAACATGTCGTTTTTTTCGACGAGATTCTTGGACAAGAAACTTGTCCCGGCCGAGTGTACACACGCTCGTTTCAAAGAACCCGCGGTTCTTTGAAAGGAGTGTACGTGGTGACGTCATCGACTACGTCGAGCATGCGCTCGTCACATTCGATGCCGTCGCCGCCATCTTGGTATACCCTACGTATGCCTAGGAAGCTACCGCGCATGCGTCAAATTAATTTCGAACATGCGCGGGCTTCCGGGCGGACAGGTAAGTGTACACACACTCACTTTTCTCGTCGAGAAACATGCCGAGGAGAATCTCGACGAGAAAATAGAGAGCAGGTTCTCTATTTTCTCGTCGAGGTTTCTTGTCGGTTTTCTCGACAAGAAACCCGATAGCAGCGTACACACGACCGATTTACTCGGCAAGACCTCTCTGCCAGCAAGTTTCTTGCTGGTTCTTGCCGAGAAAATCGGTCGTGTGTACGAGGCCTCAGTGTCATATTCTTTGCTAAACCTTGTGTGCAGGGAGAGAGAAGGATAGACAGGGAGAGTGTCAGTGTCATATACTTTGATAAACCTTGTGTGCAGGGAGAGAGAAGGATAGGCAGGGGACAGTGTCAGTGTCATTGTTGCTAAGCCTCCTGCACATTATACACCTGAAGTTAGCCCGCATTGCTGCTTTTTCCTGTTGTGTTACACCAACAGGCATTTGCAGCACTTACAGCGGGCGGAGTGTGCCTCCTGATCATATTACACCTGAAGTTAGCCTGTATTGCTGCTTTTTCCTGGTGTGTTACACCAACAGGCATTTGCGGCACTTACAGCGGGCGGAGTGTGCCTCCTGATCATATTACACCTGAAGTTAGCCTGTATTGCTGCTTTTTCCTGGTGTGTTACACCAACAGGCATTTGCGGCACTTACAGCGGGCGGAGTGTGCCTCCTGATCATATTACACCTGAAGTTAGCCTGTATTGCTGCTTTTTCCTGGTGTGTTACACCAACAGGCATTTGCGGCACTTACAGCGGGCGGAGTGTGCCTCCTGATCATATTACACCTGAAGTTAGCCTGTATTGCTGCTTTTTCCTGGTGTGTTACACCAACAGGCATTTGCGGCACTTACAGCGGGCGGAGTGTGCCTCCTGATCATATTACACCTGAAGTTAGCCTGTATTGCTGCTTTTTCCTGGTGTGTTACACCAACAGGCATTTGCGGCACTTACAGCGGGCGGAGTGTGTCAGTTGCTGTGAGACCTTTGGAGTGAGAGGACGTGCCTGTAGGGAGCTCCTGGAGCTCCAGGAGGAGGGGTGTGATGGCCTCCTCCAGCCCAGAACCGGGGCAGCTTTCCCGGCCTGATGCTGCTGCCTCCTCCCTGGGGATTAAGGACCTATCCAGGGAGGAGATGCTCTTTTTACAGACCCAAGGGGAACTAATGGACCCAGTCGGGCCTTCTGTGGGAAGATGGCAGTCCTAACGGACCTAAGGAACAGGAGAGATCGGGCCAGCAGTTTCAGAAGAGGCGAGTATGCCGAGGCCATTGGCCTTTTAAAGGGCCAGAGCGGTGACCTATGGACCCTGCTTGGTGGGCTATGTGAGAGAGGCCGAGGGGAGACAGATTTCCTCCTAGAAGTAAGGACTGAACTCCGGAGAGCAAGTAAGGAGGGCTCCCAGGCTGCCAGACGTAGCAGCCAGAAAAACCTGCAGGACCATCTGCAGCCTAAAGAGCCTGTGGAGGTGGTAAGTCCCGGTGACGGTGAAGGACCTCCCCCCTCCCTGGGAAGTGCGGTCCCTGTGGTCTTGGCTGTGGAGGGTCCCCGGGTCCATGCTGTGTTGCGGCCAGGAAAAACTGCCAGCAAGCAGGCAGACCCGGGTAGGGTACCCCATGATGCAGCCAGGTAAGGTCAGGATGGGAGCACTGCGGGAGCAGGAAAGTTGGGGGGAGTTGTGGTGGTGGTCCTAACGCCACTCCCGGGGACTAGGTCAGAGGCAGGGAGGAAGGATACGGCCAGGCAAGATGGCGGGACCCCCAGGACCCCTGTGATTCCCACATGTGGCATAAAAACTGCACGTGTTGTGGAGGAGGGAGAGGGGTCCGCCATGCAGACAGAGACTGCCATGGAAATCATTACCACAAAGGCTGCAGGAGAGACTGTGAAGGCAGAAACAGCAAAGACTACAAGTGTGCCGGTGTTTGGGGGTGAAAAGACTAGTGGTGGTGGGGTGGTGGTTGCAGTGGATGTGGGGGAGGTTGTTGGTGAGGGTGGGGGGGCGCCATTTTCTGGTGAAGATGGAGGAGGTTTGGATGCTGCAAACAGCTCACAAGCAATGGACGCTATGGCGCCGGGATGTGAGGCTTCCACTGCTGACAGTGGGGGCGTGGCCAGTGGACGGAGCCTGGGCGGGCTGGGGGGCCAGGGGGAGGAGCTGGGGTGGGAGTCTGGGCGGCAAGAGGAAGTGGGAGGGGCTAGCGGCGTCCGTACGGCCACTTCCGGTTTTTCTGGTCGGCCTGACCCGGAAGTGGGTGGGGGGGTTGACCAGGAAGTAAGTCCTGAACCGGAAGTGGTCGGGGACTTCCGGTCTGCGGCTGCTGATGGCCCTGAAGGAGATGGGATGGAGGTATGTGGGGAAGGGAAAATGTGTGGGGATATTATGGCGTTAGACTCCACAGGGGACCCGAGCCCAGCCCAGAGTGTGGGCAGGTGGAGCGAGGCCGAGGCTGGGGAACTTCTTGGGGATCACCCAGCCTTGGCCTTTATCAGAGATATGGAGTCTCAGGGGGGACAGTCAAAGGGGAAGGAGCAGCCACGGCCGCAGGAGCAGGGGGAGGAGCCATCTGGGGCTCATGCCTGCAGCTCTAGTGGGCCCCCAGTGGTAGACCCTCCTCCTAGTGTTAGGAAGAGGGATGTTGTGGGTGTGGCTTGCTCCGGGGGGGCGGTGGATGGGAGGGACCCCCCCGGCAGGTTTAGGCCGGGGGGTTCCCCCGGTTGGTGTGTCAGCCATGGGTGCTGGGGGTGCCCCTGGTGATGCGGTGGAGCGCTCTACTGGCGCTCAGGCTGGGGGTATTTTGGGGCAGGCCCAGGAGGCAGAGCTGCTTGAGGCGCTTAGGGAGACCAGGTCTTTTGCCCGGGTGGCAGGGATCAGCGTCCCTTTGGCCCCCCTGTACAGCCAGTTTGGCGCCCAAAACTTCCGGGTTCCCCCCGCAGACCAGCTCCAGGGGTGAACCCGTGGTCGAGGGGTACAGGGGGTCCGGAGAGGCGCAGGCGCAATGTCGTGCAGCTGCGGTGGGAGGGACCTGGACAGTGCCCCAGCAGGGGGCAGGTAGTGGATCTTCTGCTGAAGGGGGCCAACTTCAAGGTAGCCGACCTCTTCGCAGTGATCCATCCCACGGGCACCAAGGAGTTTGATGTCAGTTTTTTCTCCTTGGTGCTAATGGAGCTCTTTCTCACCATCTAGGAGCTCCTGAAGAGGTCGGAGCCTTGGAAGTTCTTTAGGGTGGTCCCCCTGTCCAGGCAGGAAGATATAAAGTCCCTGACCATTTTGGTCAGGAACGAATCCCTCCCACCTGAGGACATTGCCACCTGGTTGGGGAGGTATGGGCAGCTGCAGTCTCCCCTCCACAAAAACCTAGATGAGCGCGGGGTCTGGACCGGGGCGTGGCTGGCCAGGATCCGTCTCAAGCGCCAGGGGACCAGTGTGACCCATGTCCCTGGTAGCGCGTTTATTGGAAGAGATAGGATCCTGGTCTTTTACCCCGGTCAGCCCCGTCGCTGCTTCAAGTGTGGGAGTCCCACCCATTTGAGTGCGGATTGCACAACGCCCCGGTGCGTCAGGTGTAACAGGCCTGGGCACTCCTCAGAGACTTGCAGACTAATTGTCTGCAACCTCTGTGGGGTGTCCGGCCACCCATTCAGCCACTGCCCCAAGGCTTTTCGGGGGCGTGCGGCTGATGGGGATGGGCCAGGCCCAGATGACGCACCAGGGGGAGTGGGTCTCCCACCCCAAGCGCCTCAAGCGGGCCTAGTGATGGGCCTGGGGCTGGTGGCCCAGAGGGGCCTTTGCCGCAGAGGCAGAGGTCCGGGCGTAGGCGCAGTGGAGTGGGGGCCCCTGCTGGGAATGTGCCTGGTCCCTCGGGACTTGTTTCTGGGGGGCCGGGTGCGCCAGTGCCGGGCCCAGTGGGGGTGAGGGGTTGGGGGGCCCTCTGCTGAGGGCCGTCCCCCTCCCCCTCTTTCTTCTACGCCTCCTCCTCCTTCTGCCCCCTCTCTTTCTTCCCCCCCTCCTTTTCCCTCTCCTGCCCCCCTTTCCCCCCTCCTTTCCCCCCTTCCCCCTATTCTCCCTCCCCCTCCCTCCTTCCCCCTATTCTCCCTCTCCCCTCCCCTCTCCCTCTTCGCCTCCGTCCCCTTCCCGTCCCATCCTGGATCCCCTTTTGTGTCTCCGGGATTCAGGGGGGGAGGGTATGGAGGTGGCTGAGTCGTTAAAGGGCTTGCACAAGAGGCCCAAGGATGCCTCTAGCGGGCACTCTGACAACAATGTGGGCGGCCAGACCCAGGAGGGCTGGCTGCAAAAGAAAGTTAAGAAAAAAGTAAAAAAGAAGGGTCCTGGGCAGGTTGGGGTTTCTGTACCCCGGGTTGTCCCTAGTAGGGACCCTAGGGGGCCCCCCCAGTGATCCTGGGAAATATGTATGGGGTCCTCTCTGATTCGGAGGAGGACCCCGGGGTGTAGGCAAAAACGCAGAGGAGAATGCAGGCCAAAATCACTAAGGATGGCGGTACCCTCTCCAATACGCGTTGCGACCATTAATGTCGCAAGTGTGCGTTCTGCGGCGGCTCGTTTCATGGCCTTTGATTTTCTCAGCCGAGTTGAAGCTGACATTTTGTTTTTGCAAAAGACCTGGCTGGCATCGGTGGCAGAGATGCATCTAGCAAAGAGGGAGTGGAGGTGCGGGCCCTCCCTCTGGTCTCTTGCGGCCGAGCCCTGCAGTGGAGTTGCAGTCCTTTTTAAGACTGGTCCGGTGGCTTGTCGACGAGTGATTGAGGTAGAGGTCGGTAGGTGCCTGGTAGTGGACGCCGTCGTGAGGGGGCAATTCCTTAGGCTGATCAACTTCTATGGCCCTCAGACCAGGAGGGACAGGAAGAGCCTCCTCACGATGGTCAAGCCCTACCTGTTTACGTCCCAGCTGGTGGTCTTTGGTGGTGACTACAACATGGTCACCAGATCAAAGGATCGGGCAGGCGCCTCTGGCCCCCTGGGATATGATAGTATTTTCTTGAATAGTATAGTAAGGGAAGCTGGGTTGGTGGATGCGCATGTTCAGCGCCTCCCCAACCACACTGGGTTCACCTATGCCCGAGGTAGTAGTAGGAGTAGGTTAGATAGGTTTTTTTAAGGGGGGACTCTGCCTTTGCGGCACCTGTGTTGCAGGCGGTAGAGTTCTCCGATCACTGTATGGTTTCTGTGACCCTGAATGTGGCCGACACCCCTCAGAAGGGTCGAGGTCTCTGGCGTCTTAATGGATCACTGCTCGAGGACCTCGAGGTTAGGGAGGCCTATGAGATCTTCCTTGCGGATCAGGCCTCGCTCCTTGAGAGCGGCTGCTCCCGCCAGGAATGGTGGGAAGTGGTGAAGAAGAGGTCGGAGGGCTTTTTCCGCAGGATCTCTAGGTACCGGGCGACATCCAAGTACCTGGCCTACCAGAAGTTGCGCAGGCAGTTAGACCGCCTGGTTTCAGCTGGGGGCCCTCAGGAACAGATATCCGATCTGAAGCTTCAGATGAAGGGGTGTCAGTATGACCGTCTTGCCTCCCTGGTCCTTGAAAGGGATTACGGGAAGTTTTCCTCCCCGGATCCCTACAGGAGCTGTGGTAAGGCGGTGAGTTCGAAGGTCATACATGGCTTGAAGGATGCCTCGGGGTCCCTGGTCCGGTCCAGACCGGGTATCCTGAGCATCATCAGGGACCATTTTTCAGACCTCCTTCGAAGGAAGCCTTTGTATATGGAGAAAGCCAGGGCGTTTCTTGATGAGACCCCGCTTTGTGCGGGGCCTGATCTCCCAGACTCTCTGATAGCGGAAATCTCGGTTGCAGAAATTGAGCAGGCCATCGACTCTTTGTCCTTAAAAAAGTCGCCGGGGCCTGATGGGCTTACGGCTGAGTTTTATAAAACCTTTAAGAGTCTTTTAGCTCCTCACTTGAGGGAGGTTTTCAATGAGTGTTTGGCCAACGGCCTGCTCCCTCCCTCAATGAGAAGGTCAGCCTTGATTCTGCTGTCAAAGGGAAAAGATCCGACTGTGATTGAGAACTGGCGCCCGATCGCCCTTCTCACTACAGATAGGAAGTTGTTGGCGAAAATACTCTTTTTGCGTATGTCAGCAGTCGCTGAAAAGATGCTGTCTGTCTCCCAGCACTGTGCAATTCCTGGCTGGAGCACCTTTAGTGCCGTCCTGAGCGTCCGGGAGGCCGTGGAAAGGTGCAGGGCAACGGGGGATGGGCGGTATCTGCTGGCATTAGACCAGGCCAAGGCTTTTGACCGGGTGAACCATGAGTACCTCTGGCTTCTTCTGAGAAAGTACGGTTTGCCTGAGCAATTTGTGAATTAGCTGAAAGTATTGTACAGGGGAGCGGTGAGCTTCCCTCTTGTCAATGGTTGGGTGGGTTCTGCCTTTGCTGTGGACTCTGGGGTCAGGCAGGGTTGCCCATTGAGCCCCCTTCTCTACGTCTTTGCCGTCAATCCCTTTGTGAGAAGGCTCGACTGTGAGCGTTTGAGGGGGGTTCCGGTGGAGCCTTGCATTGGTCCGGATCCGGCAGTGAGGGTGGTGGCCTACGCGGACGATGTCTCGGTGGTGGTGTCCAGCCGCGAGGAGGCCCTCTTTGTGGAAACGCAGATTGGGAGCTACTCCGAGGCATCTGGTTCATTGGTCAATTGGGGCATGAGCGAAGTTCTCTGGTTGGGGAGGGAAGGCGAGCAGTTCGCTCTTCCGGACGTATTTCCTCAGCCCCAGCCAGAAGTTAAAATCCTTGGCATCCTATTTGGCCCGGGTGATTACCCCAAGCTAAATTGGGAGCGCAGACTGGTCGGTGCATCTCGGAAGGTGAACGCCTGGAAGGGCTGGAAGCTGTCATTGAGGGAAAGGGTAAGCCTGGTCAAAACATACCTATTGCCAGAATTCCTTTATGTCAGCTACGTTTGTATTTTGCCTGCATCTCTCTATTAGTGATGAGCCGAACACCCCCGGGTTCGGTTCGCACCAGAACCCGCGAACGGACCGAAAGTTCGCACGAACATTAGAACCCTATTAAATACAATGGATGCGAACGTTCGGATTCTAAAGTGCTAATTATAACGACTATTATCCATGTTATTGTCCTAAACAGAGTTTGGGAACCCGGGTTCTGCACCAGGGGACATGTATCAATGCAAAAAGAAGTTTTAAAAACGGACGTTTTCCGGGAGCAGTCATTTTAATGATGCATAAAGTGAAAAAAAAAGTCAAATATTCCTTTAAATATTGTACCTGGGGGGTGTCTAAAGTATGCCTGTGAAGTGCCACGTGTTTCCCGTGTTTAGAACTGTCCCTGCACAAAATAACATTTCTAAAGGAAAAAAAAGCCATTTAAAACTGCTTGCGGCTTTAATGTAATGTCTGGTCCCGGTAATATGGATGAAAATCTTTAAGAAAAATGGCATAGCTACCCCATCAACCCCCCCCCCCCCCCTACCCCAGCCCATTACCAGCCCCTTTGGGTCTTGTATGGATATTAAGGGGAACCCCGCACACAAAATAAAAAAGGCCCTATATACTCTGAACAGCCGTATACAGGCGGTGCATACAAGACAGGGACTGTAGGTTTGTTCTTATGTAGAATCTGTTTGTAATTTTGAACAGCTACATTGTTTAAGTGTAGCTCCAGCCCAAATACCTATTTTTAAGCTTTTTGGAAAACATAGGGAAGGGTTATCACCCCTGTAACATTTGTTTTGCTGTCTGTGCCCCTGTTCAGAACATTTCACCTCACTTTGCGTCCCAATGACAACTGATTTTGAAATGTGGTGTTTTTATTGAAACAAGGATTGGTGATAAAGCATCAGTAGAGAGGAGACACCTTTCTCCCATATTAATTCTTACAGGAGAGAATTTTCCTTCCAAGGGGTAGATTTCCTCTCACTTCCTGTTGTCTTCTTCCGTTTGCAAGTAGTAGTCGTTTGTAAGTTGGATGTTTGAAAGTAGGGACCTGCCGTATACACTCTGCAGAAATTGGCCCCTTAGGTGTTGGTGTTGGCACAACACTGTAAGCACTCACAGTTACTCTTGGTGGGTGCTGGAACGCCCTGCTGTCAACTATTATATCAGGAATTGTAATAACATATAATTGTTGAACAGTGGTAGTAAAAATTGGGCCTTTGATGGTGGTGCTGGTGCCACAACACTGTAAGGCCTGACAGTTACTCTTGGTGGGCGCAGCAATGGGCCCTGCTGTGAATTATTAGATCAATAATTATAATTGCATGCCCCTGTTGAACAGGGGCTGAAAAATTTGGCCTTTGGTGGTGGTGGTGGTGGTGGTGTTGACACAACACTGTAAGGCCTGACAGTTACTCTTGGTGGGCGCAGCAATGGGCCCTGCTGTGAATTATTAGATCAATAATTATAATTGCATGCCCCTGTTGAACAGGGGCTGAAAAATTTGGCCTTTGGTGGTGGTGGTGGTGGTGGTGGTGGTGTTGACACAACACTGTAAGGCCTGACAGTTACTCTTGGTGGGCGCCGCAATGGGCCCTGCTGTGAATTATTAGATCAATAATTATAATTGCATGCCCCTGTTGAACAGGGGCTGAAAAATTGGGCCTTTGGTGGTGGTGGTGGTGGTGGTGTTGACACAACACTGTAAGGCCTGACAGTTACTCTTGGTGGGCGCAGCAATGGGCCCTGCTGTGAATTATTAGATCAATAATTATAATTGCATGCCCCTGTTGAACAGGGGCTGAAAAATTGGGCCTTAGGCACTGGTGGCACAACACTGCAATACCTCACAGATACTGTACTTGGAGCACAGCAATGAGGCCTGTTGCAAAGTATTGCATCAAAAATTGTAATTACACGCCCCTGTTAAACAGGGGCTGAAAAATTGGGCCTTAGCCACTGGTGGCGGCACCCATAAACCAAAATGATCTTCCAAGCTATCATCATTAATCGGATCATTGAGGAGGAGGAGGAGGATAGCTAGTCAACATAACAGCACAGGAACTCAGCATCAGCATCAGTCTTGAAGGGATGTGACATTTTAAAATCAATTAGTCTGTTATATCAGCATCAGGTGTGTGGTAGCTGGTGGTGATCCAAGACTGGTTCAACTTGATGAAAGTCAGTCGATCAACCGAGTCGGTGGACAGGCGCATCCTGTGATCCGTGACAAATCCTCCAGCAGCACTGAATGTGCGTTCTGAAAGAACGCTGGATGCAGGACAGGCCAGTAGCTCAATTGCATACTGTGCAAGCTCTGGCCAGTGATCCATCCTCAAGACCCAGTAAGCCAGAGGATTTTCGGTGGGGAAGGTGTCCAAGTCTGACCTTGCCCCTAGGTATTCCTGCACCATGTATATCAGACGCTGGCGATGGTTGCTGGAACCGATCATACTTTGGGGCTGCGGACTAAAGAATTGACTGAACGCATCGGTCAGACGGCCACCTTCCCCACCGCTCCTTCTTTGACTGCCCGAAGCCTCAGCAAGAATACGAGGATCCTTCCGCAGACTTTGCAGGATCAGAGAGGCCATGCAGCGTAGGTTAGCTGAGGCATTCAGTCCGGAGTCCTCTGGGTCACTAAGGACGACATGATCCGCAGCCACCTCCTTCCAGCCACGTACAAGTCCACTGGTTTCTTGGGACTGTAAATCATCCCTAAAAGACTGCTGCTGATGATGCTGAGTGCCAGCCTCCACCTCCATGCTGACACAATCCTCCTCCTCCTCCTCTTCCTGTGCGATGGGTGGGACAGAAGGAACACTGCCTGGGTAAAGGGGGCCTTGAGAGGCAAGGAAGTCCTCCTCTTCCTGCCTCTGTTCTGCCTCAAGTGCCCTGTCCATTATTCCAGGCAGCGTGTGCTCCAACAGGTGGACAAGAGGTACAGTGTCACTGATGCATGCACTGTCACTGGCCACCTCAAATGGTGCCAGGACAGTGCATGCATCCCTGATCATGCCCCACTGGCGTGGTGAAAAAAACCCGAGCTCCCCTGACCCTGTCCTGGTGCCGTAGTCGCACAGGTACTCATTGATGGCCCTCTGCTGCGTGTGCAGCCGCTGCAGCATGACCAAGGTTGAGTTCCAACTGGTGGGCATGTCACATATAAGGCGGTTCTTGGGCAGGTTCAACTCCTTTTGCAGCTCAGCCAGGCGAGCACTGGCATTATAAGATCTGCGGAAATGCACACAGACTTTACTGGCCTGCCTCAGGACATCCTGTAAGCCCGGGTACCTGCCCAAGAACCGCTGCACCACCAGGTTAAGGACGTGAGCCATACAGGGCACATGGGTCAGTTGTCCCTGTCAGAGGGCGGAGGGGAGGTTGGTGCCATTGTCGCAAACCACCATTCCTGGCTTAAGCTGGCGTGGCGTCAACCACCTCTCGGCCTGCCCCTGCAGAGCAGACAGGACCTCTGCCCCAGTGTGGCTCCTGTCCCCCAAACACACCAGCGCAAGCACGGCATGGCATATTTTTGCCTGCGTACTTGCGTAGCCCCTTGAACGCCTACGGAGCACCGCTGGTTCCGAGGACAAACCACAGGAAGAGGCCATGGAGGAAGAAGAAGAGGAGGAAGTGGAGGAGAGAGGTGTGTCACAACCAGTAGTAGCATTTTGGAGGCGTGGCGGTGGAACAACCTCCAACACTACTGCACCTTGTCCTGCATCCTTCCCAGCTGCCAAAAGAGTGACCCAATGGGCCGTGAAAGAAAGGTAACGTCCCTGTCAATGCCTGCTGGACCATGAGTCAGCGGTAATATGCACCTTACCGCTGACCGCCCTGTCCAGCGAGGCCAAGACATTGCCTTCCACATGCCTGTAGAGAGCCGGAATCGCCTTCCGTGAGAAAAAGTGGCGTTTGGGAACCTGCCACTGAGGAACCGCACATTGCACAAACTCACGGAAGGGGACCGAGTCTACCAACTGAAAAGGCAGCAGTTGAAGCGCTGGCAATTTAGCCAAGCTAGCATTCAACCGCTGGGCATGTGGATGGCTGGGAGTGAACTTCTTTCGACGGTCCAGCAGCTGGGGCAGGGAAATTTGCCTGCTAGAATCAGACGTCGTTGTTCTGCTAGCCCCTCAGTGCAGGTTTCAGAGAGGACTGAAGGTATAGTGGGGTTGGAGATCCCAGCTGATGCGGTGCAAGGAGAGGTCCGCTTTGTTCTTTGGTGTGGGTCTTTAAGGTAGGCTTGCCAATGAGCTGCATGGCAGGTCAACATATGTCTGATCAAGCATGTGGTGCCCAAGCGGCTGATGTTTTGGCCACGCGATATACGCTTGAGACATATGTTGCAAACAGCAGCTGTGCGATCTGATGCACTCGCCTCAAAAAAGGCCCACACTAAAGAACTTTTTGAATGACGGGCAGAGGCAGCGCCCTGCACAGGCGGAGCTCTGCGGTGTGATTCCGTCGGTGTGCTGCCCATACGCTGGCCACCCAAGGGCATCCTGCCTCGTTGGAGATGTGCCTCCTCCTCATCCTCCTCCTCCTCCTCTCTCCTATTAGGCACCCACGTGGAGTCAGTGACCTCATCATCCCCTCCCTCCTCATCACTGGAGCCAATCTGGCAGTATGCTGCAGCTGCTGGAGCATGACTGTCAGATTGGTGTCCTTCTTGAGCATCCCCTCTCTCTGCTCTCATGCTACTGCCTTCCTCTATCTGGGTATCATCATCAGATCCTTCGAAACGCTGGGCATCCTCCTGGAGCATGTACCCAACACTGTGCTCAAACAGTTCGGGGGACTCCTCAGGAGGAGGACATGGTGGGTCTAGGGAAGGATTGACTAATGAAGATAATGATACCAGAGAAGAGGACGCTTTGGCAGCTGCTTTGCCAGTACCCTGAGCCTGGGTGAGAGAGGATGAGGAGGATGAGGTGGGCTTGGTCATCCACTCTACCAAGTCTTCGGCATGATGTGGCTCAACATGTCCAGCTGCCGAAAAGAAGGACAAGCGTGTCCCATGGCCATGTGCTGATGACAATGCACCGCGTCCACGACCAGCACTGTTGCCCCCAGACACAGAGCCTGCTTGCCCTCTTTTTTTGCCTCCTGACTGTCTGCCTCTCCTTGTTTGCCTTCCAGACATTTTAATGGATGGCCTGCAGGGAGATGGGAAAAACAGCAATAAGGGCTACCTTCAGGTGTATACTGTGCAGGAGGCTTAGCAACAAAGACACTGACACTGTCCCCTGCCTATCCTTCTCTGTCCCTAAACACAAGGATTTGCAATATGCTTCAGCAAGATTGGTTTAGCACAGAATAGCACACTGACAGTTTCCACGAGTGTCCTTCTCTGTCCCTAAACTCAAGGATTTCAAATATGGTTCAGCAAGATTGGTTTAGGACAGAATAGCACACTGACACTTTCCCTCACTGTCCTTCTCTGTCCCTACAAACAAGATTTAGCACAGAATAGCACACTGATAGTTTCCCCGAGTGTCCTTCACTGTCCCTAAACTCAAGGATTTCAAATATGGTTCAGCAAGATTGGTTTAGGACAGAATAGCACACTGACACTTTCCCTCACTGTCCTTCTCTGTCCCTACAAACAAGATTTAGCACAGAATAGCACACTGATAGTTTCCCCGAGTGTCCTTCACTGTCCCTAAACTCAAGGATTTCAAATATGGTTCAGCAAGATTGGTTTAGAACAGAATAGCACACTGACAGTTTCCACGAGTGTCCTTCTCTGTCCCTAAACTCAAGGATTTCAAATATGGTTCAGCAAGATTGGTTTAGGACAGAATAGCACACTGACACTTTCCCTCACTGTCCTTCTCTGTCCCTACAAACAAGATTTAGCACAGAATAGCACACTGATAGTTTCCCCGAGTGTCCTTCACTGTCCCTAAACTCAAGGATTTCAAATATGGTTCAGCAAGATTGGTTTAGGACAGAATAGCACACTGACACTTTCCCTCACTGTCCTTCTCTGTCCCTACAAACAAGATTTAGCACAGAATAGCACACTGATAGTTTCCCCGAGTGTCCTTCACTGTCCCTAAACTCAAGGATTTCAAATATGGTTCAGCAAGATTGGTTTAGGACAGAATAGCACACTGACACTTTCCCTCACTGTCCTTCTCTGTCCCTACAAACAAGATTTAGCACAGAATAGCACACTGATAGTTTCCCCGAGTGTCCTTCACTGTCCCTAAACTCAAGGATTTCAAATATGGTTCAGCAAGATTGGTTTAGAACAGAATAGCACACTGACAGTTTCCACGAGTGTCCTCTGTCCCTAAACTCAAGGATTTCAAATATGGTTCAGCAAGATTGGTTTAGGACAGAATAGCACACTGACACTTTCCCTCACTGTCCTTCTCTGTCCCTACAAACAAGATTTAGCACAGAATAGCACACTGATAGTTTCCCTGAGTGTCCTTCACTGTCCCTAAACTCAAGGATTTCAAATATGGTTCAGCAAGATTGGTTTAGGACAGAATAGCACACTGACACTTTCCCTCACTGTCCTTCTCTGTCCCTACAAACAAGATTTAGCACAGAATAGCACACTGATAGTTTCCCCGAGTGTCCTTCACTGTCCCTAAACTCAAGGATTTCAAATATGGTTCAGCAAGATTGGTTTAGAACAGAATAGCACACTGACAGTTTCCACGAGTGTCCTTCTCTGTCCCTAAACTCAAGGATTTCAAATATGGTTCAGCAAGATTGGTTTAGGACAGAATAGCACACTGACACTTTCCCTCACTGTCCTTCTCTGTCCCTACAAACAAGATTTAGCACAGAATAGCACACTGATAGTTTCCCCGAGTGTCCTTCACTGTCCCTAAACTCAAGGATTTCAAATATGGTTCAGCAAGATTGGTTTAGAACAGAATAGCACACTGACAGTTTCCACGAGTGTCCTTCTCTGTCCCTAAACTCAAGGATTTCAAATATGGTTCAGCAAGATTGGTTTAGGACAGAATAGCACACTGACACTTTCCCTCACTGTCCTTCTCTGTCCCTACAAACAAGATTTAGCACAGAATAGCACACTGATAGTTTCCCCGAGTGTCCTTCACTGTCCCTAAACTCAAGGATTTCAAATATGGTTCAGCAAGATTGGTTTAGGACAGAATAGCACACTGACACTTTCCCTCACTGTCCTTCTCTGTCCCTACAAACAAGATTTAGCACAGAATAGCACACTGATAGTTTCCCCGAGTGTCCTTCACTGTCCCTAAACTCAAGGATTTCAAATATGGTTCAGCAAGATTGGTTTAGGACAGAATAGCACACTGACACTTTCCCTCACTGTCCTTCTCTGTCCCTACAAACAAGATTTAGCACAGAATAGCACACTGATAGTTTCCCGAGTGTCCTTCTCTGTCCCTAAACTCAAGGATTTCAAATATGGTTCAGCAAGATTGGTTTAGAACAGAATAGCACACTGACACTTTCCTTCACTGTCCTTCTCTGTCCCTACAAACAAGATTTAGCACAGAATAGCACACTGACAGTTTCCACGAGTGTCCTTCTCTGTCCCTAAACTCAAGGATTTCAAATATGGTTCAGCAAGATTGGTTTAGGACAGAATAGCACACTGACACTTTCCCTCACTGTCCTTCTCTGTCCCTACAAACAAGATTTAGCACAGAATAGCACACTGACAGTTTCCACGAGTGTCCTTCTCTGTCCCTAAACTCAAGGATTTCAAATATGGTTCAGCAAGATTGGTTTAGGACAGAATAGCACACTGACACTTTCCCTCACTGTCCTTCTCTGTCCCTACAAACAAGATTTAGCACAGAATAGCACACTGATAGTTTCCCCGAGTGTCCTTCTCTGTCCCTAAACTCAAGGATTTCAAATATGGTTCAGCAAGATTGGTTTAGAACAGAATAGCACACTGACACTTTCCTTCACTGTCCTTCTCTGTCCCTACAAACAAGATTTAGCACAGAATAGCACACTGACAGTTTCCACGAGTGTCCTTCTCTGTCCCTAAACTCAAGGATTTCAAATATGGTTCAGCAAGATTGGTTTAGGACAGAATAGCACACTGACACTTTCCCTCACTGTCCTTCTCTGTCCCTACAAACAAGATTTAGCACAGAATAGCACACTGATAGTTTCCCCGAGTGTCCTTCTCTGTCCCTAAACTCAAGGATTTCAAATATGGTTCAGCAAGATTGGTTTAGAACAGAATAGCACACTGACACTTTCCTTCACTGTCCTTCTCTGTCCCTACAAACAAGATTTAGCACAGAATAGCACACTGACAGTTTCCACGAGTGTCCTTCTCTGTCCCTAAACTCAAGGATTTCAAATACGGTTCAGCAAGATTGGTTTAGAACAGAATAGCACACTGACAGTTTCCCTCACTGTCCTTCTCTGTCCCTACAAACAAGGATTAGCACAGAATAGCACACTGACACTTTCCCTCACTGTCCTTCTCTGTCCCTACAAACAAGGATTAGCACAGAATAGCACACTGACACTTTCCCTCACTGTCCTTCTCTGTCCCTAAAAACAAGGTTTAGCACAGAATGACACACTGACACTCTCCCTACCTATCCTTCTCTGTCCCTAAACACAAGGAATTCAGGATTAGTAAAGGAAAAAAAAGACACTGTCCCTGCCTATGCTTCTCTTTCCCTGCTCCGGAACACACTACACAAGGCCGCCGCCACTACACAAGGCCGCCGCGCTGGCGGCCTTTTATAGTGTGGGGCGTGTACTAAACCCCCTCAGCAATAATTGGCCACAGGCATCCTGCCTGTGGCCAATCATTGCTCTCCTCGCTGCCGGCGCTGTGATTGGCCAAGCATGCGGGGTCACAGTGCATGCTTGGCCAATCACAGCTCCTGGATGACACTGCGATGGCGTAGTCTATTGTGGGCCGTTCGCGTCACTCGAATTTGGCGCGAACAACCCAAATCGTTCGATCTTCGTCGAACGATCGAACAGCCGATGTTCGAGTCGAACGTACGTTCGACTCGAACACGAAGCTCATCCCTAGTCTCAAGCATATATCGCGTGGCCAAAACATCACCCGCTTGGGCACCACATGCTTGACCAGACATATGTTGACCTGCCATGCAGCTCGTTGGCAAGCCTACCTTAAAGATCCACACCAAAGAACAAAGCGGACCTCTCCTTGCACCGCATCAGCTGGGATCTCCAACCCCACTATACCTTCAGTCCTCTCTGAAACCTGCACTGAGAGGAATGAAGGTGTAGAATTAGGTGTGTCATAGCCAAGTACTTGCGGGCACTCTGCTAGCAGTACACCGACGTCCGATTCTAGCAGGCAAATTTCCCTGCCCCAGCTGCTGGACCGTCGAAAGAAGTTCACTCCCAGCCATCCACATGCCCAGCGGTTGAATGCTAGCTTGGCTAAATTGCTAGCGCTTCAACTGCTGCCTTTTCAGTTGGTAGACTCGGCCCCCTTCCGTGAGTTTGTGCAATGTGCGGTTCCTCAGTGGCAGGTTCCCAAACGCCACTTTTTCTCACGGCAGGCGATTCCGGCTCTCTACCGGCATGTGGAAGGCAATGTCTTGGCCTCGCTGGACAGGGCGGTCAGCGGTAAGGTGCATATTACCGCTGACTCATGGTCCAGCAGGCATGGACAGGAACGTTACCTTTCTTTCACGGCCCATTGGGTCACTCTTTTGGCAGCTGGGAAGGATGCAGGACAAGGTGCAGTAGTGTTGGAGGTTGTTCCACCGCCACGCCTCCAAAATGCTACTACTGGTTGTGACACACCTCTGTCCTCCACCCCCTCCTCTTCTTCTTTCTCCATGGCCTCTTCCTGTGCTTTGTCCTCGGAACCAGCGGTGCTCCGTAGGCGTTCAAGGGGCTACGCAATTACGCAGGCAAAAAGATGCTATGCCGTGCTTGCGCTGGTGTGTTTGGGGGACAGGAGCCACACTGGGGCAGAGGTTCTGTCTGCTCTGCAGGGGCAGGCCGAGAGGTGGTTGACGCCACGCCAGCTTAAGCCAGGAATGGTAGTTTGCGACAATGGCACCAACCTCCTCTCCGCTCCCCGACAGGGACAACTGACCCATGTGCCCTGTGTGGCTCACGTCCTTAACCTGGTGGTGCAGCGGTTCTTGGGCAGGTACCCGGGCTTACAGGATGTCCTGAGGCAGGCCAGGAAAGTCTGTGTGCATTTCCGCAGATCTTATAATGCCAGTGCTCTCCTGGCTGAGCTGCAAAAGGAGTTGAACCTGCCCAAGAACCGCCTTATATGTGACATGCCCACCAGGTGGAACTCAACGTTGGCCATGCTGCAGCGGCTGCACACGCAGCAGAGGGCCATCAATGAGTACCTGTGTGACTACGGTACCAGGACAGGGTCAGGGGAGCTCGGGTTTTTTCACCACGCCAGTGGGGCATGATCAGGGATGCATGCACTGTCCTGGCACCATTTGAGGAGGCCACGAGGATGGTGATCAGTGACAGTGCATGCATCAGTGACACTGTACCTCTTGTCCACCTGTTGGAACATACGCTGCGTGGAATAATGGACAGGGCACTTGAGGCAGAACAGAGGCAGGAAGAGGAGGACTTCCTTGCCTCTCAAGACCCCCTTTACCCAGACAGTGTTCCTTCTGTCCCACCCATCGCACTGGAAGAAGAGGAGGAGGAGGATTGTGTCAGCGTGGAGGTGGAGCCTGGCACTCAGCATCATCAGCAGCAGTCTTTTAGGGATGATTTACAGTCCCAAGAAACCAGTGGACTTGTACGTGGCTGGGAGGAGGTGGCTGCGGATCATGTCGTCCTTAGTGACCCAGAGGACTCCGGACCGAATGCCTCAGCTAACCTACGCTGCATGGCCTCCCTGATCCTGCAAAGTCTGCGGAAGGATCCTCGCATTCTTCGGATCAAGGAGAGGGACCATTACTGGCTGGCCACTCTCCTTGATCCACGGTACAAGGGTAAGGTTGCGGACCTTATCTTACCGTCGCAGAGGGAGCAGAGGATGAGACAACTCCGGGAGGCCTTGCAGAAAGGTCTGTGCAACGCGTTCCCAGAGACTGGGAGGTTACAAACTCCTGGTCCTGGACAACGAGTTGCTGAGGCTTCGGTCAGTCAAAGAAGGAGCGGTGGGGAAGGTGGCCGTCTGACCGATGCGTTCAGACAATTCTTTAGTCCGCAGCCCCAAGGTATGATCGGTTCCAGCAACCATCGCCAGCGTCTGATATACATGGTGCAGGAATACCTAGGGGCAAGGTCAGACTTGGACACCTTCCCCACCGAAAATCCTCTGGCTTACTGGGTCTTGAGGATGAATCACTGGCCAGAGCTTGCACAGTATGCAATTGAGCTACTGGCCTGTCCTGCATCCAGCGTTCTTTCAGAAAGCACATTCAGTGCTGCTGGAGGATTTGTCACGGATCACAGGGTGCGCCTGTCCACCGACTCTGTTGATCAACTGACCTTCATAAAGATGAAACAGTCTTGGATCACCACCAGCTACCAAACACCTGAAGCTGATATAACAGACTAATTTATTTTCAAATGTCACATTCCTTCAAGACTGATGCTGATGCTGAGAGACTGTCCTGTTATGTTGACTGACTATCCTCCTCCTCCTCAATGATCCGATTAATGATGATAGCTTGGAAGAACATTTTTGTTTCTGGGTGCCGCCACCAGTGGCTAAGGCCCAATTTTTCAGCCCCTGTTTAACAGGGGCATGTAATTACAATTTTTTATGCAATGCTTTGCAGCATGGCTCATTCCTGCACTCCAACTAGACTATCTGGGAGAGGTTGCAGTGTCGTGGCACCAGCACCAGTGGCTAAGGCCCAATTTTTCAGCCCCTGTTCAACAGGGGCATGTAATTACAATTCTTGATCTAATAATTCACAGCAGGGTCCATTCCTGCGCCCACCAAGAGTAACTGTGAGGCCTTACAGTGTTGTGTCAACACCACCACCACCACCACCAAAGGCCCAATTTTTCAGCCCCTGTTCAACAGGGGCATGCAATTACAATTCTTGATCTAATAATTCACAGCAGGGCCCATTCATGCGCCCACCAAGAGTAACTGTGAGGGCTCACAGTGTTGTGGCAACACCAACATGTAAGGGGCAAATTTCAGCTGAGTATATACGGCAGGCCCCTACTTTCAAACATCCAACTTACAAACGACTCCTCCTTGCAAACGGAATAATACAACAGGAAGTGAGAGGAAATCTACCCCTAGGAAGGCAAATTCTCTCCTGTAAGAGTTAATATGGGAAAAAAAGTGTCTCCTCTCCACTGATGCTTTATCACCAATTCTTGTTTCAATAAAAACCCCAAATTTTCAAAAAAACATTTGTCATTACGACGGAAAGTGAGGTGAACTGTTCTGAACAGGTGCACACTGCACAGACAGCAAAACAAATGTTACAGGGGTGATAACCCTTCCCTATGTTTTCCAAAAAGCTTAAAAATAGATTTTTTGGCTGGAGCTACACTTAAACAATGTACCTGTTCAAAATTACAAACAGATTCTACATAAGAACAAACCTACAGTCCCTGTCTTGTATGCACCGCCTGTATACGGCTGTTCAGAGTATATAGGGCCTTTTTTATTTTGTGTGCGGGGTTCCCCTTAATATCCATACAAGACCCAAAGGGGCTGGTAATGGGCTGGGGTAGGGGGGGTGTGTGATGGGGTAGCTATGCCATTTTTCTTAAAGATTTTCATCCATATTACCGGGACCAGACATTACATTAAAGCCGCAAGCAGTTTTAAATGGCTTTTTTTCCTTTAGAAATGTAATTTTGTGCAGGGAAAGTTCTAAACACGGGAAACACGTGGCACTTCACAGGCATACTTTAGACACCCCCCAGGTACGATATATAAAGGAATATTTGACTTTTTTTTTCCACTTTATGCATCATTAAAATGACTGCTCCAGAAAAACGGCCGTTTTTAAAACTTCTTTTTGCATTGATACATGTCCCCTGGTGCAGAACCCGGGTTCCCAAACCCTTTTTAGGACAATAACATGCATAATAGTCGTTATAATTAGCACTTTAGAATCCGAACGTTCGCATCGATTGTATTTAATAGGGTTCTAAAGTTCGTGCGAACTTTCGGTCCGTTCGCGGGTTCTGGTGCGAACCGAACCCGGGGGTGTTCGGCTCATCACTATTCTCAAGCAGTGATCGCTGTCCTCTGATTCTCCAATGGTGATTCCTGTCCTCTGATGTAAGAGGGAACTCTGGGAACTCAAAACTCTTAAGCCACTTTGAGTATCTTGGCGTGCGGTGGGTGTATCTGCACGCACGGTGGAAGTGGGGGCAGGTCAACTTTTGCATCATCGCCCACAAGCTTCAAGCTACGCCTCTGCATAACAATATGCATAATGCCAAATACATACATCTATTACACTTCCTAACTTAGATTTTTATAAATGTTACCTACAATCATCATAATTAAAGGACCATTTTACTACTTTTTAAATTACGTGTACAGTATTTTTTAATGTATATATTTCCCACCCTTTGGATTCACATTCAAAATGTTCTTGTCATATTTTTGTGTATTTTGTCTGGTGTATTGTATACTTTTTTATGATTAAGTGGCCAATAAAGAGTTATGAAACATGTTAATGTTTTTTTAATTGATTTACATTTGGGTGTCTTTATTTCTAGGTTATAGTTTTTTTTTTTCTTTTGTGAACGAGTAGTGTACTATAAACATTCATTTGGGAGGGCAGTATTATTCATATGGGGGGCCTTCCTTATTATTAGATAGGACTTCCAAATTCTGATAAGCCCCCACATGCAAACCGCTACAACTACTAGGCCAGGGTTGTGGTGAAGAGGCCCTTGACCGCATCATGCAAACAAGATGCTTCGCCAGGGAAGTCCCCTTGCCAAGGTTCCCTCCTATGTTGAGGGCATGTGGCCTGCTATGGCTTGGGGGGGGGGGGGGTGCAGAGGCCCTCCCTTGCCCACATCATGGGAACAAGTTGCTTTGCCAGGGAGGTCCCTCTGCCAAGGTTTCCGCCCAGGTTGAGTGCATGTGGCCCGTAGACATGTGCATTTTGTTTGCTTACAAATCAAAATTCAGACAAACTTTTCATTATTTAGAGATTCAGATTTATCCGAATTTTTGAATCACAATAGCAAAAAATGATAGAAAATCCAAAATTACTTACAAAGAAACAAATTATTCAAAGTTGAAAATGAATTTGAAAATGAATTTAAATTAAAAAATAAATTGAAACTATAAATCTAAATATATTACAATGAATGCAGTGAGGTATAATAGTGAAATAAAATGATGATACCTACTTAAGCTGTTTTATAGAACAGAATAGAAAAGAATAGAATAGAATATAAAATAAAATAAAAGGATAGAATATGATAGAATAGATTAAAAGGCTGAAAATAGAATAGAAGAAAAAAAGAATGGAATATAACAGAATAGAATAGAATATAATGGAATGAAATATAATAGAATAAAATAAAGCAGAATTGAAAATAAAGGAAAATAAAATAAATCAAATAGAATAGAATAAAATTGAAAATTAAATAATAGAGTATAAAATAATAGAATAGAATGAAAAATACAAAATAATAGCATAGATTAGAATGAATATAGCTGTCTTTTGACGTTTGAATTTCAGAAGACAGATATATTTAACTATTTAATCTTTTTCTATTCTAATAATTTTATTTTTTATTTTCTATTCTTTTTTATTTTACTCTATTCTTTTCTATTATATTATATGCTACTCTATTCTATTTTATTATTTTTGTTCTAATATATTAAATATATTTTTTCTATTCTATTCTTTTTTTCTATTATATTATTTTTTATTCTATTATATTCTAATTTTTTTTCTATTCTTTTCTATTCTATTCTTTTTTATTCTATTCTATTCTAATTTTTTTCTATTATTTTCTATTCTATTCTGTTTTATTCTATTCTATTGTATTCAATTTTTTTCTTTTCTTTTCTATTCTATAAATAAGCCTAAAAAATAATAATCATCTTACCTTTTTTTTTACCTTACTGTGTGTAGCGCTTGGTTGCTACTAGTAACAAACATCCACCAAATCACCCTGCTGCCAGACCCCCATAAATCACTTCTGAGACAATGAGCAGTCATTTGCGTTGTTTGTTTCTGTTTTTTGGGGGATATAAGGTAACTTGTTTGGGTAAAGGGGGATATGGGATGCCCAAAGAACTTGTTGAATTGCCATCACATTTAGAGAACATTGATTGGTAGATTTAGCCCTGAGGAACTGATGTACTTCTAACATTCACAGTCTCTTCCCCTGCATATCTCCATGCAGACTATTGCTCCTCCTCCTCTGCACTAGCTCCTGCAGAATATCACTTCCAGGACATTTCTCCTCCTGCACAATTCTTCCACTGTAGAACTGTTAAAGGGGTTGTAAAGGTTCGTTTTTTATTAAAAGGTAAGTGAACCAACAATGCACTAGCTTAAAGGAACCTATTTAGAAAATAAAAAACAAACCTTTACAACCCCTTTAAACTCCTGTCTCATCATCTTCACTATGTCAAAAGAGGATCACTCTGAATAACCCCCAATTAGTTGCTTGAATAATGTTACTTGAGTGCTGTTACTACGCCAGAAGTCTGCAGCACCTCTCCCTGTCGGCCTAGCAATTTTAGTAGCACATGGTAACAGGTGGACTACTGCTCCCAGCTAGCCCAACATGCAAATCCTGCGCCCTCAGGCCACAGCGACTTGACACTACACCCCACAGTCTCTCTTCCAGAACAGGACTCCTCACCAATGACCGTGTAATGATGAGGACTTCATCCATGGCCGTGTAAGGATGAAGTTCCCTTCCAGACTCCCTGGCATGCCTCCGCACCCAGCACTCCACTGTGGTATCCAAACGGACCTTCTCCAGTCCCAAGTCCATGATGGAGAACTTTATCCGGACATATGTTCCAGCAGCATCTCCTGCCCCTCTGCTCCAGGAATTCCTCATCTGTGACCATGTACAGAATCCGGTCTCATCCATGACCATGTAAGGATGAGGTTCCCTCACAGCTCTCCCCAGGCCACTCCGCATTCGGCACCCCCCGCCCCCCAGACGGGAATGCCCTACAACAACTGCCTAGTATTCCACCCTCCACGTCTCCTGGCTGAAAATCCTCCCCAGCAGCATGTGACCTCAGCTTATATGGGAGGCCTGCCCCCTGCCAATACCGAATGGGGATTAGTCAGGGCTCCTCACATGAGCTGCCTGCCACTCCAGCTTCAAGCCCAGTCTCTCTTCCAGAACACTCTCCCTGGAAGCCGGGGAGGCGCCTCAGAACCAGAGCACAGGTGGTCACACCCACTGCTACATTAACCACTCCCAGTCCCAGATCAAAACAAACAGGCCTAGCCTAATGCATAGGCCTGCCTAGATTTGCCTGCACTGAGAGTATTCCCTAGAAAAATCCTATTCTAGCATCTACCTATGGTAGAGGGTGCTACATTTGTTTATTGCAATATGTTTCCATTTCAAATTCGAATTCATTTTAAATCGATTTGAAAATAAAAAATATATGGAACAAATCTGAAGATATAAAAATAATTTTCAAAAACGAATCATTCTAACATAACGAATTTGACACAATGAAATTATTAACTTACCAAATCTGAAACAAAACACATTTTTCCATCATGCACATCTCTACTGCTATGGTTTAGGGGAGAGGGGGTGAATGCTGCAAGCTGCATGCTTGTGGAAACTGGTCTGTTATGCATTTTCAGGAGACCCCCACATTTTTAATTTGCATGAGCTCCCCCTTAAAATATCTATCAGACCCAAAAGGGGGAGATTTACAAAAACGGGTGCACACAGAATTTGGTACAGTTGAGCGTAATGACCAAACAACTTCTAACTTCAACTTGTTCAATAAAGCTTTGACAATAAAACCTAGAAGCGGATTGGTTGCTATGTACAGCTGCACCAGTTTTAGTAAATATCTCCTAAAGGGTCTGGTATGAATTTTCTGAGGGACCTCACTCATTTTTTTTTCTTATTGCTAGGGGTACCCCCTGAAAATCCATATCAGACTGAAATGGCTTGATATATGTTTTGGAGGTAACTGTAGGCACATTTTTTTTCCATCTTGTTGTAGCATGTACTACAGCAAAAGTGACATTTAGAAGGAAAAAAATGAATACAGATTTCCCTGGTAATTGAAATTCATCTTGGGGCCCCCTTATTCTAACAGAGGCTTCCAGATTCCCATTATTCTCCCCCATAAACCCCCAAATCTTTTATGCAAATGGGGGGATGATGCCCTTGTTCCTGAAAATTGGGACAATGTTCCTTACAAAAGTTCCTGCAAAGTGCCCACAATTTCAACAGGCCTGGTGTGGTACAGGAAGGGGGGTGCATGCTCGCTGCATCATGTGTGTTTTCTAATGATTAAATTGGCTGACAATGCAAAGCAATGCACAATAACTTGCATCATAACGCATTAGCATTAATTGTAACGCACTGAGCCATTTAGGTCTAAATAGGCCCTAACTGTGTGTAACTTAGCATTTTTGTAATATTCAATGGCTGCATGTTTTTTTGAGATGCAGATATTTACATGCATGTGTCCCTTTTATAGGTAACCAATGAGTTATATGCATAACTTTTTTTATTACAAGCACCCACTTAAGCATGGAACAAACTGTATGGTATACTCTACATGCAATGTTTGTAATATTCTTCTATCTATACCTTCAAAAGCTTAAGGCCCCTTTCACACTGGGGTGGCGTCGGCGGTAAAGCACCGCTATTTTTAGAGGCGCTTTACCGTTGTATTTCGGCCACTAGCGGGGCGCTTTTAACCCCCGGTAGCGGCCGAAAAAGGGTTAAAAACACCCGAAAAGTGCTGCTGCCGGCGGTATAGCCGCGCTGCCCATTCATTTTAATAGGCAGGAGCGGTGGAGGAGCGGTATACACACCGCTCCTTCACCGCTCCAAAGATGCTGCTAGCAGGACTTTTTTTTAGCATCCTGCCAGTGCACTGCTCCAGTGTGAAAGCCCTTTCAGTCTGCTTTGCAGGCTTTTTTAGCACTGTAGTGCCTGCAAAGCGCCCCAGTGTGAAGAGGTCTTAGTGAAGCAAATACATTACAAAAAATAATGGCATCAATAACATTACCTGATAACTACTATACTACTAATTTATGCTTCACTCATTCCACATGAAGGTGGTGGATATTTGGGGGCTCCCTTATTCTAGGAGGAGTTATTTTTTCAGATTTTCAGATGTCCCCTTTCACAAACCCCCACATCCTTTTTTGAGGGAAAGTATATGGGAAAGAGGCCCCTGTCCTTTAACATTATCATACAATGCCTTGCAAGGAGGAAGACTTTGCTGCTCCCTGTTGCAAGGTACCCCCCCCTCGTGTTGACAGAGGCATGTGGCCTTGTATGATATAGTAAGGGGTGGGTACGTGCTTGCTTCCCTCCCTTTTCTTGCCACCTGGGTGGGAACAAGAGAACTGGTCAAAATAGTAGGGTGAATACAACATTTATTTTTCCTTTTTTACTTTGATAATGCTATATGGCATTGGTTTATAGCACCGTGGCAATACCATCAAGACATCTCTCCAGCATGTAATTTAAAGGATTTGTGTAGTTTCAACATTGGTCTTTAAGCCAAATGAAAAGAGCCTATTCCAGGCTGAACTGTGTTTTTTTTTTTTATTTGTACATGTCCCCCGTGGCAGTGTTTAGCTTCCCACGGCCATGTACTTATGACAGATCATTTTTTTGAGGCACATTCAGAAGGAGGCTAAAACAGAAAATAACTAGCCCTCTGACTGGTCCTCCAGGCATGATTTATAATGACACAGTGACATGTCCTGAGGGATTTTCATGTTTTAAAATTCTCTTCAGTAGAATTCTTCATAAAGTTACCCTTCAAGTAAAACAAAAATAACCTGGGGGAGATTTTTCACAGCATTTTATTCGTTCTTAGTCTGGGAGTGTTCAGTGGGGAGGTGTTGTCAATGCTTTTAGAACAACTTTTAACATGAGATTGTTTTTCGTAAAAAAAATAAAAGAATATTTAAATAGACTTAACCCCATAATAGGGAAACTCATAAATAAAGACCAAACCGGCTTCATACCATCCAGACACACGGGAGACAATATACGGAGGGCAACCCTTCTTGCACATATGGCACGTACCCGGCGCATCCCTGCCTGTTTCCTCTCAATAGATATCCAGAAAGCATTTGACACTTTATCTTGGGATTATCTAAAATCTATTCTCCAAAAATGGGGTTTCGGAACAAATTTTCTACAATGGCTATTATCACTGTATGATAATCCAAAAGCACATGTTTTATACTCAGGATTTCGATCTGAACCCATAAAAATAGAAAGAGGAACCAGGCAGGGCTGCCCTTTATCCCCACTCCTATTTGCTTTAGCGATCGAACCCCTTACACAAATGATTCGTACGAATATCAATATTAAAGGTCTCGAATTGGGTGAACACCAACATAAGCTATGTATGTTTGCTGACGACATTTTGATTTTTCTCACGTCTCCCCTAACATCAGCACCTAACCTTATAGACACACTTACTAAATTTAGTATGATCTCCGGCCTGAAAATAAACACCCAAAAATCTAAAGCCCTGAATATCTCACTCCCTCTAGAATTACTTACGGAATTACAAGACTCTCTTCCCTTTACCTGGTCTAACACACATATTACCTACCTATGTATCTCATTTACAGCTGACCCATCTAATTTATATCAAGCTAATTACCCTCCTTTGCTAAAACAACTTACCTCATTGATGAAGAATTGGTCCACATTACCACTGGCATGGTTGGGTAGAATAACTGTAGCTAAAATGTCCATATTACCAAAACTTTTATATCTTTTTAGAAACCTTTCAATCCGGGTCCCAGCCTACTTTTTCCAAATCATCCAACGCAAAGTGTTGCAATTTATATGGAGCAAAATTAAACCACGCTTATCACAAAATACACTTTTTACTCCTCGAACACAGGGAGGTCTAAGCGTACCCAACTTTAGCAAATACTACTATGCTGCCCAACTTGCCCAACTCCCTAAATATCATGCCACTATGGAGATTCCACTATGGGTTTCGATCGAATCGGCCGATTGTGACCCCCTTTCACTGGCAAATATCCTATGGCTCCCCCCTTCACTCCGGCGAAGAATTTCTAACCCAATTACCAAACATAGTCTGACTATCTGGGACAGGTTCAAATCACGATTTGGATTACAATCCTTACATACCCTCTTCTTTCCTTTTTACATAACCCTGATTTCTATCTGGCCTGGACCTTCCCATCCTCTTTTTCAACTTGGTCTAAAAAAGGACTAATACGAACACACCAATTTATTGATTCAAATGAAATCATCCCCTTCCCCACACTTAGTGATACCTATGACCTACCTCCAACAGAAACCTTCAGTGACTTACAAATTAAGAATTTTATACAGCTAAACAACCCCTTAGAATATGTTCACTGATGAACGCACGACATTTGAGCATACCTGCATTACTGACCCACATAAACGAGGCTTGATCTCTGAACTATACAGACAACTACTGCTTCCTATCTCTGAAAACCCTCCACCATACACATCTAAATGGGAATCCGATTTGAATCTCCAACCTGGAAATTTAAATTGGCCACAAATATGGAAAGCAACAAACTCAGCAACACCAAATATTGTGGCCCTAGAAACGAACTACAAGGTTCTCACACGATGGTACTTAGTTCCTGCTAGAATCTCTAAATTACACCCACAATATCCTGCACAATGCTTTAGAGGTTGCACTGACAAAGGCACACAATTACATATTTGGTGGACCTGTCCCATTGTTCTCACCTTTTGGAAAAAAATATTTGATCTATTATCCACCATGTTTAGCACCACTTTGCAACCAGACCCCACAGTAGCACTTTTAAATAGTAAACCCCCAAATATTACTAACCGACAATTTAAACTGATGTTATATGTAACTACAGCTGCAAAACAATCAATTGCTTTCGCATGGAAAACTTCCACTTTAAGCATTGTACCGGTTAAACATAGAATTAATCAGGCATTAATTCATGCTAAAACAGAAGCAATCTATTTAGATAAAATTGCTAAATTTGAAGCACTTTGGAGCCCATGGATAAATCACCACCTACCACAGGGCTTTGACCTTGCACTGGTACTGACTTAATTACAATGCCTTAATCACTATCCAATCCTATTTAGACACATATCCCCCACTCCTGACTCCCTCTGGAGAAATTTCCCACATCCTATCCCTTCTTCCCCTGTTACCTTCATCTTGTCGAATTAGAGACTCACAAAATGTATTTCCACTCAATAAAACAATGTATATTTATACCACGGATGATTTAGTTCACTGACCTATCATTAGCGACTTTAGTATAACACATAGTTGTCCATTTAGACAGTGACGACCCTCTTTATCTTCAGGACATGCCAAGCCACCTAGCCGGACCTTGGCCCCGATACGATTTAAGTTGACCGCGACTGTCTTTTATTAGTATACCCAATTAAACTATTCATCTTCTTTTATGTATTCCTTACGATTAGATATTGATAAATCTGATTACAAATGGTATAAGATAAGCTCTCTTATTACATATTACTCTTTCCCCCCCCTCCCCCCCCCCCTCCTTCCTTTTTCTTTTTTTCTCTCTTCCCTCTTTTATTATACTGTTTCATTTAATGATTGTTATTACTTATGCATTTATTTTCAATAATACATTTTCTTTACTCCATATTTATATACAAAAATTGTAGAGAAGATAAAAATTCCATCTACACTTATCTACTTAATTTTAAAATCTTGTATAACGTATATGAACTGTATTGTGTAATCTTTAATAAAATATTTGAAAAAGGAAAAAAAATAAAAGAATAATGTACAGTATTTCAAAAACTGAGTACAACCCTCACATTTTTGTAAATATTTTATTTTATCTTTACATGTGACAACACTGAAGAAATGACACTTTGCTACAATGTAAAGTAGTGAGTGTACAGCTTGTATAACAGTGTACATTTGCTGTCCCCTCAAAATAACTCAACACACAGCCATTAATGTCTAAACCGCTGGCAATTAAAGTGAGTACACCCCTAAGTGAAAATGTCCAAAATGGGCCCAAAGTGTCAATATTTTGTGTGGCCACCATGATTTTCCAGAACTGCATTAACCCTCTTGGGCATGGAGTTCACTAGAGCTTCACAGGTTGCCACTGGATTCCTCTTTCACTCCTCCATGACGACATTATGGAGCTGGAGGATGTTAGAGACCTTGCGCTCCTCCACATTCCGTTTGAGGATGCCCCACAGATGCTCAATAGGGTTAAGGTCTGGAGACATGCCTAACTAGTCCATCACCTTTACCCTCAGCTTTTTTAGCAAGGCAGTGGTCATCTTGGGGGTGCGTTTGGGGTCGTTATCATGTTGGAATACTGCCCTGCGGCCCAGTCTCCAAAGGGAGGGGATCATGCTCTACTTCCGTATGTCACAGTACATGTTGGCATTCATGGTTCCCTCAATGAACTGCAGCTCTCCAGTGCCAGCAGCACTCATGCAGCCCCAGACCATGACACTCCCACCACCATGCTTGACTATAGGAAAGACACACTTGTCATTGTACTCCTCACCTGGTTGCCATCACACATGCTTGACACCATCTGAACCAAATAAGTTTATCTTGGTCTCATCAGACCACAGGACATGGGTCCAGTAATCCATGTCCTTGGTCTGCTTGTCTTCAGCAAACTGTTTGCAGGCTTTCTTGTGCATCATCTTTAGAAAAGGCTTCCTTCTGGGATGGCAGCCATGCAGACAAATTTGATGCAGTGTGTGGCGTATGGTCTGAGCACTGACAGGCTGACCCCCCAACCCTTCAACCTCTGCATAAATGCTGGCAGCATTTATACGTCTATTTCCCAAAAACAACCTCTGGGAATGACGCTGAGCATGTGCACTCAACTTCTTTGGTCAACCATGGCTAGGCCTGTTCTGAGTGGAACCTGTCCTGTTAAACCGCTGTATGGTCTTGGTCACCGTGCTGCAGCTCTGTTTCAGGGTCTTAGTAATATTCTTATAGCCTAGGCAATTTTTATGCGGAGCAACAATTTTTCATATCCTCAGTGAGTTCTTTGCCATGAGGTGCCATGTTGAACTTCTCACTGACCAGTATGAGAGAGTGAGAGCGATAACACCAAATTTAACACACCTTCTCCCCATTCACACCTGAGACCTAGTAACACTAACGAGTCACATTAGACATTAATGGCTGTGCGTTGAGTTATTTTGAGGGGACAGCACATTTACACTGTTATACAAGCTGTACACTCACTATTTTATATTGTAGCAAAGTGTAATTTCTTCAGTGTTGTCACATGAAACGATGTAATAAAATACAGTATTTCCAAAAATGTGAGATACTGTAAATAAAAGTTTGTGGGGCAAGGTATGTCTTTCTGATGATGATACACAGTTGTGTAAGAGGGTTTATATCCATGGAGGTGTCTGTAACATGGGACATGGTTTGTCCTTGCTGGCATATTGTTCAAAGCAGTGGAAACTGTGGTTCAATGTTTAAACATATTAAAATATTGCACCTAGAGATACAAAAAACTTGAGAGAGTACAACATTGGGGTACAGTGTTGGCCAGCACTACAGAGGAAAATGATTTGGGGGGATTTTGTTCTGATAATTGACAAAAGAGCAAACAGTATGACCAGTGGGAAAAGCAAATAGAAGTCTAGGGTGCATCACTAGAGGGATCATCAGCAGAAGGAAAGAGGCTCTGATTCCACTACTGTAGATCTTTAGTGAGACCTCATTTAGAATACTGTGTCCAGTTCTGGAGACCTCACTTTCCAAAATATTTGGATAAGATAGAAGAAGTCCAGAGATAGGTAACAAAAATGGAGAAGGGTGTCGGCGGGGGGGCGGTCAAGAGAGACTTCAGGAACTTATTAGGTATAGTCTGGAGGAAGGAAGGCAAAAAAAAAAAATGGGTGTGGCATATTACCATAAAAAGACATTTACCTAAAAGTGATTATTAGTCATTCAATTGCTGGAATACTGTCCCTGTAGAATGTGTTCTGTCGCTGCAGCTTGCTGCTCAGTAAGCATAACAATTCATCAAAACCATGCGGGAAAAAAGAAATAAGAACTGACAACACATTGTGACCTATGCAAACACTTACATACAGACAATTTTTAAAGGGACTGCACTTTGGGTTAGGGTAACAGATAGGGCAAGAGTTAGGGGTAGAATTACAGGTAGGATAATTTATAAAATTCATGTACTCACCTTTTAACAGACATCCTGGTGTCGGAGGTTATTGAAGATAAGCTAGAATTGATCCCTCTGTTCCCTAGTGGCAATCAAGGAAAGCACCCAAAATCTTCACTTCCTCCTCTCTTCCTTTTCCTCGGCCTCCTCTTCCAGCAAGACTGCAGCAGTAACTGTGGCTTCAGCAAGAAATATCTAACTTGCAGCCATAGTCAATGCAAAGCACAGACAAAAACAGGAAATAGGAAGTGAAAATCAAAGCTGAGATCCTGGAATATCAAGGAATATCAAAATATATTTTCCTATTGGCCCAAAAAAAACACAAAATGCAAAACACAAAACGCATGAAAAACACATGAAAAACGAAAATGATCAAAATGAATAGCTATTGCTAATAGAAGAAGAAGAATACCATGAAAATAAGATAAAAATTATAATTACAATATGATGTTGTGGATGCTTCATTGGGGGCGGCATCCCAAATGTAATGGAGAAGATCTCTGGATTAGGGAGTGTCCTCCCAATAGGGTATATTCCTTAATGCCCGATGTGGACACCCAGAGACTGTCTGACAAGTGTATTCTCGTTTTTTCATTTTGTTATTATATGTTTTTCTTTTTTTCTTTGACATTTAATAATGCTGCAATCAGATTTCTATTTTGTGATATTGTTGCCCTAGGTATTTTTTTTTTTTCATTTTTTCTCTCTACACAAAGAAGGTACATCTCTCTGAGTCTTACCATCCACCCACAGTATGGATTATCCACAATGGAGTCTATAGTACCCAGCTCAATGAATTTGCAGGGATTTAACCACTTGACCACTGGGCACTTAAACCCCCTTCCTAACCAGATGAATTTTCAGCTTTCGGTGCTTTCACATTTTGAATGACAATTACTCAGTCATGCAACACTGTACATATATATAATTTTCGTCCTTTTTTTCACACAAATAGAGCTTTCTTGTGCTGGTATTTGATCCCCTCTGGGGTTTTTTTTTGTGCTATAAATTAAAAAAGATCAAAAATTTTGTAAAAAAATGATTTTTTCTTCATTTCTATAATAAAATTTTGCAAATAAGTAATTTTCTTCATAAATTTGGGCAAAAATGTATACTGCTACATATCTTTGGTAAAAAAAAAAAAGTTGTGGATATTATTTAGTCTTTGTGAAAGTTATAGGGTCTATAAGCTATGGTGCCAATCACTGAAAATTGATCAATTTGATCACACCTGATGTACTGACAGCCTATCTCATTTCTTGAGACCCTAACAAGCCAGTAAAGTACAAATACCCCCCAAACCCCTTTTTGGAAAGTATACATTCCAACATAGTTAGTAAGAGGCATAGTTAGTTTTTTGAAGTTGTAATTTTTTCCCACAATTCTTTGCAATATGAAGATTTTTTTTTTTTTTACACCAAATTGTCATTTTAACAGGTTATTTCTCACACATGGCATGTACATTCCACAAATGACACCCCAAAATATATTCTGCTACTCCTCCTGAGTATGGCGATACCACATGTGTGAGACTTTTACACAGCCTGGGCACATACAGAGGCCCAACATTGAAGTAGCAACTTCAGGCGTTCTAGGACCATAAATTACACATCTAATCTCTTAACCACCTATTACATTTTTGAAGGCCCTGGAGCACCAGGACAATGGAAACGCCCACAAAGTGACCCCATTTTGGAAAGCAAACACCCCAACGTATAATCTATGAGGCATAATGAGTCTTTTGAACGGTTCATTTTTTTCCAGAAGTTTTTGGAAAATGTGGAAAAAAAATGAAAACGCATTTTTTTTACACAAAGTTGTCCATTTATAAGATATTTCCCAACACATAGCATCTACATAGCAAAAATGACACCCCAAAATATATTCTCCTACTCCTCCTGAGTATGGCGATACCACATGTGTGAGACTTTTACACAGCCTGGCCACATAGAGGCCCAACATCCAAGAAGCACCATCAGGTGTTCTATGGACATAAATTATGCATCTAATTTCCTTACAATCTATCACATTTTTGATAGTCCTTCATATTTTTAGCACATAGCATGTACATACCAAGAATTACACCCTAAAATACATTCTGCTGAGTAAATGGTAAACAAAAGTATACCTGTGGTTTTAGTAGTGCGATCGTCCACAGGAGGAGAGCCCTGATAAAGGCAGCAGGCAGGGACGTGGTCAGCATCAGTGAATTGAATTGTCCAGGCAGCAGGCAGGAATATTGTCCATAGTCAGTACAAGCAGGGATACTGTCCATATACAGTCCAGGGTCAGTTCAAGTAGAGACATTGCCAGCAGTGCCAAAATATTGGTCCTGGTAGTAAGCAGGAACATGGTCCAAGTAGCAGGCCAGGAAAGAATGGGGACAGGGGTAGAGGCTTCTCCCACCCAAATCTCTTTGAAGCCTCCGAGTTTCCAGACCCTAATCCGGGAATGAGAAAAAAAAAATGTTTTCTTCATCCAGAAAAACAATTCTAGAGCCCCTCACATATGTGAGACCCCTGTGTTCCCACTAGCATAGCAGGGTAAAAGATCAATCCAAGAGGCAGACAAAAAACGTGCTCAAAGAGTCCAGGGTCACTTCCAGAGCAGGCAGAGGTAGGTACAGTTTAGCGTTAGGCAGAAGCATGGTCATATAACAGGCCAGGGTCAGTTCCAGAGCAGGCAGAGGTAGGTACAGTTTAGCGTTAGGCAGAAGCGTGGTCATATAACAGGCCAGAGTCAGTTCCAGGGCAGGCAGAGGTAGGTACAGTTTAGCGTTAGGCAGAAGCGTGGTCGTATAACAGGCCAGGGTCAGTTCCAGGGCAGGCAGAGGTAGGTACAGTTTAGCGTTAGGCAGAAGCGTGGTAGTTTAGCAGGTCAGGTTTAGTTCCGGTGAAGGCAGCAGTATGTACATTGGCATAAGGGGTGTGGCGGTAAATGACAATTACGTTTACCATACTTACCTAATAATGTAGAAAAGTATGGTAACGGCGGAAACATTGACCAAGACAAAGGCCTGGTTGGGAAGGACAATCGAGACAATAATATACAGTGTTTCTTTCTAGTTCCTTCTTTGGAGCACACCGGCATCTCTTCTGACGTTTTCGGCCTGTTTCATGGTTGGGAGTCTCTCAGGAACGTGGCGTTCATGGAGTCTGCTCACTGAATCCAAGCGAATGTTTTCTGGTGGGCCTTCAGGGTACAAAAGGGTGGAGACAATTTCTTCTTGGTACTGAAGATAAGATAAGGGGGTCCCTGTAGATTTACGGTAAATGACATAAGTATTGTACATGGCCAAACTGAAAAGATATATAGAGACCTTTTTATACCAATAGTGGCTTTTTCTTGTGGGAAGATAGGGTTCGATCATCTGATCATTGAAGTCGACTCCCCCCATGAACAAATTATAATCATGAAAACATGCTGGTTTTTGGATAAGGCCGTTTCTTCTGGGGATTTCCACATAGGTGTTGTTATGTATCTGTCACGTACCTGACGGTGACAAGCCCGGATCTGCAGAGGGAGGCCTCTCTTACAGCTTCCACCAGCGGCCCCTGGTAGTGAAGACAGGAGGCACGGAGGTAGAAGGGGTACGAGTGCCTGGCAGGATGGATCAAGGTAGAGTAGAGTCTGAAGACTGGGATGGATCCAGGCACCCAGGAAGTATAGCAGGCTGAACTGGAACCAGGAACACAGCAACTGGACTGGAACGGATGAAGCAGACTGGACTGGAACCAGGAACACAGCAACTGGACCGGAACCGATGAAGCAGACTGGACTGGAACCAGGAACACAGCAACTGGACTGGAACCGATGAAGCAGACTGGACTGGAACCGATGAAGCAGACTGGACTGGAACCAGGAACACAGCAACTGGACTGGAACCGATGAAGCAGACTGGACTGGAACCAGGAACACAGCAACGGAGAGATTGGTCAGGCAAGCCGGGTCGGTAGAACTGGCTGGCAACAAGGTACTGGAGGATCAGGCAGAAGAGTGGTCAAAACAAGCCGGTGGTCAGAGGCAGGCAGGAAACTGGAAGGGTCAAGGTAAGCCGGGTCAGATGCAGGTAAATCCACGAATCAGGTCTCTTTGAGTACTACACGCTGTAGAGCAGACAGCAGGGACTGTCTGTCACAGACACGTTTAAATAGCCCTTCTGGCGCGCTTTGTGGAGCGTGCGCGCGCGGACGTGCCTGAGATTGGAAACCAGGAAGTCCAGGACTCCTGTAGCTGGCAGGATTTCTATGACATTGCCCCCCCCCAAGGGGCAGCCTCCGGATGCCCAGCCGGATGAACCTTCCAGGGTAAGTCCTCTTGAAAGCCTGTACCAAGCTCCTGGCATGAATACTCTCCTCGGGTTCCCATGAGTTTTCCTCGGGTCCGTAGCCCTTCCATTTAATTAGGAATTGGTTCTGGTTATTTCTTCTTCTGAAGTCCATGATAGCTTCTACTTCGAATTCCTGCTCACCGTCAATAATGATCGGATCAGGGTGATCCGGCTTCCGATCTGGGAACGGATTGGAGACTGTGGGTTTCAGGAGAGAGACATGAAAGACTGGATAGATTCTAAGAGAGTCAGGAAGTTCCAACTCATAAGCTACTTCATTAATCTTCCTCTTAACAGGGAATGGACCTAAAGATTTGGGGCCCAGTTTTTTAGAAGGGCATGCCATTCTTAGGTTTGTGGTAGATAGCCATACTTGGTCGCCGGGTACCAACACTAATTCACCCCGTCTCTTCTTGTCATAGATTGTTTTGTTGCGTTCTTGAGTCTTGGTCATGGTCTCTTGTAGAATCTGGTTATTGACCGAGAAAAAATTTAACTTTTCCTGGACTGCAGGCACAGGACACTCAGGAAGGGAATTAGGCAGAAATGTAGGGTGAAAACCATAGTTTGCAAAGAAAGGAGTCTGGCTGGCAGCGGAGTGAATGGAATTGTTATAAGCAAACTCGGCCAACGGAAGTAGGGAAATCCAGTTGTCCTGAGCAAAAGAGGAGAAGCATTGCAGGTATTGCTCGAGCGTCTGATTCGTTCTCTCCGTCTGTCCGTTGGTCTGTGGGTGGTAAGCAGAGGAAAACGATAATTCGATCTTCAAGGTTTTGCAAAGGGATCTCCAGAATCGAGAGGTAAATTGAACCCCGCGATCGGAAACAATATTGGCTGGTACCCCGTGGAGTCTGACTATTTCTCTGATGAACACCTGTGCGGTTTCAGGAGCTGAGGGAGTACCTTTCATAGGTATGAAGTGTACCATCTTGGACAGACGGTCCACTATAACGAAGATGGTGGTATGGTTCTCAGCCGGGGGCAACTCGACAATGAAGTCGATGGACAACATTCTCCAGGGCCTATCTGGTACGGGTAAGGGTTTTAGTAGTTCCCAGGCCTTGGATCTGGAACCCTTGTTTCGGGTGCAAGTTGTACAAGAATCTACAAACCTCCTACAGTCTTCACGTACTCGAGGCCACCAGAAGGTGCGCTGTACCAGGTCAGTGGTCTTGGCAACGCCAAAATGTCCGGCCAGGGCGTGGTCGTGGCAGAGTTCTAATGCGGTTACTCTCAATTCCTCAGGTACGTAGATTCTGTCTTGGTACCACAATAGTCCATCCTTAACCTGCAATTTCGGCTCAGAGAACTGTCTCTGCCCAGTGGAAGCTTGTTTGATCTGAGTGAACAGGTTCTCCTGTAGAAGAAGGAAATTTCCGGGGGCAAGGATGGTATCAGGCGGAGAAGTCTCCTTGGACTTATGGAACATCCGAGACAGGGCGTCAGGCTTAATATTCTTGGCCCCAGGACGATAAGTAACATGAAAAGAGAACCGGGAGAAGAAGAGTGCCCACCTGGCTTGCCGTGGATTCGATCTTCTCGCGGCCTTGAGGTACTCCAGGTTCTTGTGGTCAGTGAATATCAGAATCGGATGAGCCGCGCCCTCCAGCAGGTACCGCCATTCCTCCAGTGCAGATTTGATCGCTAGTAACTCCCGATCCCCCACGTCGTAGTTCCTCTCCGCTGCAGATAGCTTGCGAGAGAAGAAGGCTACTGGATGGAGCAAGGCCTTGATTCCCTGTCTTTGGGACAATATTGCTCCTACCGCTATTTCGGAGGCGTCTACCTCAAGTACGAATGGCAGTGAAGAGTCTGGGTGTTTCAAGATAGAGGCAGAGGTAAATAGGGCCTTCAGGCATTCAAAAGCTTTTTGGGCTTCAGGGGACCAGTGAAAACGTGTTCCTAGTTTGGTTAGTTGAGTAATGGGTGCGATAATAGCTGAAAACCCCCTGATGAACTTGCGGTAGAAGTTGGCGAATCCAACGAAACGTTGGATTCCCTTCTTGTCCACCGGTTCTGGCCAGTCCAGGATTGCGGTAATCTTTTGAGGATCCATCTTGATGCCCTCGCTAGAAATGATTAACCCCAGAAATGATATACTCTCTTGCTCGAACTCACATTTTTTGGCCTTCGCATACAGGCCATGCTGGCGGAGCCGACCCAACACATTTTTGACATGTCTGCGATGAGAATCAAGGGAGGAAGAAAAGATTAATATATCATCGAGATAAACAATGACAAAGAGGTCTAGGAAGTCCCGTAGAACGTCGTTGATAAAATACTGGAAAGTGGCAGGGGCGTTACACAACCCGAATGGCATTACCAAGTACTCAAAATGCCCATACCGGGTACGGAAGGCGGTTTTCCATTCGTCCCCTTCTTTGATACGGATCAAGTTGTAGGCTCCGCGGAGATCAAGTTTGGTAAAGATGGTGGCAGTCCCCAGTCTCTGAAATAGCTCTGGTACCAGGGGGAGAGGGTAGCGATTTTTTACTGTAATATTATTCAGTTCACGGTAATCCACACAAGGTCGAAGGGTGTGGTCCTTTTTCTCTACAAAAAAGATGCCTGCGCCTGCTGGAGATGTGGAAGGGCGGATGAACCCCTTTTGCAAGTTCTCATCAACATAATTTTTTAAAGCCCCTTGTTCTACCTCCGTTAAAGGGAAGATTCTATCGAACGGAATCTTTGCTCCAGGAAGTAGGTCGATGGGGCAATCATAGGCCCGATGGGGCGGTAGAGTCTCTGCCCTTTGTTTACTAAATACGTCAAGAAAGTCGTGGTAAACTTCTGGGATGGATTGAAGTGTGCCATCTTCTGTATCAATGCATAGTAAAGAGGCCGGCCCAGGAGGTTCGTATGAGCCACAGGACTGCTGGCAATAGGAAGAAGGAAAGGTAACTACTCCCGTGGCCCAGTTGATAGTGGGATTGTGGGCTTGTAACCAAGGCATACCAAGGATCAAGGAAAACAACGGAGAAGAGATGATGTCCAGACATAAGTATTCTTGGTGGGTTCCAGAGGTGGTAGAGATGGTGACGAGTATAGGGGTGGTCTCCTGGATCACAGGTCCGGATTTAATAACGGAACCATCAGCCAGATGGACACGAAGTCCGTGGGTCTTAGTACGAAGGGGAATTTGGTGTTTAATGGCAAAGGTTGAGTCCATAAAGCAGCTGCATGCTCCAGAATCAATAATGGCGGGTACTTGCAGAGTTCTTCCTTAGAGCTGTAATGAAACAGAGAGGGCAAGGTGAGATGTGGTTTTGGCTTGTAGGTTAGTCATGTTAGAAGAAACTGAAAGAAACTTATGAAGCTTCAGGGGACAGTTTCTAACGAAATGTCCGGGTTCCCCGCAGTACAGGCACAAATTATTTATTCGGCGGCGCTGGCGTTCTTCCGGAGCGAGGAATGGACGAAGGACCCCGAGCTGCATTGGTTCAGGCGTGTCAGATGTGGGGGTTGGAGGTGTAGCAGGAGCCGGGTACAGATGACTAGGAGCCCGAGGAAGCATCCAGGTTGGGCGGGAGAAGCCAGTGGTCCTCTCAGCCCTTCGTTCCCTCAGACGTCGGTCAATCTGGATGGTTAGGTCAATCAACATGTTGAGTGTCTGTGGTACACCGACTCTAGCAAGCTCATCCTTCAAGGAATCGGAAAGTCCTAAGCGAAACTGATGGCGGAGGGCGGCATCATTCCAATTGGTATCCGCACTCCACCGCCTGAATTCTGCCACATAGTCCTCCGCTGGTCTGCATCCTTGTTGAAGGGAACGCAAGGCGGCTTCTGCGGTTACTGAGAGCTGGGGGTCTTCATATAGCTGGGCCATGGCATCGAAAAAAGCAGCGAGATTGTTTAGTGATACATCCTTCTGTTCAAAGAGACGGTGGGCCCAGCTCTGAGGGTCTCCAGAGAGCAAAGAGACCACAAAGCCCACCTTGGTGGCCTCTAGAGAAAAGGTGTGGGGCTGTAGGGCAAAGTACAGTTCACACGAATTCCGGAAGGCCCTAAACTTGCTCCGATCCCCGGAAAATCTTTCGGGTGTAGGAACCTTAGGTTCGGGAGGAAGCATGACCACTGTGGGTGAGGAACTTGTCCCGGCTGTGGAAGCAGAGGCATGGGGCCCCTCTTGGATGGCAGAGGGATTGGAGAGGGCCCGCACTTGCTCTTCCAGGCGGGTGTAGCCTTGTTGAAGACTCTTGACTGCTTCAGACAAACCTGCCAGGTGCCGACAGAGTTCCTCCATAGGTGAGGCTCCCTGCCCGGGCTCAGACATGACTGTCTGCTACTGTCACGTACCTGACGGTGACGAGCCCGGATCTGCAGAGGGAGGCCTCTCTTACGGCTTCCACCAGCGGCCCCTGGTAGTGAAGACACGAGGCACGGAGGTAGAAGGGGTACGAGTGCCTGGCAGGATGGATCAAGGTAGAGTAGAGTCTGAAGACTGGGACGGATACAGGCACCCAGGAAGTATAGCAGGTTAAACTGGAACCAGGAACACAGCAACTGGACTGGAACCGATGAAGCAGACTGGACTGGAACCAGGAACACAGCAACTGGACTGGAACCAATGAAGCAGACTGGACTGGAACCAGGAACACAGCAACTGGACTGGAACCGATGAAGCAGACTGGACTGGAACCAGGAACACAGCAACTGGACTGGAACCGATGAAGCAGACTGGACTGGAACCGATGAAGCAGACTGGACTGGAACCAGGAACACAGCAACTGGACTGGAACCGATGAAGCAGACTGGACTGGAACCAGGAACACAGCAACGGAGAGATTGGTCAGGCAAGCCGGGTCGGTAGAACTGGCTGGCAACAAGGTACTGGAGGATCAGGCAGAAGAGTGGTCAAAACAAGCCGGTAGTCAGAGGCAGGCAGGAAACTGGAAGGGTCAAGGTAAGCCGGGTCAGATGCAGGTAAATCCACGAATTAGGTCTCTTTGAGTACTACACGCTGTAGAGCAGACAGCAGGGACTGTCTGTCACAGACACGTTTAAATAGCCCTCCTGGCGCGCTTTGTGGAGCGTGCGCGCGCCCCCGCAGCGCGCGTGCCCGCGCGCGCGGACGTGCCCGAGATTGGAAACCAGGAAGTCCAGGACTCCTGTAGCTGGCAGGATTTCTATGACAGTATCGTTGAGAGCATGTAGACGTTTCATCTGTCCCTCCATCTGATAGCCAATATCTCTTCATTCCGCAAAGACGCCGTCTCCCCTTTTCGTAGTCTTTCAGTAAAGAGCCTTTGCGGGAAACCCTTCCTGTTGGCTTGCACTGTACCACACACTGGAGTGCCCTTCCGGTGAAGGTTGCGGAAGAAGGGCAAGCTTGAATAGTAATTATCCACATAAAGGTGGTAACCCTTTCCAAGGAGTGGATATACAAGCTCCCAAACAACCTTTCCGCTGGCACCGATGTACTCTGGACATTCAGGGGGATGCAGTTGGGAGTCCTTACCTTCATACACCAGGAAGGCGTAGATGTACCCTGGCTCGGTCACATAGCTTGTAGATCTTAACCCCATATCGGGACCTTTTGCTTGGAATAAACTGCTTGATGCCAAGTCTGCCTGTGAAGTGGATCAATGACTCATCCACGGAGATATTTTGGTCAGGGATATATAACTGGGGGAATTTCTCAGAGAAAAAATTTAGAAGTGGCCGAATTTTAAATAATTTGTCATGTGATGGGTCATTTCGGGGAGGGCACTGGGTGTTGTCATTGTAATGGAGAAAACCCATTATCATGAGGTATCTGGATCTTGACATAATGGATGAAAAGAGTGGCATGTGGTGGATGGGTTTGGTGGACCAATATGAGTATAATTCTTTTTTTTTTTGCGAGCCCCATGTTGAACGTTAGGCCTAAAAATAATTTAAATTCCTCCACTGTCAATGCTCTCCACTCATAGGGACGGGCATAACTTGAACCAGGGTTGTTAGTTATGAATTGTTGTGCAAAGAGGTTGCACTGGGCCACGATGGAGGATAATAGGTCTTGGGTAAAAATTAAATTAAAAAAATCAATAGGGGCAAAATTATCTGTGTTCACCTGAACACCTGGCTGGGCAGTGAAAGGGGGGATGTTTGCTGCTCCTGAATTGGGGGGAAGCCACAGAGGGTTTTCAAGGGCATAGGGAAGGCTGGCATGGGTCCTAACCCTTTGGGGCTGAGATGACACCCCGCTAGTTCTTGGCCTTTTCTGCAGTGGTACTTCATTTCTTGTGGATGGCACTGAGCTGCTAGTTGATGCCACTGCATTTCTGGTGGATGGCACTGAGCTGCTGGTTGATACCACAGCGCTACTTGTGGTAGCCTGCTGCTCCATGTCAGAACGCCTTTGTTTCTTGGGCACACTTTGCTCTTCCTCTGAATCTGTAGCAGGCCCACTGCTTACAACAGGTTCATATTCTGAACCAGAATCAGACTCAGAGAGCTCCCCGCTGCTCTCGACAGTCAAGCAAAGCTGTTGGTATGCCTCCTCAGCGAATTTTTTTTTTTTTGCCATACTGGTTACTGTGGGCTGTGGTGACAAACTGTGGTAGGGAAACTGTAACAGATATGGCTGCACTGATGGGTGCTGATTAAGATGGTCTAATGAGGCTGCACTGCTGGGTTCTAATGAGGTTGCTCAAGGGTTCTGATGAGGGTGCTGCTGGGTTCTGATGAGGGTGCACTGCTGGGTTCTGATGAGGGTGCACTGATGGGTACTGAGGGTGCACTGATGGGTACTGAGAGTGCACTGATGGGTACTGAGGGTGCACTGATGGGTACTGATGAGGGTGCACTGATGGGTACTGATGAGGGTGCACTGATGGGTACTTATAAGGTTGCACTGATGTACACTAATGCACCACACTGAGGCTGCACTGATTATCTGGCACTGATATGCACTGATAAGGTGGCGCTGATGGGCGCTGATGAGTATCCACTGATGAGCACCCACTTATGGGCACTATTGGGCGCTCTAGTGGCACTGATGAGCGCTGTATTGGTGCAGATGAGCATTATAGTTGTGCAGATGAGCACTATAGTGGCGCTAATGTGGTACTGATGGCACTGATGAGCACTGTAGTGGCACTGGGCACTGATGGGCACTGGTGGCACCGTTGGGCACTGGTGGCACCGATGGGGCACTGATGGCACCGATGGGGCACTGGTGGCACAGATGAGCACTGTAGTGGCACTGGGCACTTTAGTGGCACTGGTGTGGCACTGATGGAGCACTGACGGGCACTGGCGGCACCGATGGGCACTAAAGTGGCAGAGGTGGCACTGATGGGCACTGGTGGCACCGATGTGGCACTGATGAGCCTTGTAGTGGCACTGATCAGCCTTGTAGTGACACTGATCAGCCTTGTGGTGGCAATGATGGACACTAGTGGCACTGATGGGTACTCTGGTGGCACTGGTGGCACTGATAAGTACTGTAGTGGCACTGATGAGTATTTTTGTGGCACTGGTAACACAGATGGGTACTGTAGGGGCGCTGATGGGTAGTGTAGTGGCACTGTAGGGCACAGATTGGCACTTTTGTGGCACTGAAGGGCACTGCTGGACACTGTAGTTCACTGCAAAATTTAAAAAAACTCACTGTTGTAATATTTGCTCTTGCCTCCTCACGCGCTGTATCGGTGTGAGGAGAGAAGAGAGCAGGACCTCTCCTTGACCCCAGTTTGTTTACATTCTGATCGCTTACTCATTGGAGCGATCAGGTGGTAAAGAGCCGCTATCATTGGCTCTTCACCGTAATCCATATTGCGCTGGGTCCCGTGAACCCGGCAAGCGCGGACACTACAGGGGGCGCGCAGGAAGCGCAAGTGCACGAGGACGTCCCATGGACGTCCACCCAGAATAACTCGACCGCGCTGCAGCTGTCTTTAGGCTATAGCGCGGTCGGCAGGCGGTTAATATCCCCCCAAAAAATAAGTCATCTTTGCACCATTTGCATAAGCATAAGGTGCATATTCTGTTTTTACAGAAGACCCACTTCCAAAGCAAGAGGGTTCCTAATTTTTCTACCTGTACTGAGGGTGCAATGATGGGTACTGAGGGTGCACTGATGGGTACTGAGGGTGCACTGATGGGTACTGATGAGTGTGCACTGATAGGTACTGATGAGGGTGCACTGATGGGTACTGATGAGGGTGCACTCATGTACACTAATGCACCACACTGAGGCTGCACTGATTATCTGGCACTGATATGCACTGATAAGGCGGCGCTGATGGGCACTGATGAGTATCCACTGATGAGCACCCACTTATGGGCACTATTGGGCACTCTAGTGGCACTGATGAGTGCTGTAGTGGTGCAGATGAGCATTATAGTGGTGCAGATGAGCACTATAGTGGCGCTATTGTGGTACTGATGGCACTGATGAGCACTGTAGTGGCACTGGGCACTGATGGGCACTGGTGGCACCGTTGGGCACTGGTGGCACCGATGGGGCACTGATGGCACCGATGGGGCACTGGTGGCACAGATGAGCAGTGTAGTGGCACTGGGCACTTTAGTGGCACTGGTGTGGCACTGATGGAGCACTGACGGGCACTGGCAGCACCGATGGGCACTAAAGTGGCAGAGGTGGCACTGATGGGCACTGGTGGCACGGATGTGGCACTGATGAGCCTTGTAGTGGCACTGATGAGCTTTGTAGTGACACTGATCAGCCTTGTAGTGACACTGATCAGCCTTGTGGTGGCAATGATGGACACTAGTGGCACTGATGGGTACTCTGGTGGCACTGGTGGCACTGATGGGTACTGTAGTGGCACTGATGAGTATTTTTGTGGCACTGGTGACACAGATGGGTACTGTAGGGGCGCTGTTGGGTAGTGTAGTGGCACTGTAGGGCACAGATTGGCACTTTTGTGGCACTGAAGGGCACTGCTGGACACTGTAGTTCACCGCAAAATTTAAAAAAACTCACTGTTGTAATATTTGCTCTTGCCTCCTCACACGCTGTATCGGTGTGAGGAGAGAAGAGAGCAGGACCTCTCCTTGACCCCAGTTTGTTTACATTCTGATCGCTTCCTCATTGGAGCGATCAGGTGGTAAAGAGCCGCTATCATTGGCTCTTCACCGTGATCCATATTGCGCTGGGTCCCGTGAACCCGGCAAGCGCGGACACTTCAGGGGGCGCGCAGGAAGCGCGAGTGCACGAGGACATCCCATGGACGTCCACCCAGAATAACTCGACCGCGCTGCAGCCGTCTTTAGGCTATAGCGCGGTCGGCAAGCGGTTAATATCCCCCAAAAAATAAGTCATCTTTGCACCATTTGCATAAGCATAAGGTGCATATTCTGTTTTTACAGAAGACCCACTTCCAAAGCAAAAGGGTTCCTAATTTTTCTTCCAGATATCATTAATGGTACAAAAGCGATAACCCTCAGAAAAATATTTGATTACGATTGCAATTCATAAATTCATAAATACAAAAATTTGGAAATTCGAAAATTTGGAAATTTAGAAATTCGTAAATTATAAAATTTGCAAATTATAAAATTTGTAAAATAGAAAAAGAATAACTAACTAATAATAACTAACTATTAAATTATAGGTATTGGATTTCCTTTCAAATGTGGCTGTTAGTGAACGTAACAAATACGAGTTATCCGAAAGAACGAATGCTGCATTTAAACAAATGGAACAGAACGAATTAATAATTAATAATAATAATAATATGTTTTATTATTATTATTAATTTGTTGTGTTCCATTCGTTTAGATACGGCATTCCTTATTTCGAATAATTCATAACTTCGGATAAATTCAACCAAATTTAAAAGGAAATTCCAATATCTATAATTTAATACTTAGTAATAGTTAAGTTATTATAATTTAGTTATTATTTCAGATTTCCGAAATTTTCGGTTTTTGATTTTCCGAATTTCTTAATTTTCAAATTTCTTAATTTATAAATTTTTTAATTTACGAATTTTCGAATATTCAAATTAATGAATATTCGGAAAAATGTGTTAAACGGGTTTTCGGTAATTCGGATATTTCCGAATTAACTTATTTGTCGAAATTTGTTAAAAAACAAGCCTGTACAATACCGTTTTTTACATTGGTCAATGCATACCTTCCTAACAAGGGACAGAAGTTGGGGTTTAAAACAATTCTGACAAAATTAGAGCAATGAAGACAAGGATATCTCATGGTGGGGGGGTGTTAATTTCATGATGGATCCAAGGAAATACTCTTTGTCAGAAAAGGCCCATTATATATTATCTTCAATTATTGGCATACAGTAACATCTCCATTTTTGCAGCTGGTTGATATATGGTTTGGTTTACATCCTGTTAAAAGAGATTTTGCATTTTACTCAGCTCCCTTGTAGGGATGAGCTTTGAGTTCGATTCGAACTCATGTTCGACTTGAACACTGCCTGTTCGCCCGTTCGCCAAACAACGAACAATTTGGGGTGTTCGCGGCAAATTCGAAAAGTCTGTGGGAGAAATCTAAATTGCTCAATTTAAAGGCTCATATGCAAGTTATTGTCATAAAAAGTGTTTGGGGACCCGGGTCCTGCCCCAGGGGACATGTATCAATGCAAAAAAAAAGTTTTAAAAACGGCCGTTTTTTCGGGAGCAGTGATTTTAATAATGCTTAAAGTGAAACAATAAAAGTGAAATATTCCTTAAAATTTCCTACCTGGGGGTGTGTATAGTATGCATGTAAGGTCGCGCTTGTTTCATGTGCTTACAACTGTCCCTGCACAAAGTGTCATTTCTGAAGGGAAAAAAGTCATTTAAAACTCACTCGTGGCTATAATGAGATGTCGGCTCCTGGCAATACATAGAAAAGTCATTGATAAAAAAAAAAAGCGTGGGGGTCCCCCCAAATTCAATTACCAGGCCCTTCAGGTCTGGTATGGATATTAGGGAGAACCCTGCCGCAAATTAAAAAAAAAATGTGTGGGGTTCCCCCAAATATCCATACCAGGCCCTTCAGGTCTGGTATGGATTTTAAGGGGAACTCCACCCCAAATTTTTTAAAAAAATGGCGTGGAGTTCCCCCAAAAATCCATACCAGACCCTTTATCCGAGCACGCAACCTGGCAGAGCAACATCACAAGGCCTATTAAGACATTGCAATTTTAATTAGAAATTACTTCAGGAAAGGTGTAAACTGCATTCCCTTTTAGATATGTCTTACGTACATCATTGGAAATGAAAAAAGTGTTACATGCATGAATTTGTTTTCAATTTGTTTTTATTATTAATTTTTTACAATCTTCCCTCTCACTCCCCCCTCCCTCTGTGGGGCTATATTCTCCCTTTCATAAATAGTTTACCGTATATACTCGAGTATAAGCCGAGATTTTCAGCCCTTTTTTTGGGGCTGAAAGTCCCCCCCTCGGCTTATACTCTAGTCATAGAAATTTTTACATTGTAAATATTACCTGTAAAGAAGTTGCGGCTGCGGCGTCCATCGTTCAAATTCCGCGCCGTCCATCGTTCAAAATTCCACGGTCTCTTCCTGTTCCTTCCTTGATAGGCGAGTCTCAGCAGACACTCTCCGCCTATCACGATCATTCTCTCATCCTTAGTTTTCCAGCAGACGTCTGTGATTGGTGGAACACCCAACACAGTGTCTGCTGGGAAAACTAAGGATGAGAGAATGATCGTGATAGGCGGAGAGTGTCTGCTGAGACTCGCCTATCAAGTAAGGAACAGGAAGAGACCGCAGAATTTTGAACGATGGACGCCGTGGAATTCGAACGATGGACGCCGCAGCCGCAACTTCTTTACAGGTAATATTTACAATGTAAAAATTTCTATTTACAGGGAACAGCGAGCTAGGGAACAGTGGGGCATCGGCTTATACTCGAGTCAGTAATGTTTCCCAGTTTTTTTGGGCAACATTAGGTACCTCGGCTTATACTCAAGTCGGCTTATACTCGAGTATATACGGTATTAAATTTGTTGGGGTCCGAAATTCATCCCACCGTTGCCAAATTTTGGGCATTTGATTCTTTATAAACCCTTCTTCCCTTATTTATCTTTCCATATATTGGATTTCGTTCATTTCACATATCCATTCCGTTATCGTAGGACTTTTTATTTTCCGCCATCTACAAGCTATTATTGTTCTAGCTGCTGTAGTCATGTGGTGGAGGATATCTGTCTTTATCCAGACACTTTCTGGTATATCTCAAATATCTTATTCTAGAAATTCCTCACCACATGAAATCCATGCCAAATATGAGCCGTAGTTCCCCTATCCTTGAGACATCTCCAACAGGACTCTGTATTTTCTTTATTTATTTTATTTAGGGCCACTGGGCTCCAATACCACCTCATCAGAATTTTATAGTTTCTTTCCTTGTATTTAACCGCTATTGATGCTTTATGTATTGTTATAAATATTTTCTCCCAATCTGTCACTGCTATCCGGCCCCGTATTTCCTCCTCCCATTTTTTTATATTTGTTATTTCATTATAAGGTCCAGATGGAAGTAACACATTTTTTTTACTATAGACAATTTTTTAGTTGGTTTCTCTTCTTCTATTAATTGTTTTTGAACTTAGTTAATGCTCTATTAATCAGAGGTAGTTGTATTTTTGATTTAATATATGTGTTTAGTTGAAAGTATTGTATCCAATTTTTTGTATATTCGGGCCCTATATCCTGCAGTTTTGGAAGTTTGCCATCCACTAGAATTTGGGCCAACCTCCTGCTCTCCAATCTATTCAATTTTATGAGTTTTGTAGCTTCCAGAGCTGGTGGAAATTCAGGATTGGAGAACGATGGGGTCATAGGTCCAATCATTGTGGATAGCCCCTCCTTTTTTAGTTCTGCATCCCATATTTGTAAGGTAGTTGAAACAAAAATAGTTAGGTCTTTTTTCTCGGGTCGTAGATGGGGTTTAACCCATGGGAGGGACTTAAGTTGTATTCCTATGATATCCTCTTCTAGAGTGATCCATTGCTTATTTTCTGTATTATGGTATCAGTCTATTATTCTGATCAATGATGCGGCTTGTAAGTATCTAGAAAAGTCAGGTAACGCAAGACCTCCATATTTTTTTGTTCTACTTAAAATTTCCTTTTTTATTCGTGTTTTTTTTTGTGTCCAAATAAAACTTCCTATAGCTTTACGTAGCCACATCATTAATTTTTTGGGGGGAATCAAGGAGATGGCTTGAAATATATATAATAGTTTTGGAAGTATATCCATTTTCACTACATTAATTCTTCCCACCCATGAATGTATTACTTTATCGTATTTTTGAAGCAATTTTTTAATTTCCCGAATTATTAAAGAATAATTTAAGTCTTGTAAATTAATCAAATTATTTGGGATATATATCCCCAAATATTTGATTGCTTCTTTTTGCCATTTGAAGGGAAAGTCTTTTTGAAGAAGTGTCTGTACCTTTTCTGTTAATGATACATTTAGCATTTCTGTTTTGTCGTAATTAACTTTAAAATTACTTGTTTTACCAAATCTTTTGAATCCTTTAATTAAGTTTGGTATTGTTACAATTGGGCTTGTAATATATATTAATAGATCATCCGCATATACTGCCATTTTATATTCTTTTTATATTCCATTCCCAGTCGATGCTTGTTACAGGGAAACACGTCGGTAGGAGAGGGGTCTGTGACGTTACCACGCAACCAGCAGGCAATCTGATACATTTTGCAGCTGTGTGTGTTTATTAGGGATGAGCTTCGTGTTCGAGTCGAACATACGTTCGACTCGAACATCGGCTGTTCGATCGTTCGACGAAGATCGAACGATTTGGGCCGTTCGCGCCAAATTCGAGTGACGCGAACGGCCCACAATGCACTACGCCATCGCAGTGTCATCCAGGCGCTGTGATTGGCCAAGCATGCACTGTGACCCCGCATGCTTGGCCAATCACAGCGCCGGCAGCGAGGAGAGCAATGATTGGCCACAGGCAGGATGCCTCTGGCCAATTATTACTGAGGGTGTTTAGTACACGCCCCACACTATAAAAGGCCGCCAGCATGGCGGCCTAGTGTAGTGTGTTCCGGAGCAGGGAAAGACAAGCATAGGCAGGGACAGTGACATTTATTTCTTTCTTGTGTGAGGGGGTTAGCTCGGCAGCGGGTGTGTGTGACCCCCGGGATGGGCTCCCCACACAAAAACAGGCCCAGCAAACGGAGGTTGTGGTTTTCAAAATCAAAAAGGTGCGGTTTATTTTCTATTTACAGTGACAAAACACAGCAAAGCAAAAGAAACATAAACAAAATAAATCCTGGTCAACTTGACCTCTGACTAAACATACAGGTTTCCTAACTAACAACTGGGATCAGCCTAGTGCTGTCCTAGTCCCTAAGTCCCTGGTTTTAAATGTCCAAGCAAATAGCCACACAGGCTTTGTCTCACCGCACAGGGGTTCACTCTCCCTAGACAGTCCACACAGGTCTGGGTCCAGGCATGAGCAAACAGCTAATGAAGCTGGGAGTTCTTATAGAGGCCTAAATGAGCTGACAAGCTTCAGCTGGTCTCATCAACTCCCTGTCTGCACGCACCCCACACTCTCCCTAGAGGTATGAGTCATCCATGAGCCCACTAGCCTCAGCTGGGCTTATACAACTCTCCACCTAGTTGTATAAGTCGGCGTAAAGCCTGAATCTGGGCGAAATATATCTACCCCCCTGGATGCAACCAGGTGACTTTACCTTCCTGCTGTCACATACCCCCCCCTCTTGTTTTAACCTCGGGGTTGGAACACCAGCAATCAGGCATTCATGTACTCGAGACAAAGCATCCACATTCCCCATTTGAACGCCAGGGCGATGCTTTACTGTGAAGTTGAATTCCTGGAGGGCCAGGAACCACCTATTCACTCTTCTATTTGTTTCCTTGTTTTGAGCCATCCACTTTAACGGAGCGTGATCCGTAACCATGTCAAAGTGCCTACCTAGCAGGTAGTACCGAAGGGAATCTAGAGCCCACTTCACCGCTAAACACTCCTTTTCAACGGTGGCGTAATTTACCTCATGGGACTTCAACTTCCTGCTGAGGTAAATGACTGGGTGCTCTTCCCCGTTCCAGACCAGGGACAATACTGCTCCTAACCCCACCTCTGACGCATCACTTTGTACGACAAAGTCTTTAGAGAAGTCGGGTGAGTACAACACTGGCTGGCTACATAAGGCTTGTTTCAAGAATTGGAATGCTGCCTCAGCCTCGGGGGTCCATTTAATCATGACCGACCCTTTCCCCTTCGTCAGGTTGGTTAGGGGCACAGCCTTAGAAGCAAAGTGGGGAATGAATCGCCGATAATACCCAGCGATTCCCAGAAAGGCTCGTACCTGCTTCTTGCTGTTGGGACGTGGCCAACTCTGGATGGCCTCGACTTTGTTGAGTTGGGGTTTTATTACTCCCCTCCCAATGGTGTACCCAAGATATTTGGCCTCCTCCTGCCCAATGGTACACTTCTTGGGGTTAGCCGTAAACCCCGCTTCCCGAACAGAGTCCAGGACTGCTTGCACTTTTGGCAGATGTGAGGCCCAATCTGTGCTATGGACAATTACGTCATCCAGGTAAGCCGCAGCATACTTCCGATGGGTCCTCTGGGATCCGATAGGGTTTTAACTTCACCCTTTCACCGGGCGGGGTAATGATGTCATGCTCTACCCCAGATGTTTGTCCCGGCAGCTCAGAGAATACCTCCTTGTTGCGAAGCACAAACTCCTTAACCTCCTGTTGTTGGGGTTGTGACAAGGTGGCTGCTATTCCAACCTCAGGAATCACGCAACCAGTTTGAGCTGGTGACCAAGTGTCTGCGACTAGGGACTCTCTATCCCTCCAGGCTTTCAACAGATTAACGTGATAGATCTGTTCGGGCTTTCGCCTTCCTGGTTGTCTGACCTTGTAATTCACTTCGCTCACTTTTTCCATTATCTCGTAGGGGCCTTGCCATTTGGCAAGGAATTTACTTTCAACCGTAGGGACAAGTACCAGTATCCTATCCCCCGGGGAAAAGGTACGGGTCTTGGCTCCACGGTTGTACACTCTCTGCTGTGCTAACTGCGCTTGGGCCAAATGTTCCTTCACGATGGGCATTACCTGTGCAATTCGGTCTTGCATCAGGGCGACATGCTCAATCACACTCCTGTGGGGAGAACTCTCACTTTCCCAAGTTTCCTTGGCAATATCCAACAGCCCTCTTGGGTGTCTCCCATACAGTAACTCAAAGGGGGAGAATCCCGTAGAGGATTGGGGCACCTCCCTAATAGCAAACATCAGATAAGGAAGTAGACAGTCCCAATCCTTTCCATCCCTATCCACCACTTTCTTCAACATTTGTTTTAGGGTTTTGTTGAATCTTTCAACCAGCCCATCGGTTTGGGGGTGATACACAGATGTACGTAATTGCGTCACTTTGAACAATTTACACAGCTCCTTCATAACCCGGGACATAAAGGGTGTACCTTGGTCCGTAAGCAGTTCTTTACAAATACCCACCCGGCTAAACACAAGAGATAGCTCTTTGGCTATGGTTTTGGCCGAGGTATTTCGGAGAGGGATCGCTTCTGGATAACGGGTGGCATAGTCCATTATAACTAATATGTACTGGTGCCCCCTAGCGGACTTGATTATAGGACCTACCAAATCCATGGCGATCCTCTCAAACGGGACCTCAATGATGGGTAGAGAGACCAGCGGGCTACGGAAATGTGGCATCGGGGCCGACCTCTGACACACAGGGCAGGAGGAACAATAATTTTCTATGTCCTTCATCACCCCCGGCCAATAGAATCTCTGTAATACCCTCTCTCGGGTTTTCTCTGTCCCCAGATGACCTCCAAGAATGTGCCCATGGGCCAACTCCAACACCAACTTCCTGTAAGGTTTGGGCACCACAAGCTGCTCAACGGTTTCTTCTGCCCTTTTTGCCACCCGATACAGTAGGTCCTTCTCTACGCTGAAGTATGGGTAAGTGCAGGTATTATCTGGGTTCACTAACTCGCCATCTATTTTCACTACGTTTTCCCGTGCCTTTATTAGGGCGGGGTCTTTCAACTGTTCTGTGGCAAAGTTTTCCCTGTGAACCTCAAGATCAGAAAACTCCACAGACGGTAGGTTTTCGTCTGAGGAGGTGGGCTCCTCTCCAGTTTCTTGAGTCTCCCCTGCCAATACTGATAAGGGAAATTCCGGAGAGTCCTCACCACTCTCAGGGGAGTTCTGGCTATCACATTCCTGGTACATAGGGGCACCAGTGGGGGGCTCAGGATCATCCCACAGTTCCCAGAACTTCGGAAAATCCCTTCCCACAATGGCGTCATGCGGTAACTGAGATACTAAGCCCACTGGATGAGAGAGGGTACCTTTGGGGGTCTCGAAACACACTGTAGTCACTGGATACTCTCGGGTGTCCCCATGCACACAAATAACAGCTACCTTGCTATTCCCAGAGACCTCTGTTTTAACTAACTCAGCCTTTATCAGGGTCACAAGGCTACCTGAATCCAGCAATACCACAACATTTCTACCATTAACACACATTTTGCATAAATGTTTCTCAGTTCCTCGAATGGCAGTGCATGCGACTGTCGCACACAGCGACTGACGTCTGCCCGTCAGAAAGTCACACTGCATGGGTTCCTCCACAACCGGGCAATTGGCTGCAATATGTCCCGCTTGCCGGCAGCGGTAGCAAACGATCCTTCTTGCCGCCTCTTGAGCCGCTGATTTCCCAGGCTGTTCTCGCCAAACTTGGGGTAGAGTTCCCACCCTCTCACTCTCTCCACCCTCACCCCTTGGAATCCTCTTATCCGCCCCTGGGTATGGTCTGGTCTTAGGGTGGAAAGTCCGAGTGTCTCTGGAAGAGGCCGTCAGGTTCTCTGTAGCCAAGTATTTCTCCACACGATCCACAAGACCATCGGCCGTCTCTGGGTCTCCATGGCTTACCCACTTTTGGATGGTAGTAGGAAGAGCTCTCAAAAACCGATCCATTACAACACGTTCCACAATCTTTGGTGCGGACAAAGTCTCTGGCTGTAGCCACTTTCTGCTCAGGTGAATGAGATCATACATTTGAGACCTGGGGGGTTTTCCAAGCTGGAAAGTCCAGTTATGCACACGCTGAGCCCGGACAGCCAGGGTGACACCCAGCCTTGCCAATATTTCAGCTTTTAGCATCACATAGTCTTTTGCTTGGTTAGGCTCTAGGTCATAGTAAGCTTTCTGCGATTCACCAGTTAACAGAGGAGCCACCAGTCCAGCCCACTGCTCCTCAGGCCACTTTTCTCTTTCAGCGGTCCTTTCAAATGTGGTCAAAAATACCTCTGGATCATCCTCTCCAGTCATTTTTGTCAATAAACGACTCACCCCAAAGGACGCGGTATTAGTGGGACGGCTTTCCTCACTGGTCTGCGGACGTTGCTGCATTACTGCTTCCATCTGTTGTTGTAGTCTCTGCTCTTGCTTCTGCAACAGGTCTATGAAGCGGGCCTCAGATTGCTGCTGGGCTTGTTGCTGAGCCTCCAGACTCTGTTGCAAAGTTGCGTTTGTCTGCTGCTGGGCTGCAAGGCTCTGTTGATGAGCTTGCTGCTGGGCTGCAAGGCTCTGTTGATGAGCTTGCTGCTGGGCTGCAAAGTTCTGTTGTTGAGCTGCAAGGCTCTGTTGATGAGCTGCAAGGCTCTTTTGCAAACCTGCATTTGTCTGCTGTTGATTGGCATTTGCTAGAGCCAGCTGTTTCAGTATCTCCTCCATGCTGGCTTAAAAAAAACTGCCACTGGTTCTCCACCAACTGTGAGGGGGTTAGCTCGGCAGCGGGTGTGTGTGACCCCCGGGATGGGCTCCCCACACAAAAACAGGCCCAGCAAACGGAGGTTGTGGTTTTCAAAATCAAAAAGGTGCGGTTTATTTTCTATTTACAGTGACAAAACACAGCAAAGCAAAAGAAACATAAACAAAATAAATCCTGGTCAACTTGACCTCTGACTAAACATACAGGTTTCCTAACTAACAACTGGGATCAGCCTAGTGCTGTCCTAGTCCCTAAGTCCCTGGTTTTAAATGTCCAAGCAAATAGCCACACAGGCTTTGTCTCACCGCACAGGGGTTCACTCTCCCTAGACAGTCCACACAGGCCTCGGTCCAGGCATGAGCAAACAGCTAATGAAGCTGGGAGTTCTTATAGAGGCCTAAATGAGCTGACAAGCTTCAGCTGGTCTCATCAACTCCCTGTCTGCACGACGCCCCACACTCTACCTAGAGGTATGAGTCATCCATGAGCCCACTAGCCTCAGCTGGGCTTATACAACTCTCCACCTAGTTGTATAAGTCGGCGTAAAGCCTGAATCTGGGCGAAATATATCTACCCCCCTGGATGCAACCAGGTGACTTTACCTTCCTGCTGTCACACTTGCTTAACCTGGATTCCTTTAGTTTAGGGAAAGAGAAGGATAGGTAGGGAGAGTGTCAGTGTGTTTTACTGTGCGAGTCCTTGTTTCTAGGGACAAAGAAGGAAAGTGAGGGGATTTCTCCTTGTGCTATAGTGTGCTTTAAAAAAACATTTTTTCTAGGGACAGAAAACTGTAGGTAGGGAGAGTGTCAGTTTCTTTCACTGTGCCAGTCCTTGTTTCTAGGGACAAAGAAGGAAAGTGAAGGGAATTCTCCTTGTGCTATAGTGTGCTTTAAAAAAACATTTTTTCTAGGGACAGAAAACTGTAGGTAGGGAGAGTGTCAGTTTCTTTCACTGTGCCAGTCCTTGTTTCTAGGGACAAAGAAGGAAAGTGAGGGGATTTCTCCTTGTGCTATAGTGTGCTTTAAAAAAACATTTTTTCTAGGGACAGAAAACTGTAGGTAGGGAGAGTGTCAGTTTCTTTCACTGTGCCAGTCCTTGTTTCTAGGGACAAAGAAGGAAAGTGAGGGGAATTCTCCTTGTGCTATAGTGTGCTTTAAAAAAACATTTTTTCTAGGGACAGAAAACTGTAGGTAGGGAGAGTGTCAGTTTCTTTCACTGTGCCAGTCCTTGTTTCTAGGGACAAAGAAGGAAAGTGAGGGGATTTCTCCTTGTGCTATAGTGTGCTTTAAAAAAACATTTTTTCTAGGGACAGAAAACTGTAGGTAGGGAGAGTGTCAGTTTCTTTCACTGTGCCAGTCCTTGTTTCTAGGGACAAAGAAGGAAAGTGAGGGGAATTCTCCTTGTGCTATAGTGTGCTTTAAAAAAACATTTTTCTAGGGACAGAAAACTGTAGGTAGGGAGAGTGTCAGTTTCTTTCACTGTGCCAGTCCTTGTTTCTAGGGACAAAGAAGGAAAGTGAGGGGATTTCTCCTTGTGCTATAGTGTGCTTTAAAAAAACATTTTTTCTAGGGACAGAAAACTGTAGGTAGGGAGAGTGTCAGTTTCTTTCACTGTGCCAGTCCTTGTTTCTAGGGACAAAGAAGGAAAGTGAGGGGATTTCTCCTTGTGCTATGGTGTGCTTTAAAAAAACATTTTTTCTAGGGACAGAAAACTGTAGGTAGGGAGAGTGTCAGTTTCTTTCACTGTGCCAGTCCTTGTTTCTAGGGACAAAGAAGGAAAGTGAGGGGAATTCTCCTTGTGCTATAGTGTGCTTTAAAAAAATATTTTTTCTAGGGACAGAAAACTGTAGGTAGGGAGAGTGTCAGTTTCTTTCACTGTGCCAGTCCTTGTTTCTAGGGACAAAGAAGGAAAGTGAGGGGATTTCTCCTTGTGCTATAGTGTGCTTTAAAAAAACATTTTTTCTAGGGACAGAAAACTGTAGGTAGGAAGAGTGTCAGTTTCTTTCACTGTGCCAGTCCTTGTTTCTAGGGACAAAGAAGGAAAGTGAGGGGAATTCTCCTTGTGCTATAGTGTGCTTTAAAAAAACATTTTTTCTAGGGACAGAAAACTGTAGGTAGGGAGAGTGTCAGTTTCTTTCACTGTGCCAGTCCTTGTTTCTAGGGACAAAGAAGGAAAGTGAGGGGATTTCTCCTTGTGCTATAGTGTGCTTTAAAAAAACATTTTTTCTAGGGACAGAAAACTGTAGGTAGGGAGAGTGTCAGTTTCTTTCACTGTGCCAGTCCTTGTTTCTAGGGACAAAGAAGTAAAGTGAGGGGAATTCTCCTTGTGCTATAGTGTGCTTTAAAAAAACATTTTTTCTAGGGACAGAAAACTGTAGGTAGGGAGAGTGTCAGTTTCTTTCACTGTGCCAGTCCTTGTTTCTAGGGACAAAGAAGGAAAGTGAGGGGATTTCTCCTTGTGCTATAGTGTGCTTTAAAAAAACATTTTTTCTAGGGACAGAAAACTGTAGGTAGGGAGAGTGTCAGTTTCTTTCACTGTGCCAGTCCTTGTTTCTAGGGACAAAGAAGGAAAGTGAGGGGAATTCTCCTTGTGCTATAGTGTGCTTTAAAAAAACATTTTTTTCTAGGGACAGAAAACTGTAGGTAGGGAGAGTGTCAGTTTCTTTCACTGTGCCAGTCCTTGTTTCTAGGGACAAAGAAGGAAAGTGAGGGGATTTCTCCTTGTGCTATAGTGTGCTTTAAAAAAACATTTTTTCTAGGGACAGAAAACTGTAGGTAGGGAGAGTGTCAGTTTCTTTCACTGTGCCAGTCCTTGTTTCTAGGGACAAAGAAGGAAAGTGAGGGGAATTCTCCTTGTGCTATAGTGTGCTTTAAAAAAACATTTTTTCTAGGGACAGAAAACTGTAGGTAGGGAGAGTGTCAGTTTCTTTCACTGTGCCAGTCCTTGTTTCTAGGGACAAAGAAGGAAAGTGAGGGGATTTCTCCTTGTGCTATAGTGTGCTTTAAAAAAACATTTTTTCTAGGGACAGAAAACTGTAGGTAGGGAGAGTGTCAGTTTCTTTCACTGTGCCAGTCCTTGTTTCTAGGGACAAAGAAGGAAAGTGAGGGGAATTCTCCTTGTGCTATAGTGTGCTTTAAAAAAACATTTTTTCTAGGGACAGAAAACTGTAGGTAGGGAGAGTGTCAGTTTCTTTCACTGTGCCAGTCCTTGTTTCTAGGGACAAAGAAGGAAAGTGAGGGGATTTCTCCTTGTGCTATAGTGTGCTTTAAAAAAACATTTTTTCTAGGGACAGAAAACTGTAGGTAGGGAGAGTGTCAGTTTCTTTCACTGTGCCAGTCCTTGTTTCTAGGGACAAAGAAGGAAAGTGAGGGGAATTCTCCTTGTGCTATAGTGTGCTTTAAAAAAACATTTTTTCTAGGGACAGAAAACTGTAGGTAGGGAGAGTGTCAGTTTCTTTCACTGTGCCAGTCCTTGTTTCTAGGGACAAAGAAGGAAAGTGAGGGGATTTCTCCTTGTGCTATAGTGTGCTTTAAAAAAACATTTTTTCTAGGGACAGAAAACTGTAGGTAGGGAGAGTGTCAGTTTCTTTCACTGTGCCAGTCCTTGTTTCTAGGGACAAAGAAGGAAAGTGAGGGGAATTCTCCTTGTGCTATAGTGTGCTTTAAAAAAACATTTTTTCTAGGGACAGAAAACTGTAGGTAGGGAGAGTGTCAGTTTCTTTCACTGTGCCAGTCCTTGTTTCTAGGGACAAAGAAGGAAAGTGAGGGGATTTCTCCTTGTGCTATAGTGTGCTTTAAAAAAAACATTTTTTCTAGGGACAGAAAACTGTAGGTAGGGAGAGTGTCAGTTTCTTTCACTGTGCCAGTCCTTGTTTCTAGGGACAAAGAAGGAAAGTGAGGGGAATTCTCCTTGTGCTATAGTGTGCTTTAAAAAAACTTTTTTTCTAGGGACAGAAAACTGTAGGTAGGGAGAGTGTCAGTTTCTTTCACTGTGCCAGTCCTTGTTTCTAGGGACAAAGAAGGAAAGTGAGGGGATTTCTCCTTGTGCTATAGTGTGCTTTAAAAAAACATTTTTTCTAGGGACAGAAAACTGTAGGTAGGGAGAGTGTCAGTTTCTTTCACTGTGCCAGTCCTTGTTTCTAGGGACAAAGAAGGAAAGTGAGGGGAATTCTCCTTGTGCTATAGTGTGCTTTAAAAAAACATTTTTTCTAGGGACAGAAAACTGTAGGTAGGGAGAGTGTCAGTTTCTTTCACTGTGCCAGTCCTTGTTTCTAGGGACAAAGAAGGAAAGTGAGGGGATTTCTCCTTGTGCTATAGTGTGCTTTAAAAAAACATTTTTTCTAGGGACAGAAAACTGTAGGTAGGGAGAGTGTCAGTTTCTTTCACTGTGCCAGTCCTTGTTTCTAGGGACAAAGAAGGAAAGTGAGGGGAATTCTCCTTGTGCTATAGTGTGCTTTAAAAAAACATTTTTTCTAGGGACAGAAAACTGTAGGTAGGGAGAGTGTCAGTTTCTTTCACTGTGCCAGTCCTTGTTTCTAGGGACAAAGAAGGAAAGTGAGGGGAATTCTCCTTGTGCTATAGTGTGCTTTAAAAAAACATTTTTTCTAGGGACAGAAAACTGTAGGTAGGGAAAGTGTCAGTTTCTTTCACTGTGCCAGTCCTTGTTTCTAGGGACAAAGAAGGAAAGTGAGGGGATTTCTCCTTGTGCTATAGTGTGCTTTAAAAAAACATTTTTTCTAGGGACAGAAAACTGTAGGTAGGGAGAGTGTCAGTTTCTTTCACTGTGCCAGTCCTTGTTTCTAGGGACAAAGAAGGAAAGTGAGGGGAATTCTCCTTGTGCTATAGTGTGCTTTAAAAAAACATTTTTTCTAGGGACAGAAAACTGTAGGTAGGGAGAGTGTCAGTTTCTTTCACTGTGCCAGTCCTTGTTTCTAGGGACAAAGAAGGAAAGTGAGGGGATTTCTCCTTGTGCTATAGTGTGCTTTAAAAAAACATTTTTTCTAGGGACAGAAAACTGTAGGTAGGGAGAGTGTCAGTTTCTTTCACTGTGCCAGTCCTTGTTTCTAGGGACAAAGAAGGAAAGTGAGGGGAATTCTCCTTGTGCTATAGTGTGCTTTAAAAAAACATTTTTTCTAGGGACAGAAAACTGTAGGTAGGGAGAGTGTCAGTTTCTTTCACTGTGCCAGTCCTTGTTTCTAGGGACAAAGAAGGAAAGTGAGGGGATTTCTCCTTGTGCTATAGTGTGCTTTAAAAAAACATTTTTTCTAGGGACAGAAAACTGTAGGTAGGGAGAGTGTCAGTTTCTTTCACTGTGCCAGTCCTTGTTTCTAGGGACAAAGAAGGAAAGTGAGGGGAATTCTCCTTGTGCTATTGTGTGCTTTAAAAAAACATTTTTTCTAGGGACAGAAAACTGTAGGTAGGGAGAGTGTCAGTTTCTTTCACTGTGCCAGTCCTTGTTTCTAGGGACAAAGAAGGAAAGTGAGGGGAATTCTCCTTGTGCTATAGTGTGCTTTAAAAAAACTTTTTTTCTAGGGACAGAAAACTGTAGGTAGGGAGAGTGTCAGTTTCTTTCACTGTGCCAGTCCTTGTTTCTAGGGACAAAGAAGGAAAGTGAGGGGAATTCTCCTTGTGCTATAGTGTGCTTTAAAAAAACATTTTTTCTAGGGACAGAAAACTGTAGGTAGGGAGAGTGTCAGTTTCTTTCACTGTGCCAGTCCTTGTTTCTAGGGACAAAGAAGGAAAGTGAGGGGATTTCTCCTCGTGCTATAGTGTGCTTTAAAAAAACATTTTTTCTAGGGACAGAAAACTGTAGGTAGGGAGAGTGTCAGTTTCTTTCACTGTGCTGGTCCTTGTTTCTAGGGACAAAGAAGGAAAGTGAGGGGAATTCTCCTTGTGCTATAGTGTGCTTTAAAAAAACATTTTTTCTAGGGACAGAAAACTGTAGGTAGGGAGAGTGTCAGTTTCTTTCACTGTGCCAGTCCTTGTTTCTAGGGACAAAGAAGGAAAGTGAGGGGATTTCTCCTTGTGCTATAGTGTGCTTTAAAAAAACATTTTTTCTAGGGACAGAAAACTGTAGGTAGGGAGAGTGTCAGTTTCTTTCACTGTGCAAGTCCTTGTTTCTAGGGACAAAGAAGGAAAGTGAGGGGATTTCTCCTTGTGCTATAGTGTGCTTTAAAAAAACATTTTTTCTAGGGACAGAAAACTGTAGGTAGGGAGAGTGTCAGTTTCTTTCACTGTGCCAGTCCTTGTTTCTAGGGACAAAGAAGGAAAGTGAGGGGAATTCTCCTTGTGCTATAGTGTGCTTTAAAAAAACATTTTTTCTAGGGACAGAAAACTGTAGGTAGGGAGAGTGTCAGTTTCTTTCACTGTGCCTGTCCTTGTTTCTAGGGACAAAGAAGGAAAGTGAGGGGATTTCTCCTTGTGCTATAGTGTGCTTTAAAAAAACATTTTTTCTAGGGACAGAAAACTCTAGGTAGGGAGAGTGTCAGTTTCTTTCACTGTGCCAGTCCTTGTTTCTAGGGACAAAGAAGGAAAGTGAGGGGAATTCTCCTTGTGCTATAGTGTGCCAAAGCATTCCTCATCAACCATCTTTGAAATCCTTGTTTTTTGGACAGTCAGGGAAATTGTCGTTGTGCTATTCTGTGCAAAAGCAATAATCCTCAACCATATTTAGAAATCCTTAAGTAAAGGGACAGAGAAGGACACCTGAAGGTAGCCCTTATTGCTTTTTTCCCATCTCCCTGCAGGCCATCTATTAGAATGTCTGGAAGGCAAACAAGGAGAGGCAGACAGTCAGGAGGCAATAAAAGAGGGCAAGCAGGCTCTGTGTCTGGGGGCAACAGTGCTGGTCGTGGACGCGGTGCATTGTCATCAGCACATGGCCATGGGACACGCTTGTCCTTCTTTTCGGCAGCTGGACATGTTGAGCCACATCATGCCGAAGACTTGGTAGAGTGGATGACCAAGCCCTCCTCCTCCTCCTCATCCTCTCTCACCCAGGCTCAGGGTACTGGCAAAGCAGCTGCCAAAGCGTCCTCTTCCCTGGTATCAATGTCAGACTCATCATCAGTCACTCCTTCCCTAGACCCACCATGTCCTCCTCCTGAGGAGTCCCCCGAACTGTTTGAGCACAGTGTTGGGTACATGCTCCAGGAGGATGCCCAGCGTTTCGAAGGGTCTGATGATGAAACCCAGCTACAGGAAGGCAGTAGCGTGAGAGCAGACAGAGGGGATGCTCAAGAAGGACACCAATCTGGCAGTCATGTTCCAGCAGCTGCAGCATACTGCCAGATTGGCTCCAGTGATGAGGAGGGAGGGGATGATGAGGTCACTGACTCCACATGGGTGCCTAATAGGAGAGAGGAGGAGGATGAGGAGGAGGCACATCTCCAACGAGGCAGGATGCCCTTTGGTGGCCAGTGTAAGGGCAGTACACCGACGGAATCACACCGCAGAGCTCCGCCTGTGCAGGGCGCTGCCTCTGCCCGTCATTCAAAAAGTTCCTTGGTGTGGGCCTTTTTTGAGGCTAGTGCATCAGATCGCACAGCTGCTGTTTGCAACATATGTCTCAAGCGTATATCGCGTGGCCAAAACATCAGCCGCTTGGGTACCACATGCCTGACCAGACATATGTTGACCTGCCATGCAGCTCGTTGGCAAGCCTACCTCAAAGACCCACACCAAAGAACAAAGCGGACCTCTCCTTGCACCGCATCAGCTGGGATCTCCAACCCCACTATAACTTCAGTCCTCTCTGAAACATGCACTGAGAGGAATGAAGGTGTAGAATTAGGTGTGTCACAGCCAAGTACTTGCGGCCACTCTGCTAGCAGTACACCGACGTCCGATTCTAGCAGGCAAATTTCCCTGCCCCAGCTGCTGGACCGTCGAAAGAAGTTCACTCCCAGCCATCCACATGCCCAGCGGTTGAATGCTAGCTTGGCTAAATTGCTAGCGCTTCAACTGCTGCCTTTTCAGTTGGTAGACTCGGCCCCCTTCCGTGAGTTTGTGCAATGTGCGGTTCCTCAGTGGCAGGTTCCCAAACGCCACTTTTTCTCACGGAAGGCTATTCCGGCTCTCTACCGGCATGTGGAAGGCAATGTCTTGGCCTCGCTGGACAGGGCGGTCAGCGGTAAGGTGCATATTACCGCTGACTCATGGTCCAGCAGGCATGGACAGGGACGTTACCTTTCTTTCACGGCCCATTGGGTCACTCTTTTGGCAGCTGGGAAGGATGCAGGACAAGGTGCAGTAGTGTTGGAGGTTGTTCCACCACCACGCCTCCAAAATGCTACTACTGGTTGTGACACACCTCTCTCCTCCACCCCCTCCTCTTCTTCTTCCTCCATGGCCTCTTCCTGTGGTTTGTCCTATGAACCAGCGGTGCTCCGTAGCCGTTCACGGGGCTACGCAAGTACGCAGGCAAAAAGATGCCATGCCGTGCTTGCGCTGGTGTGTTTGGGGGACAGAAGCCACACTGGGGCAGAGGTCCTGTCTGCTCTGCAGGGCCAGGCCGAGAGGTGGTTGACGCCACGATAGCTTAAGCCAGGAATGGTGGTTTGCGACAATGGCACCAACCTCCTCTCCGCCCTCCGACAGGGACAACTGACCCATGTGCCCTGTGTGGCTCACGTCCTTAACCTGGTGGTGCAGCGGTTCTTGGGCAGGTACCCGGGCTTACAGGATGTCCTGAGGCAGGCCAGGAAAGTCTGTGTGCATTTCCGCAGATCTTATAATGCCAGTGCTCGCCTGGCTGAGCTGCAAAAGGAGTTGAACCTGCCCAAGAACCGCCTTATATGTGACATGCCCACCAGGTGGAACTCAACGTTGGCCATGCTGCAGCGGCTGCACACGCAGCAGAGGGCCATCAATGAGTACCTGTGCGACTACGGCACCAGGACAGGGTCAGGGGAGCTTGGTTTTTTTTCTCCACGCCAGTGGGGCATGATCAGGGATGCATGCACTGTCCTGGCACCATTTGAGGAGGCCACGAGGATGGTGAGCAGTGACAGTGCATGCATCAGTGACACTGTACCTCTTGTCCACCTGTTGGAGCACACGCTGCGTGGAATAATGGACAGGGCACTTGAGGCAGAACAGAGGCAGGAAGAGGAGGACTTCCTTGCCTCTCAAGGCCCCCTTTACCCAGACAGTGTTCCTTCTGTCCCTCCCATCGCACAGGAAGAGGAAGAGGAGGAGGAGGAGGAGGAGGATTGTGTCAGCATGGAGGTGGAGGCTGGCACTCAGCATCATCAGCAGCAGTCTTTTAGGGATGATTTACAGTCCCAAGAAACCAGTGGACTTGTACGTGGCTGGGAGGAGGTGGCTGCGGATCATGTCGTCCTTAGTGACCCAGAGGACTCCGGAGCGAATGCCTCAGCAAACCTACGCTGCATGGCCTCCCTGATCCTGCAAAGTCTGCGGAAGGATCCTCGTATTCTTCGGATCAAGGAGAGGGACCATTACTGGCTGGCCACTCTCCTTGATCCACGGTACAAGGGTAAGGTTGCGGACCTTATGTTACCTTCGCAGAGGGAGCAGAGGATGAGACAACTCCGGGAGGCCTTGCAGAAAGGTCTGTGCAACGCGTTCCCAGAGACTGGGAGGTTACAAACTCCTGGTCCTGGACAACGAGTTGCTGAGGCTTCGGCCAGTCAAAGAAGGAGCGGTGGGGAAGGTGGCCGTCTGACCGATGCGTTCAGACAATTCTTTAGTCCGCAGCCCCAAAGTATGATCGGTTCCAGCAACCATCGCCAGCGTCTGATAAACATGGTGCAGGAATATCTAGGGGCAAGGTCAGACTTGGACACCTTCCCCACCGAAAATCCTCTGGCTTACTGGGTCTTGAGGATGGATCACTGGCCAGAGCTTGCACAGTATGCAATTGAGCTACTGGCCTGTCCTGCATCCAGCGTTCTTTCGGAACGCCCATTCAGTGCTGCTGGAGGATTTGTCACGGATCACAGGGTGCGCCTGTCCACCGACTCGGTTGATCGACTGACTTTCATCAAGATGAACCAGTCTTGGATCACCACCAGCTACCACACACCTGATGCTGATATAACAGACTAATTGATTTTAACATGTCACATCCCTTCAAGACTGATGCTGATGCTGAGTGCCTGTGCTGTTATGTTGACTGGCTATCCTCCTCCTCCGAGTCCTCAATGATACGATTGATGATGATAGCTTGGAAGATCATTTTTGTTTATGGGTGCCGCCACCAGTGGCTAAGGCCCAATTTTTCAGCCCCTGTTTTACAGGGGCGTGTAATTACAATTTTTTTAGCAATAATTTGCCATAGGGCTCATTGCTGTGCTCCAAGTACAGTATCTGTGAGGGGTTGGAGTGTTGTGGCACCAGTGCCTAAGGCCCAATTTTTCAGCCCCTGTTTAACAGGGGCGTGTCATTACAATTTTTGAAGCAATACTTTGCAACAGGGCTCATTGCTGTGCTCCAAGTAACGTATCTGTGAGGGGTTGTAGTGTTGTGCCACCAGTGCCTAAGGCCCAATTTTTCAGCCCCTGTTCAACAGGGGCATGCAATTACAATTCTTGATCTAATAATTCACAGCAGGGCCCATTGCTGCACCCACCAAGAGTAACTCTGAGGGCTTACAGTGTTGTGGCAACGCCACCACCACCACCACGAAAGGCCCAATTTTTCAGCCCCTGTTCAACAGGGGCATGTAATTACAATTCTTGATCTAATAATTCACAGCAGGGCCCATTCCTGCACCCACCAAGAGTAACTCTGAGGGCTTACAGTGTTGTGGCAACACCACCACCACCACCACCACCACGAAAGGCCCAATTTTTCAGCCCCTGTTCAACAGGGGCATGCAATTACAATTCTTGATCTAATAATTCACAGCAGGGCCCATTGCTGCACCCACCAAGAGTAACTCTGAGGGCTTACAGTGTTGTGGCAACGCCACCACCACCACCACCACCACGAAAGGCCCAATTTTTCAGCCCCTGTTCAAAAGGGGCATGTAATTACAATTCTTGATCTAATAATTCACAGCAGGGCCCATTCCTGCACCCACCAAGAGTAACTCTGAGGGCTTACAGTGTTGTGGCAACACCACCACCACCACCACCACCACGAAAGGCCCAATTTTTCAGCCCCTGTTCAACAGGGGCATGCAATTACAATTCTTGATCTAATAATTCACAGCAGGGCCCATTGCTGCACCCACCAAGAGTAACTGTCAGGGCTTACAGTGTTGTGGCACCAGCACCACCATCAAAGGCCCAATTTTTACTACCACTGTTCAACAATTATATGTAATTAAAATTCCTGATATAATAGTTGACAGCAGGGCGTTCCAGCACCAACCAAGAGTAAGTGTGAGTGCTTACAGTGTTGTGCCAACACCAACAACTAAGGGGCCTATTTCTGCAGAGTATATACGGCAGGTCCCTACTTTCAAACATCCAACTTACAAACGACTCCTACTTGCAAACGCAAGAAGACAACAGGAAGTGAGAGGAAATCTACCACTAGGAAGGAAAATTCTCTCCTGTAAGAATAAATATGGGAGAAAGGTGTCTCCTCTGTACTGATGCTTTATCAGCAATCCTTGTTTCAAGAAAAACACCACATTTCAAAAACAGTTGTCATTGGGACGGAAAGTGAGGTGAAATGTTCTGAACAGGGGCACAGACAGCAAAACAAATGTTACAGGGGTGATAACCCTTACCTATGTTTTCCAAAAAGTTTAAAAATAGATTTTTGGGCTGGAGCTACACTTCAACAATGTACCTGTTCAAAATTACAAACAGATTCTACATAAGAACAAACCTACAGTCCCTGTCTTGTATGCACCGCCTGTATACGGCTGTTCAGAGTATATAGGGCCTTTTTTATTTTATGTGCGGGGTTCCCCTTAATATCCATACAAGACCCAAAGGGGCTGGTAATGGGCTGTGGTAGGGGGGGGGTCATGGGGTAGCTATGCCATTTTTCTTAAAGATTTTCATCCATATTACCGGGACCAGACATTACATTAAAGCCGCAAGCAGTTTTAAATGGCTTTTTTTTCCTTTAGAAGTGTCATTTTGTGCAGGGACAGTTCTAAACACGGGAAACACGTGGCACTTCACAGGCATATTTTAGACACCCCCCAGGTACGATATTTAAAGGAATATTTGACTTTTTTTTTTCACTTTATGCATCATTAAAATGACTGCTCCCGAAAAACGACCGTTTTTAAAACTTCTTTTTGCATTGATACATGTCCCCTGGTGCAGAACCCGGGTTCCCAAACCCTTTTTAGGACAATAACATGCATAATAGTTGTTATAATTAGCACTTTAGAATTTGAACGTTCGCATCCATTGTATTTAATAGGGTTCTAATGTTCGTACGAACTTTCGGTCCGTTCGCGGGTTCTGGTGCGAACCGAACCCGGGGGTGTTCGGCTCATCACTAGTGTTTATACATTCCTTTTTTTATATGTGCTTGGAAAAGCCTATGTTTGGAAATAAAGCACTAAAAGATTTTACCGCACATGAAGTTCTCCTTTTCTTTTTAATTACACTCTGTCAAAACTGAATCTTCTGAGCTGACAACCTGTGAACCAGCTTGCTAAATCGATTACGGAAGTGCTGGAGTAGCCGGGCGAAGTAAGGTCTTGCAGCTATATGTTTGTGAAGGAGCCCAGTGATCCAGGGAGAAACACGAGGAGGAGGGTGTGCAGTCGGTGGGAGATTAGAAATTCACAGCTGATTCCTTCTGATAACCATGCAAAACTGACTCCCGTCACAGGAGTCCATCATATCTGGTAAGAGGCCATCTGGCTGCTTTTTCTCCCATCATAAGGATTGATGTGTTATACCTGATGCACCTACCCTCGTGCAAGTTGAACAAGATATCACTACAGAATCTGCATGATCTCACCTAGTCCGCTTTGCTCCTGTCTTTTGGACTCCTCTGTTCTCTGCTGTGTCAGGTTTTCACACATACCCATTTGTTTGGACTATATGGTTTAATTTTCATTATTTTTTTTATTTTTTTGTCATTTAGGAATTGTGAGTATACTTAATTTTTTGTGTTTTTGGTACACCTATCTTATCACATGTAGTTCATAATTTATTTCCACCATATATATATATATATATATATATATATATATATATATATATATATATATTTTGGTCATATCTCTGTTTTTCACTTTTTATTTTTTCATTTTTTCACCAGCTTGTTTTCACAGTGTTTATTATTGTTCACATATTTTTAAAATTTTTGATATTTGCGCATATTTTTCTGTATATATTACATTTTATATTCTTTGCCCTTGATGTTTATCCCTTGGATGTCCCTGTTTTCACATATTGCTGTAGTAAGATGTTTCATCACCATTATATATAGTAGTTTGAAAGGGGGCATCCTTGGTGGGTACCGTTTGATATCTCAATATATTCAGAAAGCATTCCATTTGTTTTTATTTTTGCTCTAGGGTTAGAATATAGTGCCATAATCCTGCCTAACATCCCAGGACCCACCCCTAATTGAATTAAAGTTTCTTCCAAAAACCGCCATCTCACCCTATCAAATGCCTTCTCAGCATCTATTGATAGAAGACATGTTGGGATATCAGCTTTCTGGGCATATTCTATCAGTGTGCAAGTTTTTATTATATTGTCCTGGGTTTCTCTCCCCTTAGTAAATCCAGTTTGATCTAGATTTATATGTCTAGGTAAGATTGGTGTTATTCTGTTGGAAATAATTTTGGAATATAATCGTATAGCTATGTAAATTGGTTGATAATTACTACATAATGTATGATCCTTTTCTGGTTTGGGGATTGCTGTAATATACACTTCCATACTTGTGCTGTAAAAGTCTGTGACGCCGTTATAGAATTAAATGTATTTTTCAGAATAGGTATAATTATATCCTGAAATGCTTTATAACATCTTGCAGTATATCCGTCTGGGCCCGAGCTTTTGCCCAGGACCAGTGCAGATATAGCTAGTTGTATTTCTTCCGCTGATATTTATTTTTCCAAATCTTCTGTTATTTCTCTAGAGAATCTAAGTCAGGGGTCTCAAACTGGTGGCCCTCCAGCTGTTGCAGAACTACAATTCCCATGAGGCATTGCAAGGCTAAACAGTTACAAGCATGACTCCCATAGGCAGAGGCATGATGGGACTTGTAGTTCCGCAACAACCCCTGATCTAAGTAATGCTGTTTCCTTAATATATTGACATATTTCTGCACTCTTCATATCTCTTTCTTTATTTTCTTGTTGTGTATTTATATTAAATAACTTGGAATAATATGTATGACATGTTTTAGATATTTTTATAGGATCATAAGTCAATTCCCCATTGGGTTTTACATTTTTTACAATAGAGGTTGAGGAGTATTGTTGTTTTAGTGTTCTAGCTAATATTTTCCCTGTTTTATTTCCATATTGATATGACTGAGCTCTATTTTTATCCCCTAACCGTAGGGACTGTTCATCAAGCAGGGTTTGGAGTTCCATACGTTTATCCTTCAAGACAATTATATCCAGTGAGTTATGACTCTGCTTATGTATGTTTTCTAGTCTTAAAATTTCTCCCATTAATTAAGATATTTTTTGTTCTTTTTCCTTTGTTAGTCTTGCTCCATGTTTGATGAACAGTCCCCGTAGTACACATTTTAACGTTTCCCATTGTGTAGGGATTGAGGTATTGTCTGTTTCGTGAAATTCTTTTACTGCTTGTCGAATATCGTCTTTGCATCTTTTATCTTTGATCAGATTGTCATTTAGCCTCTATGTTCCTATAGGTTTTTTATATTCAATTATAGCTAACTTCATATATATCGGGGCGTGATCTGACCAAAAGAAGTTTCCAATATCCGTGGAGGGAGTCATCATCAGACCGATTTGAATTATAAAAAAAATAATCTATTCTATGATATGCATTATGTATATTTGAAGAATTAAGCCTGTGATGGAGTTTGTAAAAAGATTATTTTATATAAAGGATTTCTGTCACTAGTATCTACTTAAATATGGTATGAGGGGCCTAGCGGGGGTTAAATGTTTTTTCTTGTGTTTAGTTGTTCACATAGTCTGTTGCTACCCACCTCAGGAATTTAGGATAATTAGCATCTTTTTGATAATGTGTCTGCAAGACACACACACACCAAGTTATATTTGTACAATAAGAAGCTTGTTGGTGTTCATATTAGAAATTTAGTATAGGTTAAATATATGTTAGCTAGAAAATATAGGTTAGTATATTGTGTGTTTTGTTAAATCTTAATACAACAATATTATTTTCCTTGAGTAACCATGTGACAGAGATATTGAGCTCAGAGTGGAGTTCCCCACTCCCCCCACTGCTGGAATTCACTGCTCTAAGTCACTCCTTTTCAACCCCTCCCACCGAGCAAAACTAAAATGGAGAATATCCTGGGATAAACTTGCCACGAGGAAGAAACTGACGTCACAGAGAAGCACCATATTTGGACTCAGCCAATCATATGTATGTGTTTGTGATGACGAGAGTCTATGTCATATTGTCTATATAAGCCGAGTTTGAATAAAGGAGTGCTCTCTGGAGCCACACATGAGAAGGAAACCAAACTGATAAGACTCAGTCTGCATTTTCTTCAAACAGGCCTACATGTGTATTTTAACGTAAATTCGGACCAGCGGCAGAATATGATAGTTTCTGGTTTTGGGCCAGAATCGAACCATTACAAGCCCTGTACACGCGATCGGATATCCTATGGATTCTAATCCGATGGTTTTTCAATCGGAAATCCGATGAAGCTGTCTTCCATCAGTCTTGCCCACACACCATCAGTCAAAAAAACGACCGTTTCAAACGCGGTGACATAAAACACTCCGATGAGACGAGAAAAATGAAGTTCAATGCTTCTGAGCATGCGTCGACTTGATTCTGAGCATGTGTGGGTTTTTTATCCAATGGATTTCCACACAGACGATCGGATTTTGCTATCGTTTTTTCCCATCGGATAAATTTAAAACATGTTCTATTTTTTCACAATGATGGAAAAAAAGACCGATGGGGCCCATACACGATCGGTTCGTCCGATGAAAACAGTCCATCAGACTGTTTTCATTGGTAAAACTGATCGTGTGTAAACGGCTTAAGAGTAATTTTTTTCTGTCTGATGTTGAGCCATCCATATATCTACCATTTGATGTTTTTCCAGTAAATGTTTAAATTCTTTTAACTGACTATTATTTATATGTGGGTGAGTTGCTGTAGTATCTATTTTTGGGTCTATTATAAAATTGAAGTCCCCTTCAATTATTATCGTTCCCTCTGTTTTATCCATTGCGCTCAACAAAGCTTTTATCCCATTCTTAATTTGTTCATAATTTGGTAAATATAAATTAATAATTGTAAAAATCTTTCCGTATAGCAGAATCCTTATAATTAAGGATCTGCCATCCTTACCCTTCCAATTTTGTAGTATTTGATGGGGTATGTCTTTGTGGATCGCAATAGAGACTCCTCGTGATTTAGAGTATGGGAATGAATCGTGGATCCATGTTGTATATGTAGCACTACCCCCGTAGGAGCTGCTGGTTTAGATTTTGGGCCTTGCACGTTACCTCAATATTCGTTGTCTAGGGTAAGAGAGTCTACAGTAACTTCAATGTCCACACAAGTTATTAATCCTTTTTCTTCAGGTTTTATTTTCCAAACAAACTTGTATAGGTAGAGGGATGGAGGGTTAGGGGAAGGTTCAGGCACACACAGCAGATCACTGGGGAAAACTCCTAATATACAAAGTCTTACCCAACACTTTCCTTTGAGTGGGTATTGCTCACCCGGATAGGCCCCTCTCACTTGGCCTAGCAGCCGGAATGATGCACGAACAGATAAGAAAGAACAGTCTCTGCCACAGACCTTTTTGATTGTTATGTTGAACTGTTCCGTTATCCTCTGCCACAGGATTTTAGTACCCAGATATCCAGCCTTACAGTCTAAGAGCCTTTAAGCCAACCCGTCAGACTGTAAGGTTACTTTAGTTACGGTGCATCCCTCAATAAGGTCCTAAGGCCTTCCTCAAGATACCGGCCTTTTGCTCGGTCCTCTCCTGGACAGGTCCTCCCCTGGTTTCCTCCATTGAGTGGCTTCCTCCCTCAGGACGGACAGCACAGGATCACCTTCAAGCGTAGGCCCCAGTCAAGACAAATGGGCCTACCTGGCATAGTTACAGCCTCGGACCAACGTGGCTCCGAGGCTGAATTTCCAGTAACACATGCCTCAAGCCAGGAGGGCCACGAGGCGAAGAAGAGCCCCGGCAAATGGCGTCTGCCCCTTAAGTACCCTTCCCCAGGATGCTAAGCGGGGAGACCACTCCCACTGAACTGTTCCCGGGGAAAGACACTCAATGCACTTTGGCTTGTTTGTCTTCCACATTGGCCTGGGGTGGTAACGCACCTACAGGCAAACAGTGGGAAGTCCTTCCAAACACAGCCACAGCCGGAACAGAGGCTGATTTAGCCTTAATTATTTACAAAGTCTTAGCTAATACCAGCTCAGACACCCACTAAATTTAACATAGCGCCTGGTCATCAGGAGCAGGGCGCTACATACTCCCCCCACTATAACAAGACACTGTCCCCAGTGTCTGGAAAAACGTTGTCCTCAATCCTGAGGACCAGTACCTGAACCAAAACCCTGAAAGGGGAGGGAAAGTGAAGGAAGTGAAAAATGCAAAACATTAACATGAATTTTACAGTAAAATCACAATAATACACACATTACAATCCCTCACTAACTGTCTAGACCACCCACTCTCCAGGAGTCTTGATTGAAGATCCGGCTTACCTAAAAAAACAAACAAAGGCACACAGACAAAATACCATAGCAACCATTAAGGCATTTCAAAAGAAGCAAAGCTACATCTCCTAGGAGATGGAACCTTCCTTCTCTACAGTCTCTCCCTACTCTACTGATCACTGCCACCTAGTGTCAGAGGTAACACACAAGAGTCTTTAAATCCAAGAGCTGAAGCAGATAGACATATTGATCCCGAAGTCTTCAGCAACCCTATTCCTAACTGACTAATTTCCCCAGAGTCCAGTTAGCACAGCAAAAATGAGAAGGTAAACAAAAATCCTCCTCACTTGAAAATTTTCTTTCTTGAATAAATTAAAAAAATAGAAATGAATACAAAGGGTCACTTTGAATGATCATAGGTAAAACCTGGGATCCGGCAGAGTCAGGGGTTTTCCTTGCTTGTCCAGGGTAGTAATAAAATACACAATATCATAATTTCCTGGTCTGCAAATAGTCACCCGATCAGCGTGGATGTGTCGGCCGTAGCTCCAGTGCAGCCAACATCCTTTAAAGAGTTCTGCCATAATAAAAGTACAAGTTTCTAAATGGCTTTGGCACGGACAAATAGTCCCAAATGGCTTCACCGTACCACTGCTCCCTGTTTGCCTCAATCTCCTGCATTATCTCCCTTGGGACGTAGGGGAATTCCAGGCTGTACTCCGTGGCTACCCTTTTCATAAGCACTCTCTGTAGATGGGCAAGATTGGGTAATGAACGGGAGCTTCCCGTCCCAGGTAACACACATGAATCCGACGATTTCTTTACCATGGACTTAGCAGGTTTAGGCAACATCCTTTTAACAGGCAAAGTCCCTCTATTAATGTCCAGGGTTTCCACCCTGGGTTAGGGATGAGCTCGGTGTTCGAGTCGAACATAGGTTCGACTCGAACATCGGCTGTTCGCGCGTTCGGCGAACAATGAACGATTTGGGCCGTTTGCGCCAAATTCGAGTGAAGCGAACGGCCCACAATACACTGCGCCATCGCAGTGTAATCCCGGCGCTGTGATTGGCCAAGCATGCACTGTGACCCTGCATGCTTGGCCAATCACAGCGCCGGCAGCGAGGAGAGCAATGATTGGCCACATGCAGGATGCTTGTGGCCAATTATAGCTGGGGGGGTTTAGTACACGCCCCACACTATAAAAGGCCGCCAGCGCGGCGGCCTCGTGTAGTGTGTTCCGGAGCAGGGAAAGTGAAGGATAGGCAGGGACAGTGTCAAATCTATTCTTTGCTAAACCTTGTGTGTAGGGACAGAGAAGGATAGGCAGGGAGAGTGTCAGTGTCATATTCTTTGCTAAACCTTGTGTGTAGGGAGAGAGAAGGATAGGCAGGGAGAGTGTCAGTGTCATATACTTTGATAAACCTTGTGTGCAGGGAGAGAGAAGGATAGGCAGGGGACAGTGTCAGTGTCATATTCTTTGCTAAACCTTGTGTGCAGGGAGAGAGAAGGATAGGCAGGGAGAGTGTCAGTGTCATATACTTTGATAAACCTTGTGTGCAGGGAAAGAGAAGGATAGGCAGGGGATAGTGTCAGTGTCATTGTTGCTAAGCCTCCTGCACATTATACACCTGAAGTTAGCCCGTATTGCTGCTTTTTCCTGGTGTGTTACACCAACAGGATTTTGCGGCACTTACAGCGGGCGGAGTGTGCCTCCTGATCATATTACACCTGAAGTTAGCCTGTATTGCTGCTTTTTCCTGGTGTGTTACACCAACAGGATTTTGCGGCGCTTACAGCGGGCGGAGTGTGCCTCCTGATCATATTACACCTGAACTTAGCCTGTATTGCTGCTTTTTCCTGGTGTGTTACACCAACAGAATTTTGCGGCACTTACAGCGGGCGGAGTGTGCCTCCTGATCATATTACACCTGAACTTAGCCTGTATTGGTGCTTTTTCCTGGTGTGTTACACCAACAGGATTTTGCGGCACTTACAGCGGGCGGAGTGTGCCTCCTGATCATATTACACCTGAACTTAGCCTGTATTGCTGCTTTTTCCTGGTGTGTTACACCAACAGGATTTTGCGGCACTTACAGCGAGCGGAGTGTGCCTCCTGACCATATTACACCTGAACTTAGCCTGTATTGCTGCTTTTTCCTGGTGTGTTACACCAACAGGATTTTGCGACACTTACAGCGGGCGGAGTGTGCCTCCTGACCATATTACACCTGAACTTAGCCTGTATTGCTGCTTTTTTCTGGTGTGTTACACCAACAGGATTTTGCGGCACTTACAGCGGGCGGAGTGTGCCTCCTGACCATATTACACCTGAAGTTAGCCTGTATTGCTGCTTTTTCCTGGTTTGTAGGGATGAGCTTCGAGTTTGAGTAGAACTCATGTTCGACTCGAACATTGCCTGTTCGCCCGTTCGCCGAACAGCGAACAAATTGGGGTGTTCGCGGCAAATTCGAAAAATCTATGGGAGAAATCTAAAGTGCTAATTATAAAGGCTTATATGCAGGTTATTGTCCTAAAAAGTGTTTGGGGACCTGGGTCCTGCCCCAGGGGACATGTATCAATGCAAAAAAAAGTTTTAAAAACGGCCGTTTTTTCGGGAGCAGTGATTTTAATAATGCTTAAAATGAAAAAATAAAAGTGAAATATTCCTTTAAATTTCGTACCTGGGGGGTGTGTATGATATGCATGTGAAGTGGCGCATGTTTCCCGTGCTTAGAACTGTCCCTGCAAAAAATGTCATTTTTGAAAGAAAAAAAGTCATTTAAAACTCACTCGCGGCTATTAATGAATTGTCGGCTTTTATCAATACATACAAAAGTCATTGATAAAAAAAAAAAAAAGCGTGGGGGTTCCCCAGAATTCAATTACCAGGCCCTTCAGGTCTGGAATGGATATTAAGGGGAACCCCACCGCAAATTTTAAAAAAAATGACGTGAGGTTCCCCCAAATATCCATTCCAGGCCCTTGAGATCTGGCATGGATTTTAAGGGGAACTCCACCCCAAAATTTAAAAAAAAATGGCGTGAAGTCCCCCTAAAAGTCCATACCAGACCCTTATCCGAGCACGCAACCTAGCCGGCCGCAGGGGAAGAGGGGGGGACGAGAGAGCGGCCCCCCTCCCTCCTGAACCGTACCAGGCCACATGCCCTCAACATGGGGAGGATGTCCCCATGTTGATGGGGACAAGGGCCTCATCCCCACATCCCTTGCCCGGTGGTTGTGGGGGTCTGCGGGCGGGGGGCTTATCGGAATCTGGAAGACCCCTTTAACAAAGGGGACCCCCAGATCCCGGCCCCCCCTATGTGAATTGGTAAGGGGTACATTGTACCCCTACCATTTCACGAAGAAAGCGTAAAAAAATGTTTAAAAAAACACACAAACACCTTGAAAAAGTCCTTTATTAAAAAAAAAAGAAAAAAACATTCCAGCGGTGAAATCCAGTGTCCCGCGGCGATCCGATGTCCAGCGCTGTCCGTCATTGGTTGTGCCTGAGCGGACCTGATGGGGAACTTCCTCCTCAGTGTTTTAAATGTATAGACCGCCCCTTCTAAAGTTCCCCATCAGGACCGCTCAGCGGACCAGATGCGGAACATGACAAGGGGCAGGTCTATACATGTATTACCGAAGTGAGAGAAGTTCCCCATCAGGTCCGCCCCCTCGGTATGTCGGACCCGCCTACGTCATTGGCCTGAGCGGGGAACTTCCTTCACTGTGTAATTTAATTTACACAGTGAAGTAAGTTCCCCGCTCAGGCCAATGACGTAGGCGGGTCCGACATACCGAGGGGGCAGACCTGATGGGGAACTTCTCTCACTGTGTAATACATGTATAGACTCTATACATGTATTACGCAGTGAAGGAAGTCCCCCAAAAAAAGTACAAGCAAAAGCGGGACATTTTACCTCCCAGTTCTTATAGAGTGCCCCCCCCCCCGAAAAATGACCCAAAGCGAAAGAATTTCAGGGATATAAGCCACTCACATGACCCCTTTGTTTTTGTTTTGTTTTTAAATCCATATGGACATAAATCATATTCATCCGTTATCTTCCCTCCTGTGCCAAAATATATTGTAAATAGACAATTGTCTTAGGGAGAATTATCAGTTCTCATTCTCCACTGATCATTCTAACGCGCCCAATGATTTGGCAATTGTCGGGGATTTGCAGTCTCCGATCCGCAGAGGACAGCAGGGTGAGGTCTCTGAAAAGATTCTTTGAATAAGGAAGGATATCCGATCTTTTTATTAGACGAATCAGTAATCCTCTGTGTGATTTATCATATAAAAATGTACAATATGAGATTACCTGCAAGAGATAAATGTACAATGTGTGATGTGGATATCACATCATTGCATTTTACAGAAAAAATACAGCGCAGCAGATTACAAGGGGAAAGGTATAATGATTGTGTGGCTCTATTTGTTTAATTGTATTTGCTAATGTTTTTCCAAAGAAAGATTCCTCCAAGATGTGTGTCTTTTATCTAGTTCTCAGTTGTGGTGGGTGAGGTGCAGTTGGAATGTAATTGTCACCTATTGTCAGATCTGCTCAGATCAGAAGTCAGGGTGGGCTTAGAGGTAAGACTAAATCTTAAAGCACGGGGTAATTAAATTAAATCAGGTTGCTGTGCATAGACTATGAGGGATTATTTTCCACCGTAGTCGTCTGTAATAAATAGCTTTGGGTGTAAAAAAAAAAAAAAAAGAAATGCTCAAAACAAGGACATGAAGCAGCTCTTATAGCAGAATAAGCGACATACCGCCTGCTGTGTGCAGCCCCTGATGGGGAACTTCCTTCACTGTGTAATACATGTATAGAGTCTATACATGTATTACGCAGTGAAGGAAATTCCCCATCAGGTCCGCCCCCTCGGTATGTCAGTCCCCGCCTACTTCATTGGCCTGAGCGGGGAAACTTCCTTCACTGTGTAAATTTAAATTACACAGTGAAGGAAGTTCCCCGCCCAGGCCAATGACGTAGGCGGGTCCGACATACCGAGGGGGCGGACCTGATGGGTAACTTCTCTCACTTCGGTAATACATGTATAGACCCGCCCCTTGTCATGTTCCGCATCTGGTCCGCTGAGCGGACCTGATGGGGAACTTTAGTAGGGGCGGGTCTATACATTTAAAACACTGAGGAGGAAGTTCCCCATCAGGTCCGCTCAGGCACAACCAATGACGGACAGCGCTGGACATCGGATCGCCGCGGGACACTGGATTTCACCGCTGGAATGTTTTTTATTTTAAAATAAAGGACTTTTTCAAGGTGTTTGTGTGTTTTAAAAAAAAAAAATTATGCTTTCTTCGTGAAATGGTAGGGGTACAATGTACCCCTTACCAATTCACATAGGGGGGGCGGGATCTGGGGGTCCCCTTTGTTAAAGGGGTCTTCCAGATTTTGATAAGCCCCCCGCCCGCAGACCCCCACAACCACCGGGCAAGGGTTGAGGGCATGTGGCCTGGTACGGTTCAGGAGGGAGGGGGGCCGCTCTCTCGTCCCCCCCTCTTCCCCTGCGGCCGGCCAGGTTGCGTGCTCGGATAAGGGTCTGGTATGGATTTTTAGGGGGACTCCACGCCATTTTTTTTTAAGTTTGTGGTGGAGTTCCCCTTAAAATCCATGCCAGATCTGAAGGGCCTGGAATGGATATTTGGGGGAACCCCACATCATTTTTTTTTTAATTTGCGGCGGGGTTCCCCTTAATATCCATTCCAGACCTGAAGGGCCTGGTAATTGAATTCTGGGGGACCCCCACAATTTTTTTTTTTTTGTTTATCAATGACTTTTGTATGTATTGCCGGGAGCCGACAATTCATTAATAGCCGCGAGTGAGTTTTAAATGACTTTTTTTCCTTCAAAAATAACACTTTGTGCAGGGACAGTTCTAAGCACGGGAAACATGCGCCACTTTACATGCATATCATACACACCCCCCAGGTACGAAATTTAAAGGAATATTTCACTTTTATTGTTTCACTTTAAGCATTATTAAAATCACTGCTCCCGAAAAAACGGCCGTTTTTAAAACTTCTTTTTGCATTGATACATGTCCCCTGGGGCAGGACCCAGGTCCCCAAACACTTTTTATGACAATAACTTGCATATAAGCCTTTATAATTAGCACTTTAGATTTCGAACGTTCGAGTCCATTGTATTTAATAGGGTTCTAAAGTTCACACAAACATTTTGTCTGTTCGCAGGTTCTGGTGCGAACCGAACAGGGGGGTGTTCGGCTCATCCCTGCTGGTGTGTTACACCAACAGACATTTGCGGCACTTACAGCAGGCGGAGTGTGCCTCCTGATCATATTACACCTGAACTTAGCTTGTATTGCTGCTTTTTCCTGGTGTGTTACACCAACAGGCATTTGCAGCACCTACAGCAGGCGTAGTGTGATTCCTGCAAAATATACTCCTGAAGCTAGGCCTTATTGCTGGTTTTCCCATTTCCCTGCAGGCCATTAGAATGTCTGGAAGGCAAACAAGGAGAGGCAGACAGTCAGGAGACAATAAAAGAGGGCAAGCAGGCTCTGTGTCTAGAGACAACAGTGCTGGTCGTGGACGCGGTGCATCGCCATCAGCACGTGGCCATGGGACACACTTGTCCTTCTTTTCGGCAGCTGGACGTGTTGAGCCGCATCATGCCGAAGACTTGGTAGAGTGGATGACCAAGTCCTCCTCATCCTCCTCATCCTCTCTCACCCAGGCTCAGGGTACTGGCAAAGCAGCTGCCAAAGCGTCCTCTTCCCTGGTATCAATGTCATCATCAGTCACTCCTTCCCTAGACCAACCATGTCCTCCTGAGGAGTCCCCTGAACTGTTTGAGCACAGTGTTGGGTACATGCTCCAGGAGGATGCCCAGCGTTTCGAAGGGTCTGATGATGATACCCAGCTAGAGGAAGGCAGTAGCGTGAGAGCAGAGAGAGGGGATGCTCAAGAAGGACACCAATCTGGCAGTCATGTTCCAGCAGCTGCAGCATACTGCCAGATTGGCTCCAGTGATGAGGAGGGAGGGGATGATGAGGTCACTGACTCCACGTGGGTGCCTAATAGGAGAGAGGAGGAGGATGAGGAGGAGGATGAGGAGGAGGCACATCGCCAACGAGGCAGGATGCCCTCGGGGGGCCAGCGTAAGGGCAGCACACCGACGGAATCACACCGCAGAGCTCCGCCTGTGCAGGGCGCTGCCTCTGCCCGTTATTCAAAAAGTTCTTTGGTGTGGGCCTTTTTTGAGTCAAGTGCATCAGATTGCACAGCTGCTGTTTGCAACATATGTCTCAAGCGTATATCGCGTGGCCAAAACATCACCCGCTTGGGCACCACATGCTTGACCAGACATATGTTGACCTGCCATGCAGCTCGTTGGCAAGCCTACCTTAAAGACCCACACCAAAGAACAAAGCGGACCTCATCTTGCACCGCATCAGCTGGGATCTCCAACCCCACTATACCTTCAGTCCTCTCTAAAACCTGCTCTGAGAGGAATGAAGGTGTAGAATTAGGTGTGTCACAGCCAAGTACTTGCGGGCACTCTGCTAGCAGTACACCGACGTCCGAATCTAGCAGGCAAATTTCCCTGCCCCAGCTGCTGGACCGTTGAAAGAAGTTCACTCCCAGCCATCCACATGCCCAGCGGTTGAATGCTAGCTTGGCTAAAGTGCTAGCGCTTCAACTGCTGCCTTTTCAGTTGGTAGACTCGGCCCCCTTCCGTGAGTTTGTGCAATGTGCGGTTCCTCAGTGGCAGGTTCCCAAACGCCACTTTTTCTCACTGAAGGCGATTCCGGCTCTCTACCGGCATGTGGAAGGCAATGTCTTGGCCTCGCTGGACAGGGCGGTCAGCAGTAAGGTGCATATTACCGCTGACTCATGGTCCAGCAGGCATGGACAGGGACGTTACCTTTCTTTCACGGCCCATTGGGTCACTCTTTTGGCAGCTGGGAAGGATGCAGGACAAGGTGCAGTAGTGTTGGAGGTTGTTCCACCGCCACGCCTCCAAAATGCTACTACTGGTTGTGACACACCTTTGTCCTCCACCCCCTCCTCTTCTTCTTCCTCCATGGCCTCTTCCTGTGCTTTGTCCTCGGAACTAGCGGTGCTCTGTAGGCGTTCAAGGGGCTACGCAAGTACGCAGGCAAAAAGATGCCATGCCGTGCTTGCGCTGGTGTGTTTGGGGGACAGGAGCCACACTGGGGCAGAGGTTCTGTCTGCTCTGCAGGGGCAGGCCGAGAGGTGGTTGACGCCACGCCAGCTTAAGCCAGGAATGGTAGTTTGCGACAATGGCACCAACCTCCTCTCCGCTCTCCGACAGGGACAACTGACCCATGTGCCCTGTGTGGCTCACGTCCTTGACCTGGTGGTGCAGCGGTTCTTGGGCAGGTACCCGGGCTTACAGGATGTCCTGAGGCAGGCCAGGAAAGTCTGTGTGCATTTCCGCAGATCTTATAATGCCAGTGCTCGCCTGGCTGAGCTGCAAAAGGAGTTGAACCTGCCCAAGAACCGCCTTATATGTGACATGCCCACCAGGTGGAACTCAACGTTGGCCATGCTGCAGCAGCTGCACACGCAGCAGAGGGCCATCAATGAGTACCTGTGCGACTACGGCACCAGGACAGGGTCAGGGGAGCTCGGTTTTTTTTCACCACGCCAGTGGGGCATGATCAGGGATGCATGCACTGTCCTGGCACCATTTGAGGAGGCCACGAAGATGGTGAGCAGTGACAGTGCATGCATCAGTGACACTGTACCTCTTGTCCACCTGTTGGAACATACGCTGCGTGGAATAATGGACAGGGCACTTGAGGCAGAACAGAGGCAGGAAGAGGAGGACTTCCTTGCCTCTCAAGGCCCCCTTTACCCAGACAGTGTTCCTTCTGTCCCACCCATCGCACAGGAAGAAGAGGAGGAGGAGGAGGAGGAGGATTGTGTCAGCATGGAGGTGGAGCCTGGCACTCAGCATCATCAGCAGCAGTCTTTTAGGGATGATTTACAGTCCCAAGAAACCAGTGGACTTGTACGTGGCTGGGAGGAGGTGGCTGCGGATCATGTCATCCTTAGTGACCCAGAGGACTCCGGACCGAATGCCTCAGCTAACCTACGCTGCATGGCCTCCCTGATCCTGCAAAGTCTGCGGAAGGATCCTCGTATTCTTCGGATCAAGGAGAGGGACCATTACTGGCTGGCCACTCTCCTTGATCCACGGTACAAGGGTAAGGTTGCGGACCTTATCTTACCGTCGCAGAGGGAGCAGAGGATGAGACAACTCCGGGAGGCCTTGCAGAAAGGTCTGTGCAACGCGTTCCCAGAGACTGGGAGGTTACAAACTCCTGGTCCTGGACAACGAGTTGCTGAGGCTTCGGTCAGTCAAAGAAGGAGCGGTGGGGAAGGTGGCCGTCTGACCGATGCGTTTAGACAATTCTTTAGTCCGCAGCCCCAAGGTATGATCGGTTCCAGCAACCATCGCCAGCGTCTGATATACATGGTGCAGGAATACCTAGGGGCAAGGTCAGACTTGGACACCTTCCCCACCGAAAATCCTCTGGCTTACTGGGTCTTGAGGATGGATCACTGGCCAGAGCTTGCACAGTATGCAATTGAGCTACTGGCCTGTCCTGCATCCAGCGTTCTTTCAGAACGCACATTCAGTGCTGCTGGAGGATTTGTCACGGATCGCAGGGTGCGCCTGTCCACCGACTCTGTTGATCGACTGACCTTCATAAAGATGAACCAGTCTTGGATCACCACCAGCTACCAAACACCTGAAGCTGATATAACAGACTAATTTATTTTCAAATGTCACATCCCTTCAAAACTGATGCTGATGCTGAGAGACTGTCCTGTTATGTTGACTGACTATCCTCCTCCTCCTCAATGATCCGATTGATGATGATAGCTTGGAAGAACATTTTTGTTTCTGGGTGCCGCCACCAGTGGCTAAGGCCCAATTTTTCAGCCCCTGTTTAACAGGGGCGTGTTATTACAATTTTTTATGCAATGCTTTGCAGCAGGGCTCATTCCTGCACTCCAACTAGAGTATCTGGGAGAGGTTGCAGTGTCGTGGCACCAGCACCAGTGGCTAAGGCCCAATTTTTCAGCCCCTGTTTAACAGGGGCGTGTAATTACAATTTGTGATGCAATACTTTGCAACAGGGCTCATTGCTGTGCTCCAAGTACAGTATCTGTGAGGGGTTGCAGTGTTGTGGCACCAGTGCCTAAGGCCCAATTTTTCTGCCCCTGTTTAACAGGGGCATGTAATTACAATTCTTGATCTAATAATTCACAGCAGGGCCCATTCCTGCTCCCACCAAGACTAACTGTGAGCCCTTACAGTGTTGTGTCAACACTACCACCACCACCACCACCAAAGGCCCAATTTTTCAGCCCCTGTTCAACAGGGGCATGCAATTACAATTCTTGATCTAATAATTCACAGCAGGGCCCATTCATGCGAGGGCTCACAGTGTTGTGGCAACACCAACATGTAAGGGGCAAATTTCAGCTGAGTATATACGGCAGGCCCCTACTTTCAAACATCCAACTTACAAACGACTCCTCCTTGCAAACGGAAGGATACAACAGGAAGTGAGAGGAAATCTACCCCTAGGAAGGCAAATACTCTCCTGTAAGAGTTAATATGGGAAAAAAGTGTCTCCTCTCCACTGATGCTTTATCACCAATTCTTGTTTCAATAAAAACCCCAAATTTTCAAAAAACATTTGTCATTAGGACGGAAAGTGAGGTGAACTGTTCTGAACAGGTGCACACTGCACAGACAGCAAAACAAATGTTACAGGGGTGATAACCCTTCCCTATGTTTTCCAAAAAGCTTAAAAATAGATTTTTTGGCTGGAGCTACACTTAAACAATGTACCTGTTCAAAATTACAAACAGATTCTACATAAGAACAAACCTACAGTCCCTGTCTTGTATGCACCGCCTGTATACGGCTGTTCAGAGTATATAGGGCCTTTTTTATTTTGTGTGCGGGGTTCCCCTTAATATCCATACAAGACCCAAAGGGGCTGGTAATGGGCTGGGGTGGGGGGGGTGTGTGATGGGGTAGCTATGCCAATTTTCTTAAAGATTTTCATCCATATTACCGGGACCAGACATTACATTAAAGCCGCAAGCAGTTTTAAATGGCTTTTTTTCCTTTAGAAATGTAATTTTGTGCAGGGACAGTTCTAAACACGGGAAACACGTGGCACTTCACAGGCATACTTTAGACACCCCCCAGGTACGATATATAAAGGAATATTTGACTTTTTTTTTTCACTTTATGCATCATTAAAATGACTGCTCCAGAAAAACGGTCGTTTTTAAAACTTCTTTTTGCATTGATACATGTCCCCTGGTGCAGAACCCGGGTTCCCAAACCCTTTTTAGGACAATAGCATGCATAATAGTCGTTATAATTAGCACTTTAGATTTCGAACGTTCGCATCGATTGTATTTAATAGGGTTCTAAAGTTCGTGCGAACTTTCGGTCCGTTTGCGGGTTCTGGTGCGAACCGAACCCAGGGGTGTTCGGCTCATCACTATTCTCAAGCAGTGATCGCTGTCCTCTGATTCTCCAATGGTGATTCCTGTCCTCTGATGTAAGAGGGAACTCTGGGAACTCAAAACTCTTAAGCCACTTTGAGTATCTTGGCGTGCGGTGGGTGTATCTGCACGCACGGTGGAAGTGGGGGGGGGGCAGGTCAACTTTTGCATCATCGCCCACAAGCTTCAAGCTACGCCTCTGCATAACAATATGCATAATGCCAAATACATACATCTATTACACTTCCTAACTTAGATTTTTATAAATGTTACCTACAATCATCATAATTAAAGGACCATTTTACTACTTTTTAAATTACGTGTACAGTATTTTTTAATGTATATATTTCCCACCCTTTGGATTCACATTCAAAATGTTCTTGTCATATTTTTGTGTATTTTGTCTGGTGTATTGTACACTTTTTTATGATTAAGTGGCCAATAAAGAGTTATGAAACATGTTAATGTTTTTTTAATTGATTTACATTTGGGTGTCTTTATTTCTAGGTTATATTTTTTTTTTTCTTTTGTGAACGAGTAGTGTACTATAAACATTCATTTGGGAGGGCAGTATTATTCATATGGGGGGCCTTCCTTATTATTAGATAGGACTTCCAAATTCTGATAAGCCCCCACATGCAAACCGCTACAACTACTAGGCCAGGGTTGTGGTGAAGAGGCCCTTGACCGCATTATGCAAACAAGATGCTTCGCCAGGGAAGTCCCCTTGCCAAGGTTCCCTCCTATGTTGAGGGCATGTGGCCTGCTATGGCTTGGGGGGGGGGGGTGCAGAGGCCCTCCCTTGCCCACATCATGGGAACAAGTTGCTTTGCCAGGGAGGTCCCTCTGCCAAGGTTTTCGCCCAGGTTGAGTGCATGTGGCCCGTAGACATGTGCGTTTTGTTTGCTTACAAATCAAAATTCAGACAAACTTTTCATTATTTAGAGATTCAGATTTATCCGAATTTTTGAATCACAATAGCAAAAAATGATAGAAAATCCAAAATTACTTACAAAGAAACAAATTATTCAAAGTTGAAAATGAATTTGAAAATGAATTTAAATTAAAAAATAAATTGAAACTATAAATCTAAATATATTGCAATGAATGCAGTGAGGTATAATAGTGAAATAAAATGATGATACCTACTTAAGCTGTTTTATAGAACAGAATAGAAAAGAATAGAATAGAATATAAAATAAAATAAAAGGATAGAATAGGATAGAATAGATTAAAAGGCTGAAAATAGAATAGAAGAAAAAAAGAATGGAATATAACAGAATAGAATAGAATATAATGGAATGAAATATAATAGAATAAAATAAAGCAGAATTGAAAATAAAGGAAAATAAAATAAATCAAATAGAATAGAATAAAATTGAAAATTAAATAATAGAGTATAAAATAATAGAATAGAATAGAATGAAAAATACAAAATAATAGAATAGATTAGAATGAATATAGCTGTCTTTTGACGTTTGAATTTCAGAAGACAGATATATTTAACTATTTAATCTTTTTCTATTCTAATAATTTTATTTTTTATTTTCTATTCTTTTTTATTTTACTCTATTCTTTTCTATTATATTATATGCTACTCTATTCTATTTTATTATTTTTGTTCTAATATATTAAATATATTTTTTCTATTCTATTCTTTTTTTTCTATTATATTATTTTTTATTCTATTATATTCTAATTTTTTTCTATTCTTTTCTATTCTATTATTTTTTATTCTATTCTATTCTAATTTTTTTCTATTATTTTCTATTCTATTCTGTTTTATTCTATTGTATTAAATTTTTTTCTTTTCTTTTCTATTCTATAAATAAGCCTAAAAAATAATAATCATCTTACCTTTTTTTTTTACCTTACTGTGTGTAGCGCTTGGTTGCTACTAGTAACAAACATCCACCAAATCACCCTGCTGCCAGACCCCCATAAATCACTTCTGAGACAATGAGTAGTCATTTGCGTTGTTTGTTTCTGTTTTTTGGGGGATATAAGGTAACTTGTTTGGGTAAAGGGGGATATGGGATGCCCAAAGAACTTGTTGAATTGCCATCACATTTAGAGAACATTGATTGGTAGATTTAGCCCTGAGGAACTGATGTACTTCTAACATTCACAGTCTCTTCCCCTGCATATCTCCATGCAGACTATTGCTCCTCCTCCTCTGCACTAGCTCCTGCAGAATATCACTTCCAGGACATTTCTCCTCCTGCACAATTCTTCCACTGTAGAACTGTTAAAGGGGTTGTAAAGGTTCGTTTTTTATTAAAAGGTAAGTGAACCAACAATGCACTAGCTTAAAGGAACCTATTTAGAAAATAAAAAACGAACCTAGTGCCTGCAAAGCGCCCCAGTGTGAAGAGGTCTTAGTGAAGCAAATACATTACAAAAAATAATGGCATCAATAACATTACCTGATAACTACTATACTACTAATTTATGCTTCACTCATTCCACATGAAGGTGGTGGATATTTGGGGGCTCCCTTATTCTAGGAGGAGTTATTTTTTCAGATTTTCAGATGTCCCCTTTCACAAACCCCCACATCCTTTTTTGAGGGAAAGTATATGGGAAAGAGGCCCCTGTCCTTCAACATTATCACACAATGCCTTGCAAGGAGAAAGACTTTGCTGCTCCCTGTTGCAAGGTACCCCCCCCCCCCTCGTGTTGACAGAGGCATGTGGCCTTGTATGATATAGTAAGGGGTGGGTACGTGCTTGCTTCCCTCCCTTTTCTTGCCACCTGGGTGGGAACAAGAGAACTGGTCAAAATAGTAGGGTGAATACAACATTTATTTTTCCTTTTTTACTTTGATAATGCTATATGGCATTGGTTTATAGCACCGTGGCAATACCATCAAGACATCTCTCCAGCATGTAATTTAAAGGATTTGTGTAGTTTCAACATTGGTCTTTAAGCCAAATGAAAAGAGCCTATTCCAGGCTGAACTGTGTTTTTTTTTTTTTTATTTGTACATGCCCCCGTGGCAGTGTTTAGCTTCCCACGGCCATGTACTTATGACAGATCATTTTTTTGAGGCACATTCAGAAGGAGGCTAAAACAGAAAATAACTAGCCCTCTGACTGGTCCTCCAGGCATGATTTATAATGACACAGTGACATGTCCTGAGGGATTTTCATGTTTTAAAATTCTCTTCAGTAGAATTCTTCATAAAGTTACCCTTCAAGTAAAACAAAAATAACCTGGGGGAGATTTTTCACAGCATTTTATTCGTTCTTAGTCTGGGAGTGTTCAGTGGGGAGGTGTTGTCAATGCTTTTAGAACAACTGTTAACATAAGATTGTTTTTCGTAAAAAAATAAAAGAATATTCAAATAGACTTAACCCCATAATAGGGAAACTCATAAATAAAGACCAAACCGGCTTCATACCATCCAGACACACGGGAGACAATATACGGACAGCAACCCTTCTTGCACATTTGGCACGTACCCGGCGCATCCCTGCCTGTTTCCTCTCAATAGATATCCAGAAAGCATTTGACACTTTATCTTGGGATTATCTAAAATCTATTCTCCAAAAATGGGGTTTCGGAACAAATTTTCTACAATGGCTATTATCACTGTATGATAATCCAAAAGCACATGTTTTATACTCAGGATTTCGATCTGAACCCATAAAAATAGAAAGAGGAACCAGGCAGGGCTGCCCTTTATCCCCACTCCTATTTGCTTTAGCGATCGAACCCCTTGCACAAATGATTCGTACGAATATCAATATTAAAGGTCTCGAATTGGGTGGACACCAACATAAGCTATGTATGTTTGCTGACGACATTTTGATTTTTCTCACGTCTCCCCTAACATCAGCACCTAACCTTATAGACACACTTACTAAATTTAGTATGATCTCCGGCCTGAAAATAAACACCCAAAAATCTAAAGCCCTGAATATCTCACTCCCTCTAGAATTACTTACCGAATTACAAGACTCTCTTCCCTTTACCTGGTCTAACACACATATTACCTACCTATGTATCTCATTTACAGCTGACCCATCTAATTTATATCAAGCTAATTACCCTCCTTTGCTAAAACAACTTACCTCATTGATGAAGAATTGGTCCACATTACCACTGGCATGGTTGGATAGAATAACCGTAGCTAAAATGTCCAAATTACCAAAACTTTTATATCTTTTTAGAAACCTTCCAATCCGGGTCCCATCCTACTTTTTCCAAATCATCCAACGCAAAGTGTTGCAATTTATATGGGGCAAAATTAAACCACGCTTATCACAAAATACACTTTTTACTCCTCGAACACAGGGAGGTCTAAGCGTACCCAACTTTAGCAAATACTACTATGCTGCCCAACTTGCCCAACTCCCTAAATATCATGCCACTATGGAGATTCCACTATGGGTTTCGATCGAATCGGCCGATTGTGACCCCCTTTCACTGGCAAATATCCTATGGCTCCCCCCTTCACTCCGGTGAAGAATTTCTAACCCAATTACCAAACATAGTCTGACTATCTGGGACAGGTTCAAATCACGATTTGGATTACAATCCTTACATACCCTCTTCTTTCCTTTTTACATAACCCTGATTTCTATCCGGCCTGGATCTTCCCATCCTCTTTTTCAACTTGGTCTAAAAAAGGACTATTACGAACACACCAATCTATTGATTCAAATGAAATCATCCCCTTCCCCACACTTAGTGATACCTATGACCTACCTCCAACAGAAACCTTCAGATACTTACAAATTAAGAATTTTATACAGCTAAACAACCCCTTAGAATATGTTCACTGATGAACGCACGACATTTGAGCATACCTGCATTACTGACCCACATAAACGAGGCTTGATCTCTGAACTATACAGACAACTACTGCTTCCTATCTCTGAAAACCCTCCACCATACACATCTAAATGGGAATCCGATTTGAATCTCCAACCTGGAAATTTAAATTGGCCACAAATATGGAAAGCAACAAACTCAGCAACACCAAATATTGTGGCCCTAGAAACGAACTACAAGGTTCTCACACAATGGTACTTAGTTCCTGCTAGAATCTCTAAATTCCACCCACAATATCCTGCACAATGCTTTAGAGGTTGCACTGACAAAGGCACACAATTACATATTTGGTGGACCTGTCCCATTGTTCTCACCTTTTGGAAAAAAATATTTGATCTATTATCCACCATGTTTAGCACCACTTTGCAACCAGACCCCACAGTAGCACTTTTAAATAGTAAACCCCCAAATATTACTAACCGACAATTTAAACTGATGTTATATGTAACTACAGCTGCAAAACAATCAATTGCTTTCGCATGGAAAACTTCCACTTTAAGCATTGTACCGGTTAAACATAGAATTAATCAGGCATTAATTCATGCTAAAACAGAAGCAATCTATTTAGATAAAATTGCTAAATTTGAAGCACTTTGGAGCCCATGGATAAATCACCACCTACCACAGGGCTTTGACCTTGCACTGGTACTGACTTAATTACAATGCCTTAATCACTATCCAATCCTATTTAGACACATATCCCCCACTCCTGACTCCCTCTGGAGAAATTTCCCACATACTATCCCTTCTTCCCCTGTTACCTTCATCTTGTCGAATTAGAGACTCACAAAATGTATTTCCACTCAATAAAACAATGTATATTTATACCACGGATGATTTAGTTCACTGACCTATCATTAGCGACTTTAGTATAACACATAGTTGTCCATTTAGACAGTGACGACCCTCTTTATCTTCAGGACATGCCAAGCCACCTAGCCGGACCTTGGCCCCTGATACGATTTAAGTTGACCGCGACTGTCTTTTATTAGTATACCCAATTAAACTATTTATCTTCTTTTATGTATTCCTTACGATTAGATATTGATAAATCTGATTACAAATGGTATAAGATAAGCTCTCTTATTACATATTACTCTTTTCCCCCCTCCCCCCCTCCTCCCTTTTTCTTTTTTTCTCTCTTCCCTCTTTTATTATACTGTTTCATTTAATGATTGTTATTACTTATGCATTTATTTTCAATAATACATTTTCTTTACTCCATATTTATATACAAAAATTGTAGAGAAGATAAAAATTCCATCTACACTTATCTACTTAATTTTAAAATCTTGTATAACGTATATGAACTGTATTGTGTAATCTTTAATAAAATATTTGAAAAAGGAAAAAAAATAAAAGAATAATGTACAGTATTTCAAAAACTGAGTACAACCCTCACATTTTTGTAAATATTTTATTTTATCTTTACATGTGAAAACACTGAAGAAATGACACTTTGCTACAATGAAAAGTAGTGAGTGTACAGCTTGTATAACAGTGTACATTTGCTGTCCCCTCAAAATAACTCAACACACAGCCATTAATGTCTAAACCGCTGGCAATTAAAGTGAGTACACCCCTAAGTGAAAATGTCCAAAATGGGCCCAAAGTGTCAATATTTTGTGTGGCCACCATGATTTTCCAGAACTGCATTAACCCTCTTGGGCATGGAGTTCACTAGAGCTTCACAGGTTGCCACTGGATTCCTCTTTCACTCCTCCATGACGACATCATGGAGCTGGAGGATGTTAGAGACCTTGCGCTCCTCCACATTCCGTTTGAGGATGCCCCACAGATGCTCAATAGGGTTAAGGTCTGGAGACATGCCTAACTAGTCCATCACCTTTACCCTCAGCTTTTTTAGCAAGGCAGTGGTCATCTTGGAGGTGTGTTTGGGGTCGTTATCATGTTGGAATACTGCCCTGCGGCCCAGTCTCCAAAGGGAGGGGATCATGCTTTGCTTCCGTATGTCACAGTACATGTTGGCATTCATGGTTCCCTCAATGAACTGTAGCTCTCCAGTGCCAGCAGCACTCATGCAGCCCCAGACCATGACACTCCCACCACCATGCTTGACTATAGGAAAGACACACTTGTCATTGTACTCCTCACCTGGTTGCCATCACACATGCTTGACACCATCTGAACCAAATAAGTTTATCTTGGTCTCATCAGACCACAGGACATGGTTCCAGTAATCCATGTCCTTGGTCTGCTTGTCTTCAGCAAACTGTTTGCAGGCTTTCTTGTGCAACATCTTTAGAAAAGGCTTCCTTCTGGGATGGCAGCCATGCAGACAAATTTGATACAGTGTGTGGCGTATGGTCTGAGCACTGACAGGCTGACCCCCCAACCCTTCAACCTCTGCATAAATGCTGGCAGCACTCATGCGTCTATTTCCCAAAAACAACCTCTGGGAATGACGCTGAGCATGTGCACTCAACTTCTTTGGTCAACCATGGCTAGGCCTGTTCTGAGTGGAACCTGTCCTGTTAAACCGCTGTATGGTCTTGGTCACCGTGCTGCAGCTCTGTTTCAGGGTCTTAGTAATCTTCTTAAAGCCTAGGCAATTTTTATGCGGAGCAACAATTTTTCATATCCTCAGTGAGTTCTTTGCCATGAGGTGCCATGTTGAACTTCTCACTGACCAGTATGAGAGAGTGAGAGCGATAACACCAAATTTAACACACCTTCTCCCCATTCACACCTGAGACCTAGTAACACTAACGAGTCACATTAGACATTAATGGCTGTGCGTTGAGTTATTTTGAGGGGACAGCACATTTACACTGTTATACAAGCTGTACACTCACTATTTTATATTGTAGCAAAGTGTAATTTCTTCAGTGTTGTCACATGAAATGATGTAATAAAATACAGTATTTCCAAAAATGTGAGATACTGTAAATAAAAGTTTGTGGGGCAAGGTATGTCTTTCTGATGATGATACACAGTTGTGTAAGAGGGTTTATATCCATGGAGGTGTCTGTAACATGGGACATGGTTTGTCCTTGCTGGCATATTGTTCAAAGCAGTGGAAACTGTGGTTCAATGTTTAAACATATTAAAATATTGCACCTAGAGATACAAAAAACTTGAGAGAGTACAACATTGGGGTACAGTGTTGGCCAGCACTACAGAGGAAAATGATTTGGGGGGATTTTGTTCTGATAATTGACAAAAGAGCAAACAGTATGACCAGTGGGAAAAGCAAATAGAAGTCTAGGGTGCATCACTAGAGGGATCATCAGCAGAAGGAAAGAGGCTCTGATTCCACTACTGTAGATCTTTAGTGAGACCTCATTTAGAATACTGTGTCCAGTTCTGGAGACCTCACTTTCCAAAATATTTGGATAAGATAGAAGAAGTCCAGAGATAGGTAACAAAAATGGAGAAGGGTGTCGGCGGGGGGGGGGGGGGCGGTCAAGAGAGACTTCAGGAACTTATTAGGTATAGTCTGGAGGAAGGAAGGCAACAAAAAAAAAATGGGTGTGGCATATTACCATAAAAAGACATTTACCTAAAAGTGATTATTAGTCATTCAATTGCTGGAATACCGTCCCTGTAGAATGTGTTCTGTCGCTGCAGCTTGCTGCTCAGTAAGCATAACAATTCATCAAAACCATGTGGGAAAAAAGAAATAAGAACTGACAACACATTGTGACCTATGCAAACACTTACATACAGACAATTTTTAAAGGGACTGCACTTTGGGTTAGGGTAACAGATAGGGTAAGAGTTAGGGGTAGAATTAAAGGTAGGATAATTAATAAAATTCATGTACTCACCTTTTAACAGACATCCTGGTGTCGGAGGTTATTGAAGATAAGCTAGAATTGATCCCTCTGTTCCCTAGTGGCAATCAAGGAAAGCACCCAAAATCTTCACTTCCTCCTCTCTTCCTTTTCCTCGGCCTCCTCTTCCAGCAAGACTGCAGCAGTAACTGTGGCTTCAGCAAGAAATATCGAACTTGCAGCCATAGTCAATGCAAAGCACAGACAAAAACAGGAAATAGGAAGTGAAAATCAAAGCTGAGATCCTGGAATATCAAGGAATATCAAAATATATTTTCCTATTGGCCCAAAAAAACACAAAATGCAAAACACAAAACGCATGAAAAACACATGAAAAACGAAAATGATCAAAATGAATAGCTATTGCTAATAGAAGAAGAAGAATACCATGAAAATAAGATAAAAATTATAATTACAATATGATGTTGTGGATGCTTCATTGGGGGCGGCATCCCAAATGTAATGGAGAAGATCTCTGGATTAGGGAGTGTCCTCCCAATAGGGTATATTCCTTGATGCCCGATGTGGACACCCAGAGACTGTCTGACAAGTGTATTCTCGTTTTTTCATTTTGTTATTATATGTTTTTCTTTTTTTCTTTGACATTTAATAATGCTGCAATCAGATTTCTATTTTGTGATATTGTTGCCCTAGGTATTTTTTTTTTCATTTTTTCTCTCTACACAAAGAAGGTACATCTCTCTGAGTCTTACCATCCACCCACAGTATGGATTATCCACAATGGAGTCTATAGTACCCAGCTCAATGAATTTGCAGGGATTTAACCACTTGACCACTGGGCACTTAAACCCCCTTCCTAACCAGATGAATTTTCAGCTTTCGGTGCTTTCACATTTTGAATGACAATTACTCAGTCATGCAACACTGTACATATATATCCTTTTTTTTCACACAAATAGAGCTTTCCTGTGCTGGTATTTGATCCCCTCTGGGGTTTTTTTTTTGTGCTATAAATTAAAAAAGATCAAAAATTTTGTAAAAAAATGATTTTTTCTTCATTTCTATAATAAAATTTTGCAAATAAGTAATTTTTCTTCATAAATTTGGGCAAAAATGTATACTGCTACATATCTTTGGTAAAAAAAAAAAAAAGTTGTGGATATTATTTAGTCTTTGTGAAAGTTATAGGGTCTATAAGCTATGGTGCCAATCACTGAAAATTGATCAATTTGATCACACCTGATGTACTGACAGCCTATCTCATTTCTTGAGACCCTAACAAGCCAGTAAAGTACAAATACCCCCCAAACCCCTTTTTGGAAATTATACATTCCAACGTAGTTAGTAAGAGGCATAATTAGTTTTTTGAAGTTGTAATTTTTTCCCACAATTCTTTGCAATATGAAGATTTTTTTTTTTTTTACACCAAATTGTCATTTTAACAGGTTATTTCTCTCACATGGCATGTACATTCCACAAATGACACCCCAAAATATATTCTGCTACTCCTCCTGAGTATGGCGATACCACATGTGTGAGACTTTTACACAGCCTGGGCACATACAGAGGCCCAACATTGAAGTAGCAACTTCAGGCGTTCTAGGACCATAAATTACACATCTAATCTCTTAACCACCTATTACATTTTTGAAGGCCCTGGAGCACCAGGACAATGGAAACGCCCACAAAGTGACCCCATTTTGGAAAGCAAACACCCCAACGTATAATCTATGAGGCATAATGAGTCTTTTGAACTGTTCATTTTTTTCCAGAAGTTTTTGGAAAATGTGGAAAAAAATGAAAACGCATTTTTTTTACACAAAGTTGTCCATTTATAAGATATTTCCCAACACATAGCATCTACATAGCAAAAATGACACCCCAAAATATATTCTCCTACTCCTCCTGAGTATGGCGATACCACATGTGTGAGACTTTTACACAGCCTGGCCACATAGAGGCCCAACATCCAAGAAGCACCATCAGGTGTTCTATGGACATAAATTATGCATCTAATTTCCTTACAATCTATCACATTTTTGAAGGTCCTTCATATTTCTAGCACATAGCATGTATATACCAAGAATTACACCCTAAAATACATTCTGCTGAGTAAATGGTAAACAAAAGTATACCTGTGGTTTTAGTAGTGCGATTGTCCACAGGAGGAGAGCCCTGATAAAGGCAGCAGGCAGGGACGTGGTCAGCATCAGTGAATTGAATTGTCCAGGCAGCAGGCAGGACTATTGTCCATAGTCAGTACAAGCAGGGATACTGTCCATATACAGTCCAGGGTCAGTTCAAGTAGAGACATTGCCAGCAGTGCCAAAATATTGGTCCTGGTAGTAAGCAGGAACATGGTCCAAGTAGCAGGCCAGGAAAGAATGGGGACAGGGGTAAAGGCTTCTCCCACCCAAATCTCTTTGAAGCCTCCGAGTTTCCAGACCCTAATCCGGGAATGAGAAAACAAAAAAAATTGTTTTCTTCATCCAGAAAAACAATTCTAGAGCCCCTCACATATGTGAGACCCCTGTGTTCCCACTAGCATAGCAGGGTAAAAGATCAATCCAAGAGGCAGACAAAAAACGTGGTCAAAGAGTCCAGGGTCACTTCCAGAGCAGGCAGAGGTAGGTACAGTTTAGCGTTAGGCAGAAGCATGGTCGTATAACAGGCCAGGGTCAGTTCCAGAGCAGGCAGAGGTAGGTACAGTTTAGCGTTAGGCAGAAGCGTGGTCGTATAACAGGCCAGAGTCAGTTCCAGGGCAGGCAGAGGTAGGTACAGTTTAGCGTTAGGCAGAAGCGTGGTCGTATAACAGGCCAGGGTCAGTTCCAGGGCAGGCAGAGGTAGGTACAGTTTAGCGTTAGGCAGAAGCGTGGTAGTTTAGCAGGTCAGGTTTAGTTCCGGAGAAGGCAGCAGTATGTACATTGGCATAAGGGGTGTGGCGGTAAATGACAATTACGTTTACCATACTTTCCTAATAATGTAGAAAAGTATGGTAACGGCGGAAACATTGACCAAGACAAAGGCCTGGTTGGGAAGGACAATCGAGACAATAATATACAGTGTTTCTTCTAGTTCCTTCTTTGGAGCACACCCGGCATCTCTTCTGACGTTTTCGGCCTGTTTCATGGTTGGGAGTCTCTCAGGAACGTGGCGTTCATGGAGTCTGCTCACTGAATCCAAGCAAATGTTTTCTGGTGGGCCTTCAGGGTACAAAAGGGTGGAAACAATTTCTTCTTGGTACTGAAGATAAGATAAGGGGGTCCCTGTAGATTTACGGTAAATGACATAAGTATTGTACATGGCCAAACTGAAAAGATATATAGAGACCTTTTTATACCAATGGCGGCTTTTTCTTGTGGGAAGATAGGGTTCGATCATCTGATCATTGAAGTCGACTCCCCCCATGAACAAATTATAATCATGAAAACATGCTGGTTTTTGGATAAGGCCGTTTCTTCTGGGGATTTCCACATAGGTGTTGTTATGTATCTGTCACGTACCTGACGGTGACAAGCCCGGATCTGCAGAGGGAGGCCTCTCTTACAGCTTCCACCAGCGGCCCCTGGTAGTGAAGACAGGAGGCATGGAGGTAGAAGGGGTACGAGTGCCTGGCAGGATGGATCAAGGTAGAGTAGAGTCTGAAGACTGGGACGGATCCAGGCACCCAGGAAGTATAGCAGGCTGAACTGGAACCAGGAACACAGCAACTGGACTGGAACCGATGAAGCAGACTGGACTGGAACCAGGAACACAGCAACTGGACTGGAACCGATGAAGCGGACTGGACTGGAACCAGGAACACAGCAACTGGACTGGAACCGATGAAGCAGACTGGACTGGAACCGATGAAGCAGACTGGACTGGAACCAGGAACACAGCAACTGGACTGGAACCGATGAAGCAGACTGGACTGGAACCAGGAACACAGCAACGGAGAGATTGGTCAGGCAAGCCGGGTCGGTAGAACTGGCTGGCAACAAGGTACTGGAGGATCAGGCAGAAGAGTGGTCAAAACAAGCCGGTAGTCAGAGGCAGGCAGGAAACTGGAAGGGTCAAGGTAAGCCGGGTCAGATGCAGGTAAATCCACGAATCAGGTCTCTTTGAGTACTACACGCTGTAGAGCAGACAGCAGGGACTGTCTGTCACAGACACGTTTAAATAGCCCTTCTGGCGCGCTTTGTGGAGCGTGCGCGCGCGGACGTGCCCGAGATTGGAAACCAGGAAGTCCAGGACTCCTGTAGCTGGCAGGATTTCTATGACATTGCCCCCCCCAAGGGGCAGCCTCCGGATGCCCAGCCGGGTGAACCTCCCAGGGTAAGTCCTCTTGAAAGCCTGTACCAAGCTCCTGGCATAGATATTCTCCTCGGGTTCCCATGAGTTTTCCTTGGGTCCGTAGCCCTTCCATTTAATTAGGAATTGGTTCTGGTTATTTCTTCTCCTGAAGTCCATGATAGCTTCTACTTCGAATTCCTGCTCACCGTCAATAATGATCGGATCAGGGTGATCCGGCTTCCGATCTGGGAACGGATTGGAGACTGTGGGTTTCAGGAGAGAGACATGAAAGACTGGATGGATTCTAAGAGAGTCAGGAAGTTCCAACTCATAAGCTACTTCATTAATCTTCCTCTTAACAGGGAATGGACCTAAAAATTTGGGGCCCAGTTTTTTAGAAGGGCATGCCATTCTTAGGTTTGTGGTAGATAGCCATACTTGGTCGCCGGGTACCAACACTAATTCACCCCGTCTCTTCTTGTCATAGATTGTTTTGTTGCGTTCTTGAGTCTTGGTCATGGTCTCTTGTAGAAGCTGGTTATTGACCGAGAAAAAATTTAACTTTTCCTGGACTGCAGGCACAGGACACTCAGGAAGGGAATTAGGCAGAAATGTAGGGTGAAAACCATAGTTTGCAAAGAAAGGAGTCTGGCTGGTAGCGGAGTGAATGGAATTGTTATAAGCAAACTCGGCCAACGGAAGTAGGGAAATCCAGTTGTCCTGAGCAAAAGAGGAGAAGCATCGCAGGTATTGCTCGAGCGTCTGATTCGTTCTCTCCGTCTGTCCGTTGGTCTGTGGGTGGTAAGCAGAGGAAAACGATAATTCGATCTTCAAGGTTTTGCAAAGGGATCTCCAGAATCGAGAGGTAAATTGAACCCCGCGATCGGAAACAATATTGGCTGGTACCCCGTGGAGTCTGACTATTTCTCTGATGAACACCTGTGCGGTTTCAGGAGCTGAGGGAGTACCTTTCATAGGTATGAAGTGTGCCATCTTGGACAGACGGTCCACTATAACGAAGATGGTGGTATGGTTCTCAGCCGGGGGCAACTCGACAATGAAGTCGATGGACAACATTCTCCAAGGCCTATCTGGAACGGGTAAGGGTTTTAGTAGTCCCCAGGTCTTGGATCTGGAACCCTTGTTTCGGGTGCAAGTTGTACAAGAATCTACAAACCTCCTACAGTCTTCACGTACTCGAGGCCACCAGAAGGTGCGCTGTACCAGGTCAGTGGTCTTGGCAACGCCAAAATGTCCGGCCAGGGCGTGGTCATGGCAGAGTTCTAATGCGGTTACTCTCAATTCCTCAGGTACGTAGATTCTGTCATGGTACCACAATAGTCCATCCTTAACCTGCAATTTCGGCTCAGAGAACTGTCTCTGCCCAGTGGAAGCTTGTTTGATCTGAGTGAACAGGTTCTCCTGTAGAAGAAGGAAATTTCCGGGGGCAAGGATGGTATCAGGCGGAGAAGTCTCCTTGGACTTATGGAACATCCAAGACAGGGCGTCAGGCTTAATATTCTTGGCCCCAGGACGATAAGTAACATGAAAAGAGAACCGGGAGAAGAAGAGTGCCCACCTGGCTTGCCGTGGATTCAATCTTCTCGCGGCCTTGAGGTACTCCAGGTTCTTGTGGTCAGTGAATATCAGAATCGGATGAGCCGCGCCCTCCAGCAGGTACCGCCATTCCTCCAGTGCAGATTTGATCGCTAGTAACTCCCGATCCCCCACGTCGTAGTTCCTCTCCACTGCAGATAGCTTGCGAGAGAAGAAGGCTACTGGATGGAGCAAGGCCTTGATTCCCTGTCTTTGGGACAGTATTGCTCCTACCGCTATTTCGGAGGCGTCTACCTCAAGTACGAATGGCAGTGAAGAGTCTGGGTGTTTCAAGATAGAGGCAGAGGTAAATAGGGCCTTCAGGCATTCAAAAGCTTTTTGGGCTTCAGGGGACCAGTGAAAACGTGTTCCTAGTTTGGTTAGTTGAGTAATGGGTGCGATAATAGCTGAAAACCCCCTGATGAACTTGCGGTAGAAGTTGGCGAATCCAACGAAACATTGGATTCCCTTCTTGTCCACCGGTTCTGGCCAGTCCAGGATTGCGGTAATCTTTTGAGGATCCATCTTGATGCCCTCGCTAGAAATGATTAACCCCAGAAATGATATACTCTCTTGCTCAAACTCACATTTTTCGGCCTTCGCATACAGGCCATGCTGGCGGAGCCGACCCAACACATTTTTGACATGTCTGCGATGAGAATCAAGGGAGGAAGAAAAGATTAATATATCATCGAGATAAACAATGACAAAGAGGTCTAGGAAGTCCCGTAGAACGTCGTTGATAAAATACTGGAAAGTGGCAGGGGCGTTACACAACCCGAATGGCATTACCAAGTACTCAAAATGCCCATACCGGGTACGGAAGGCGGTTTTCCATTCGTCCCCTTCTTTGATACGGATCAAGTTGTAGGCTCCGCGGAGATCAAGTTTGGTAAAGATGGGGGCAGTCCCCAGTCTCTGAAATAGCTCTGGTACCAGGGGGAGAGGGTAGCGATTTTTTACTGTAATTTTATTCAGTTCACGGTAATCCACACAAGGTCGAAGGGTGTGGTCCTTTTTCTCTACAAAAAAGATGCCTGCGCCTGCTGGGGATGTGGAAGGGCGGATGAACCCCTTTTGCAAATTCTCATCAACATAATTTTTTAAAGCCCCTTGTTCTACCTCCGTTAAAGGGAAGATTCTACCGAACGGAATCTTTGCTCCAGGAAGTAGGTCGATGGGGCAATCATAGGCCCGATGGGGCGGTAGAGTCTCTGCCCTTTGTTTACTAAATACGTCAAGAAAGTCGTGGTAAACTTCTGGGATGGATTGACGTGTGCCATCTTCTGTATCAATGCATAGTAAAGAGGCCGGCCCAGGAGGTTCGTATGAGCCACAGGACTGCTGGCAATAGGAAGAAGGAAAGGTAACTACTCCCGTGGCCCAGTTGATAGTGGGATTGTGGGCTTGTAACCAAGGCATACCAAGGATCAAGGAAAACAACGGAGAAGAGATGATGTCCAGACATAAGTATTCTTGGTGGGTTCCAGAGGTGGTAGAGATGGTGACGGGTATAGGGGTGGTCTCCTGGATCACAGGTCCGGATTTAATAACGGAACCATCAGCCAGATGGACACGAAGTCCGTGGGTCTTAGTACGAAGGGGAATTTGGTGTTTAATGGCAAAGGTTGAGTCCATAAAGCAGCTGCATGCTCCAGAATCAATAATGGCGGGTACTTGCAGAGTCCTTCCTGGGAGCTGTAATGAAACAGAGAGGGCAAGGTGAGATGTGGTTTTGGCTTGTAGGTTAGTCATTTTAGAAGAAACTGAAAGAAACTTATGAAGCTTCAGGGGACAGTTTCTAACGAAATGTCCGGGTTCCCCGCAGTACAGGCACAAATTATTTATTCGGCGGCGCTGGCGTTCTTCCGGAGCGAGGGATGGACGAAGGACCCCGAGCTGCATTGGTTCAGGCGTGTCAGATGTGGGGGTTGGAGGTGTAGCAGGAGCCGGGTACAGATGACTAGGAGCCCGAGGAAGCATCCAGGTTGGGCGGGAGAAGCCAGTGGTCCTCTCAGCCCTTCGTTCCCTCAGACGTCGGTCAATCTGGATGGTTAGGTCAATCAACATGTTGAGTGTCTGTGGTACACCGACTCTAGCAAGCTCGTCCTTCAAGGAATCGGAAAGTCCTAAGCGAAACTGATGGCGGAGGGCGGCATCATTCCAATTGGTATCCGCACTCCACCGCCTGAATTCTGCCACATAGTCCTCCGCTGGTCTGCATCCTTGTTGAAGGGAACGCAAGGCGGCTTCTGCGGTTACTGAGAGCTGGGGGTCTTCATATAGCTGGGCCATGGCATCGAAAAAAGCAGCGAGATTGTTTAGTGATACATCCTTCTGTTCAAAGAGACGGTGGGCCCAGCTCTGAGGGTCTCCAGAGAGCAAAGAGACCACAAAGCCCACCTTGGTGGCCTCTAGAGAAAAGGTGCGGGGCTGTAGGGCAAAGTACAGTTCACATGAATTCCGGAAGGCCCTAAACTTGCTCCGATCCCCGGAAAATCTTTCAGGTGTAGGAACCTTAGGTTCGGGAGGAAGCATGACCACTGTGGGTGAGGAACTTGTCCCGGCTGTGGAAGCAGAGGCATGGGGCCCCTCTTGGATGGCAGAGGGATTGGAGAGGGCCCGCACTTGCTCTTCCAGGCGGGTGTAGCCTTGTTGAAGACTCTTGACTGCTTCAGACAAACCTGCCAGGTGCCAACAGAGTTCCTCCATAGGTGAGGCTCCCTGCCCGGGCTCAGACATGGCTGTCTGCTACTGTCACGTACCTGACGGTGATGAGCCCGGATCTGCAGAGGGAGGCCTCTCTTACGGCTTCCACCAGCGGCCCCTGGTAATGAAGACACGAGGCACGGAGGTAGAAGGGGTACGAGTGCCTGGCAGGATGGATCAAGGTAGAGTAGAGTCTGAAGACTGGGACGGATCCAGGCACCCAGGAAGTATAGCAGGTTGAACTGGAACCAGGAACACAGCAACTGGACTGGAACCGATGAAGCAGACTGGACTGGAACCAGGAACACAGCAACTGGACTGGAACCAATGAAGCAGACTGGACTGGAACCAGGAACACAGCAACTGGACAGGAACCGATGAAGCAGACTGGACTGGAACCAGGAACACAGCAACTGGACTGGAACCGATGAAGCAGACTGGACTGGAACCGATGAAGCAGACTGGACTGGAACCAGGAACACAGCAACTGGACTGGAACCGATGAAGCAGACTGGACTGGAACCAGGAACACAGCAACGGAGAGATTGGTCAGGCAAGCCGGGTCGGTAGAACTGGCTGGCAACAAGGTACTGGAGGATCAGGCAGAAGAGTGGTCAAAACAAGCCGGTAGTCAGAGGCAGGCAGGAAACTGGAAGGGTCAAGGTAAGCCGGGTCAGATGCAGGTAAATCCACGAATTAGGTCTCTTTGAGTACTACACGCTGTAGAGCAGACAGCAGGGACTGTCTGTCACAGACACGTTTAAATAGCCCTTCTGGCGCGCTTTGTGGAGCGTGCGCGCGCCCCCGCAGCGCGCGTGTCCGCGCGCGCGGACGTGCCCGAGATTGGAAACCAGGAAGTCCAGGACTCCTGTAGCTGGCAGGATTTCTATGACAGTATCGTTGAGAGCATGTAGACGTTTCATCTGTCCCTCCATCTGATAGCCAATATCTCTTCATTCCGCAAAGACGCCGTCTCCCCTTTTCATAGTCTTTCAGTAAAGAGCCTTTGCGGGAAACCCTTCCTGTTGGCTTGCACTGTACCACACGCTGGAGTGCCCTTCCGGTGAAGGTTGCGGAAGAAGGGCAAGCTTGAATAGTAATTATCCACATAAAGGTGGTAACCCTTTCCAAGGAGTGGATATACAAGCTCCCAAACAACCTTTCCGCTGGCACCGATGTACTCTGGACATTCAGGGGGATGCAGTTGGGAGTCCTTACCTTCATACACCAGGAAGGCGTAGATGTACCCTGGCTCGGTCACATAGCTTGTAGATCTTAACCCCATATCGGGACCTTTTGCTTGGAATAAACTGCTTGATGCCAAGTCTGCCTGTGAAGTGGACCAATGACTCATCCACTGAGATATTTTGGTCAGGGATATATAACTGGGGGAATTTCTCAGAGAAAAAATTTAGAAGTGGCCGAATTTTTAATAATTTGTCATGTGATGGGTCATTTCGGGGAGGGCACTGGGTGTTGTCATTGTAATGGAGAAAACCCATTATCATGAGGTATCTGGATCTTGACATAATGGATGAAAAGAGTGGCATGTGGTGGATGGGTTTGGTGGACCACTATGAGTATAATTCTTTTTTTTTGCGAGCCCCATGTTGAACGTTAGGCCTAAAAATAATTTAAATTCCTCCACTGTCAATGCTCTCCACTCATAGGGACGGGCATAACTTGAACCAGGGTTGTTAGTTATGAATTGTTGTGCAAAGAGGTTGCACTGGGCCACGATGGAGGATAATAGGTCTTGGGTAAAAATTAAATTAAAAAAATCAATAGGGGCAAAATTATCTGTGTTCACCTGAACACCTGGCTGGGCAGTGAAAGGGGGGATGTTTGCTGCTCCTGAATTGGGGGGAAGCCACAGAGGGTTTTCAAGGGCATAGGGAAGGCTGGCATGGGTCCTTACCCTTTGGGGCTAAGATGACACCCCGCTAGTTCTTGGCCTTTTCTGCAGTGGTACTTCATTTCTTGTGGATGGCACTGAGCTGCTAGTTGATGCCACTGCATTTCTGGTGGATGGCACTGAGCTGCTGGTTGATACCACAGCGCTACTTGTGGTAGCCTGCTGCTCCATGTCAGAACGCCTTTGTTTCTTGGGCACACTTTGCTCTTCCTCTGAATCTGTAGCAGGCCCACTGCTTACAACAGGTTCATATTCTGAACCAGAATCAGACTCAGAGAGCTCCCCGCTGCTCTCGACAGTCAAGCAAAGCTGTTGGTATGCCTCCTCAGCAAATTTTTTTTTTTTTGCCATACTGGTTACTGTGGGCTGTGGTGACAAACTGTGGTAGGGAAACTGTAACAGATATGGCTGCACTGATGGGTGCTGATTAAGATGGTCTAATGAGGCTGCACTGCTGGGTTCTAATGAGGTTGCTCAAGGGTTCTGATGAGGGTGCTGCTGGGTTCTGATGAGGGTGCACTGCTGGGTTCCGATGAGGGTGCACTGATGGGTACTGAGGGTGCACTGATGGGTACTGAGGGTGCACTGATGGGTACTGAGGGTGCACTGATGGGTACTGATGAGGGTGCACTGATGGGTACTGATGAGGGTGCACTGATGGGTACTTATAAGGGTGCACTGATGTACACTAATGCACCACACTGAGGCTGCACTGATTATCTGGCACTGATATGCACTGATAAGGTGGCGCTGATGGGCGCTGATGAGTATCCACTGATGAACACCCACTTATGGGCACTATTGGGCGCTCTAGTGGCACTGATGAGCGCTGTAGTGGTGCAGATGAGCATTATAGTTGTGCAGATGAGCACTATAGTGGCGCTAATGTGGTACTGATGGCACTGATGAGCACTGTAGTGGCACTGGGCACTGATGGGCACTGGTGGCACCGTTGGGCACTGGTGGCACCGATGGGGCACTGATGGCACCGATGGGGCACTGGTGGCACAGATGAGCACTGTAGTGGCACTGGGCACTTTGGTGGCACTGGTGTGGCACTGATGGAGCACTGACGGGCACTGGCGGCACCGATGGGCACTAAAGTGGCAGAGGTGGCACTGATGGGCACTGGTGGCACCGATGTGGCACTGATGAGCCTTGTAGTGGCACCGATCAGCCTTGTAGTGACACTGATCAGCCTTGTGGTGGCAATGATGGACACTAGTGGCACTGATGGGTACTCTGGTGGCACTGGTGGCACTGATAAGTACTGTAGTGGCACTGATGAGTATTTTTGTGGCACTGGTAACACAGATGGGTACTGTAGGGGCGCTGATGGGTAGTGTAGTGGCACTGTAGGGCACAGATTGGCACTTTTGTGGCACTGAAGGGCACTGCTGGACACTGTAGTTCACTGCAAAATTTAAAAAAACTCACTGTTGTAATATTTGCTCTTGCCTCCTCACACGCTGTATCGGTGTGAGGAGAGAAGAGAGCAGGACCTCTCCTTGACCCCAGTTTGTTTACATTCTGATCGCTTACTCATTGGAGCGATCAGGTGGTAAAGAGCCGCTATCATTGGCTCTTCACCGTAATCCATATTGCGCTGGGTCCCGTGAACCCGGCAAGCGCGGACACTACAGGGGGCGCGCAGGAAGCGCAAGTGCACGAGGACGTCCCATGGACGTCCACCCAGAATAACTTGACCGCGCTGCAGCCATCTTTAGGCTATAGCGCGGTCGGCAAGCGGTTAATATCCCCCAAAAAATAAGTCATCTTTGCACCATTTGCATAAGCATAAGGTGCATATTCAGTTTTTACAGAAGACCCACTTCCAAAGCAAGAGGGTTCCTAATTTTTCTACCTGTACTGAGGGTGCAATGATGGGTACTGAGGGTGCACTGATGGGTACTGAGGGTGCACTGATGGGTACTGATGAGTGTGCACTGATAGGTACTGATGAGGGTGCACTGATGGGTACTGATGAGGGTGCACTCATGTACACTAATGCACCACACTGAGGCTGCACTGATTATCTGGCACTGATATGCACTGATAAGGCGGCGCTGATGGGCACTGATGAGTATCCACTGATGAGCACCCACTTATGGGCACTATTGGGCACTCTAGTGGCACTGATGAGCGCTGTAGTGGTGCAGATGAGCATTATAGTGGTGCAGATGAGCACTATAGTGGCGCTATTGTGGTACTGATGGCACTGATGAGCACTGTAGTGGCACTGGGCACTGATGGGCACTGGTGGCACCGTTGGGCACTGGTGGCACCGATGGGGCACTGATGGCACCGATGGGGCACTGGTGGCACAGATGAGCACTGTAGTGGCACTGGGCACTTTAGTGGCACTGGTGTGGCACTGATGGAGCACTGACGGGCACTGGCGGCACCGATGGGCACTAAAGTGGCAGAGGTGGCACTGATGGGCACTGGTGGCACGGATGTGGCACTGATGAGCCTTGTAGTGGCACTGATGAGCTTTGTAGTGACACTGATCAGCCTTGTAGTGACACTGATCAGCCTTGTGGTGGCAATGATGGACACTAGTGGCACTGATGGGTACTCTGGTGGCACTGGTGGCACTGATGGGTACTGTAGTGGCACTGATGAGTATTTTTGTGGCACTGGTGACACAGATGGGTACTGTAGGGGTGCTGATGGGTAGTGTAGTGGCACTGTAGGGCACAGATTGGCACTTTTGTGGCACTGAAGGTTCACCGCAAAATGTAAAAAAACTCACTGTTGTAATATTTGCTCTTGCCTCCTCACACGCTGTATCGGTGTGAGGAGAGAAGAGAGCAGGACCTCTCCTTGACCCCAGTTTGTTTACATTCTGATCGCTTCCTCATTGGAGCGATCAGGTGGTAAAGAGCCGCTATCATTGGCTCTTCACCGTGATCCATATTGCGCTGGGTCCCGTGAACCCGGCAAGCGCGGACACTTCAGGGGGCGCGCAGGAAGTGAGAGTGCACGAGGACATCCCATGGACGTCCACCCAGAATAACTTGACCGCGCTGCAGCCGTCTTTAGGCTATAGCGCGGTCGGCAAGCGGTTAATATCCCCCAAAAAATAAGTCATCTTTGCACCATTTGCATAAGCATAAGGTGCATATTCTGTTTTTACAGAAGACCCACTTCCAAATATTTGATTACGATTGCAATTCATAAATTCATAAATACAAAAATTTGGAAATTCGAAAATTTGGAAATTTAGAAATTCGTAAATTATAAAATTTGCAAATTATAAAATTTGTAAAATAGAAAAAGAATAACTAACTAATAATAACTAACTATTAAATTATAGGTATTGGATTTCCTTTCAAATGTGGCTGTTAGTGAACGTAACAAATACGAGTTATCCGAAAGAACGAATGCTGCATCTAAACAAATGGAACAGAACAAATTAATAATTAATAATAATAATAATATGTTTTATTATTATTATTAATTTGTTGTGTTCCATTCGTTTAGATACGGCATTCCTTATTTCGAATAATTGGTAACTTCAGATAAATTCAACCAAATTTAAAAGGAAATTCCAATATCTATAATTTAATACTTAGTAATAGTTAAGTTATTATAATTTAGTTATTATTTCAGATTTTCGAAATTTTGGGTTTTTGATTTTCCGAATTTCTTAATTTTCAAATTTCTTGATTTATAAATTTTTTAATTTACGAATTTTCGAATATTCAAATTAATGAATATTCGGAAAAATGTGTTAAACGGGTTTTCGGTAATTCGGATATTTCCGAATTAACTTATTTGTCGAAATTTGTTAAAAAACAAGCCTGTACAATACCGTTTTTTACATTGGTCAATGCATACCTTCCTAACAAGGGACAGAAGTTGGGGTTTAAAACAATTCTGACAAAATTAGAGCAATGAAGACAAGGATATCTCATGGTGGGGGGTGTTAATTTCATGATGGATCCAAGGAAATACTCTTTGTCAGAAAAGGCCCATTATATATTATCTTCAATTATTGGCATACAGTAACATCTCCATTTTTGCAGCTGGTTGATATATGGTTTGGTTTACATCCTGTTAAAAGAGATTTTTCATTTTACTCAGCTCCCTTGTAGGGATGAGCTTCGAGTTCGAGTCGAACTCATGTTCGACTTGAACACTGCCTGTTCGCCCGTTCGCCAAACAACGAACAATTTGGGGTGTTCGCGGCAAATTCGAAAAGTCTGTGGGAGAAATCTAAATTGCTCAATTTAAAGGCTCATATGCAAGTTATTGTCATAAAAAGTGTTTGGGGACCCGGGTCCTGCCCCAGGGGACATGTATCAATGCAAAAAAAAAGTTTTAAAAACGGCCGTTTTTTCGGGAGCAGTGATTTTAATAATGCTTAAAGTGAAACAATAAAAGTGAAATATTCCTTAAAATTTCCTACCTGGGGGGTGTGTATAGTATGCATGTAAGGTCGCGCTTGTTTCATGTGCTTACAACTGTCCCTGCACAAAGTGTCATTTCTGAAGGGAAAAAAGTCATTTAAAACTCACTCGTGGCTATAATGAATTGTCGGCTCCTGGCAATACATAGAAAAGTCATTGATAAAAAAAAAAAGCGTGGGGGTCCCCCCAAATTCAATTACCAGGCCCTTCAGGTCTGGTATGGATATTAAGGAGAACCCTGCCGCAAATTTAAAAAAAAATGTGTGGGGTTCCCCCAAATATCCATACCAGGCCCTTCAGGTCTGGTATGGATTTTAAGGGGAACTCCACCCCAAATTTAAAAAAAAATGGCGTGGAGTTCCCCCAAAAATCCATACCAGACCCTTTATCCGAGCACGCAACCTGGCAGAGCAACATCACAAGGCCTATTAAGACATTGCAATTTTAATTAGAAATTACTTCAGGAAAGGTGTAAACTGCATTCCCTTTTAGATATGTCTTACGTACATCATTGGAAATGAAAAAAGTGTTACATGCATGAATTTGTTTTCAATTTGTTTTTATTATTAATTTTTTACAATCTTCCCTCTCACTCCCCCCTCCCTCTGTGGGGCTATATTCTCCCTTTCATAAATAGTTTACCGTATATACTCAAGTATAAGCCGAGATTTTCAGCCCTTTTTTTGGGGCTGAAAGTCCCCCCCCCCCTCGGCTTATACTCGAGTCATAGAAATTTTTACATTGTAAATATTACCTGTAAAGAAGTTGCGGCTGCGGCGTCCATCGTTCAAATTCCGCGCCGTCCATCGTTCAAAATTCCGCGGTCTCTTCCTGTTCCTTCCTTGATAGGCGAGTCTCAGCAGACACTCTCCGCCTATCACGATCATTCTCTCATCCTTCGTTTTCCAGCAGACGTCTGTGATTGGTGGAACACCCAACACAGTGTCTGCTGGGAAAACTAAGGATGAGAGAATGATCGTGATAGGCGGAGAGTGTCTGCTGAGACTCGCCTATCAAGTAAGGAACAGGAAGAGACCGCGGAATTTTGAACGATGGACGCCGTGGAATTCGAACGATGGACGCCGCAGCCGCAACTTCTTTACAGGTAATATTTACAATGTAAAAATTTTTATTTACAGGGAACAGCGAGCTAGGGAACAGTGGGGCATCGGCTTATACTCGAGTCAGTAAGGTTTCCCAGTTTTTTTGGGCAACATTAGGTACCTCGGCTTATACTCAAGTCGGCTTATACTCGAGTATATACGGTATTAAATTTGTTGGGGTCCGAAATTCATCCCACCGTTGCCAAATTTTGGGCATTTGATTCTTTATAAACCCTTCTTCCCTTATTTGTCTTTCCATATATTGGATTTCGTTCATTTCACATATCCATTCCGTTATTGTAGGACTTTTTATTTTCCGCCATCTACAAGCTATTATTGTTCTAGCTGCTGTAGTCATGTGGTGGAGGATATCTGTCTTTATGGTTTTTATTGGTTCTGGTATTATAGATAGTATTGCCACCTTCATTCTTGGATGAATCTCAAATCCAGACACTTTCTGGTATATCTCAAATATCTTATTCTAGAAATTCCTCACCACATGAAATCCATGCCAAATATGAGCCGTAGTTCCCCTATCCTTGAGACATCTCCAACAGGACTCTGTATTTTCTTTATTTATTTTATTTAGGGCCACTGGGCTCCAATACCACCTCATCAGAATTTTATAGTTTCTTTCCTTGTATTTAACCGCTATTGATGCTTTATGTATTGTTATAAATATTTTCTCCCAATCTGTCACTGCTATCCGGCCCCGTATTTCCTCCTCCCATTTTTTTATATTTGTTATTTCATTATAAGGTCCAGATGGAAGTAACACATTTTTTTTACTATAGACAATTTTTTAGTTGGTTTCTCTTCTTCTATTAATTGTTTTTGAACTTAGTTAATGCTCTATTAATCAGAGGTAGTTGTATTTTTGATTTAATATATGTGTTTAGTTGAAAGTATTGTATCCAATTTTTTGTATATTCGGGCCCTATATCCTGCAGTTTTGGAAGTTTGCCATCCACTAGAATTTGGGCCAACCTCCTGCTCTCCAATCTATTCAATTTTATGAGTTTTGTAGCTTCCAGAGCTGGTGGAAATTCAGGATTGGAGAACGATGGGGTCATAGGTCCAATCATTGTGGATAGCCCCTCCTTTTTTAGTTCTGCATCCCATATTTGTAAGGTAGTTGAAACAAAAATAGTTAGGTCTTTTTTCTCGGGTCGTAGATGGGGTTTAACCCATGGGAGGGACTTAAGTTGTATTCCTATGATATCCTCTTCTAGAGTGATCCATTGCTTATTTTCTGTATTATGGTATCAGTCTATTATTCTGATCAATGATGCGGCTTGTAAGTATCTAGAAAAGTCAGGTAACGCAAGACCTCCATATTTTTTTGTTCTACTTAAAATTTCCTTTTTTATTCGTGTTTTTTTTGTGTCCAAATAAAACTTCCTATAGCTTTAATTTTTTGGGGGGAATCAAGGAGATGGCTTGAAATATATATAATAGTTTTGGAAGTATATCCATTTTCACTACATTAATTCTTCCCACCCATGAATGTATTACTTTATCGTATTTTTGAAGCAATTTTTTAATTTCCCGAATTATTAAAGAATAATTTAAGTCTTGTAAATTAATCAAATTATTTGGGATATATATCCCCAAATATTTGATTGCTTCTTTTTGCCATTTGAAGGGAAAGTCTTTTTGAAGAAGTGTCTGTACCTTTTCTGTTAATGATACATTTAGCATTTCTGTTTTGTCGTAATTAACTTTAAAATTACTTATTTTACCAAATCTTTTGAATCCTTTAATTAAGTTTGGTATTGTTACAATTGGGCTTGTAATATATATTAATAGATCATCCGCATATACTGCCATTTTATATTCTTTTTATATTCCATTCCCAGTCGATGCTTGTTACAGGGAAACACGTCGGTAGGAGAGGGGTCTGTGACGTTACCACGTAACCAGCAGGCAATCTGATACATTTTGCAGCTGTGTGTGTTTATACATTCCTTTTTTTATATGTGCTTGGAAAAGCCTATGTTTGGAAATAAAGCACTAAAAGATTTTACCACACATGAAGTTCTCCTTTTCTTTTTAATTACACTCTGTCAAAACTGAATCTTCTGAGCTGACAACCTGTGAACCAGCTTGCTAAATCGATTACGGAAGTGCTGGAGTAGCCGGGCGAAGTAAGGTCTTGCAGCTATATGTTTGTGAAGGAGCCCAGTGATCCAGGGAGAAACACGAGGAGGAGGGTGTGCAGTCGGTGGGAGATTAGAAATTCACAGCTGATTCCTTCTGATAACCATGCAAAACTGACTCCCGTCACAGGAGTCCATCGTATCTGGTAAGAGGCCATCTGGCTGCTTTTTCTCCCATCATAAGGATTGATGTGTTATACCTGATGCACCTACCCTCGTGCAAGTGGAACAAGATATCACTACAGAATCTGCATGATCTCACCTAGTCCGCTTTGCTCCTGTCTTTTGGACTCCTCTGTTCTCTGCTGTGTCAGGTTTTCACACATACCCATTTGTTTGGACTATATGGTTTAATTTTCATTAATTTCTTTTTTTTTTTTGTCATTTAGGAATTTTGAGTATACTTAATTTTTTGTGTTTTTGGTACACCTATCTTATCACATGTAGTTCATAATTTATTTCCCCCATATATATATATATATATATATATATATATATATATATTTTGGTCATATCTCTGTTTTTCACTTTTTATTTTTTCATTTTTTCACCAGCTTGTTTTCACAGTGTTTATTATTGTTCACATATTTTTTAAATTTTTGATATTTGCGCATATTTTTCTGTATATATTACATTTTATATTCTTTGCCCTTGATGTTTATCCCTTGGATGTCCCTGTTTTCACATATTGCTGTAGTAAGATGTTTCATCACCATTATATATAGTAGTTTGAAAGGGGGCATCCTTGGTGGGTACCGTTTGATATCTCAATATATTCAGAAAGCATTCCATTTGTTTTTATTTTTGCTCTAGGGTTAGAATATAGTGCCATAATCCTGCCTAACATCCCAGGACCCACCCCTAATTGAATTAAAGTTTCTTCCAAAAACCGCCATCTCACCCTATCAAATGCCTTCTCAGCATCTATTGATAGAAGACATGTTGGGATATCAGCTTTCTGGGCATATTCTATCAGTGTGCAAGTTTTTATTATATTGTCCCGGGTTTCTCTCCCCTTAGTAAATCCAGTTTGATCTAGATTTATATGTCTAGGTAAGATTGGTGTTATTCTGTTGGAAATAATTTTGGAATATAATCGTATAGCTATGTAAATTGGTTGATAATTACTACATAATGTATGATCCTTTTCTGGTTTGGGGATTGATGTAATATACACTTCCATACTTGTGCTGTAAAAGTCTGTGACGCCGTTATAGAATTAAATGTATTTTTCAGAATAGGTATAATTATATCCTGAAATGCTTTATAACATCTTGCAGTATATCCGTCTGGGCCCGAGCTTTTGCCCAGGACCAGTGCAGATATAGCTAGTTGTATCTCTTCCGCTGATATTTATTTTTCCAAATCTTCTGTTATTTCTCTAGAGAATCTAAGTCAGGGGTCTCAAACTGGTGGCCCTCCAGCTGTTGCAGAACTACAATTCCCATGAGGCATTGCAAGGCTAAACAGTTACAAGCATGACTCCCATAGGCAGAGGCATGATGGGACTTGTAGTTCCGCAACAACCCCTGATCTAAGTAATGCTGTTTCCTTAATATATTGACATATTTCTGCACTCTTCATATCTCTTTCTTTATTTTCTTGTTGTGTATTTATATTAAATAACTTGGAATAATATGTATGACATGTTTTAGATATTTCTATAGGATCATAAGTCAATTCCCCATTGGGTTTTACATTGTTTACAATAGAGGTTGAGGAGTATTGTTGTTTTAGTGTTCTAGCTAATATTTTCCCTGTTTTATTTCCATATTGATATGACTGAGCTCTATTTTTATCCCCTAACCGTAGGGACTGTTCATCAAGCAGGGTTTGGAGTTCCATACGTTTATCCTTCAAGACAATTATATCCAGTGAGTTATGACTCTGCTTATCTATGTTTTCTAGTCTTAAAATTTCTCCCATTAATTAAGATATTTTTTGTTCTTTTTCCTTTGTTAGTCTTGCGTAGTACACATTTTAACGTTTCCCATTGTGTAGGGATTAAGGTATTGTCTGTTTCGTGAAATTCTTTTACTGCTTGTCGAATATCGTCTTTGCATCTTTTATCTTTGATCAGATTGTCATTTAGCCTCTATGTTCCTATAGGTTTTTTATATTCAATTATAGCTAACTTCATATATATCGGGGCGTGATCTGACCAAAAGAAGTTTCCAATATCCGTGGAGGGAGTCATCATCAGACCGATTTGAATTATAAAAAAAATAATCTATTCTATGATATGCATTATGTATATTTGAAGAATTAAGCCTGTGATGGAGTTTGTAAAAAGATTATTTTATATAAAGGATTTCTGTCACTAGTATCTACTTAAATATGGTATGAGGGGCCTAGCGGGGGTTAAATGTTTTTTCTTGTGTTTAGTTGTTCACATAGTCTGTTGCTACCCACCTCAGGAATTTAGGATAATTAGCATCTTTTTGATAATGTGTCTGCAAGACACACACACACCAAGTTATATTTGTACAATAAGAAGCTTGTTGGTGTTCATATTAGAAATTTAGTATAGGTTAAATGTATGTTAGCTAGAAAATATAGGTTAGTATATTGTGCGTTTTGTAAAATCTTAATACGACAATATTATTTTCCTTGAGTAACCATGTGACAGAGATATTGAGCTCAGAGTGGAGTTCCCCACTCCCCCCACTGCTGGAATTCACTGCTCTAAGTCACTCCTTTTCAACCCCTCCCACCGAGCAAAACTAAAATGGAGAATATCCTGGGATAAACTTGCCACGAGGAAGAAACTGACGTCACAGAGAAGCACCATATTTGGACTCAGCCAATCATATGTATGTGTTTGTGATGACGAGAGTCTATGTCATATTGTCTATATAAGCCGAGTTTGAATAAAGGAGTGCTCTCTGGAGCCACACATGAGAAGGAAACCAAACTGATAAGACTCAGTCTGCATTTTCTTCAAACAGGCCTACATGTGTATTTTAACGTAATTTTCGGACCAGCGGCAGAATATGATAGTTTCTGGTTTTGGGCCAGAATCGAACCATTACAAGCCCTGTACACGCGATCGGATATCCTATGGATTCTAATCCGATGGTTTTTTCCATCGGAAATCCGATGAAGCTGTCTTCCATCAGTCTTGCCCACACACCAGTCTTGCCCACACACCATCAGTCAAAAAAACGACCGTTTCAAACGCGGTGACATAAAACACTCCGATGAGACGAGAAAAATGAAGTTCAATGCTTCTGAGCATGCGTCGACTTGATTCTGAGCATGTGTGGGTTTTTTATCCAATGGATTTCCACACAGACGATCGGATTTTGCTATCGTTTTTTCCCATCGGATAAATTTAAAACATGTTCTATTTTTTCACAATGATGGAAAAAAGACCGATGGGGCCCATACACGATCGGTTCGTCCGATGAAAACAGTCCATCAGACTGTTTTCATTGGTAAAACTGATCGTGTGTAAACGGCTTAAGAGTAATTTTTTTCCGTCTGATGTTGAGCCATCCATATATCTACCATTTGATGTTTTTCCAGTAAATGTTTAAATTCTTTTAACTGACTATTATTTATATGTGGGTGAGTTGCTGTAGTATCTATTTTTGGGTCTATTATAAAATTGAAGTCCCCTTCAATTATTATCGTTCCCTCTGTTTTATCCATTGCGCTCAACAAAGCTTTTATCCCATTCTTAATTTGTTCATAATTTGGTAAATATAAATTAATAATTGTAAAAATCTTTCCGTACAGCAGAATCCTTATAATTAAGGATCTGCCATCCTTACACTTCCAATTTTGTAGTATTTGATGGGGTATGTCTTTGTGGATCGCAATAGAGACTCCTCGTGATTTAGAGTATGGGAATGAATCGTGGATCCATGTTGTATATGTAGCACTACCCCCGTAGGAGCTGCTGGTTTAGATTTTGGGCCTTGCACGTTACCTCAATATTCGTTGTCTAGGGTAAGAGAGTCTACAGTAACTTCAATGTCCACACAAGTTATTAATCCTTTTTCTTCAGGTTTTATTTTCCAAACAAACTTGTATAGGTAGAGGGATGGAGGGTTAGGGGAAGGTTCAGGCACACACAGCAGATCACTGGGGAAAACTCCTAATATACAAAGTCTTACCCAACACTTTCCTTTGAGTGGGTATTGCTCACCCGGATAGGCCCCTCTCACTTGGCCTAGCAGCCGGAATGATGCACGAACAGATAAGAAAGAACAGTCTTTGCCACAGACCTTTTTGATTGTTATGTTGAACTGTTCCGTTATCCTCTGCCACAGGATTTTAGTACCCAGATATCCAGCCTTACAGTCTAAGAGCCTTTAAGCCAACCCGTCAGACTGTAAGGTTACTTTAGTTACGGTGCATCCCTCAATAAGGTCCCCAGGCCTTCCGCAAGATACCGGCCTTCTGCTCGGTCCTCTCCTGGACAGGTCCTCCCCTGGTTTCCTCCATTGAGTGGCTTCCTCCCTCAGGACGGACAGCACAGGATCACCTCCAAGCGTAGGCCCCAGTCAAGACAACTGGGCCTACCTGGCATAGTTACAGCCTCGGACCAACGTGGCTCCGAGGCTGAATTTCCAGTAACACATGCCTCAAGCCAGGAGGGCCACGAGGCGAAGAAGAGCCCCGGCAAATGGCATCTGCCCCTTAAGTACCCTTCCCCAGGATGCTAAGCGGGGAGACCACTCCCACTGAACTGTTCCCGGGGAAAGACACTCAATGCACTTTGGCTTGTTTGTCTTCCACATTGGCCTGGGGTGGTAACGCACCTACAGGCAAACAGTGGGAAGTCCTTCCAAACACAGCCACAGCCGGAACAGAGGCTGATTTAGCCTTAATTATTTACAAAGTCTTAGCTAATACCAGCTCAGACACCCACTAAATTTAACATAGCGCCTGGTCATCAGGAGCAGGGCGCTACATACTCCCCCTACTATAACAAGACACTGTCCCCAGTGTCTGGAAAAACGTTGTCCTCAATCCTGAGGACCAGTACCTGAACCAAAACCCTGAAAGGGGAGGGAAAGTGAAGGAAGTGAAAAATGCAAAACATTAACATGAATTTTACAGTAAAATCACAATAATACACACATTACAATCCCTCACTAACTGTCTAGACCACCCACTCTCCAGGAGTCTTGATTGAAGATCCGGCTTACCTAAAAAAACAAACAAAGGCACACAGACAAAATACCATAGCAACCATTAAGGCATTTCAAAAGAAGCAAAGCTACATCTCCTAGGAGATGGAACCTTCCTTCTCTACAGTCTCTCCCTACTCTACTGATCACTGCCACCTAGTGTCAGAGGTAACACACAAGAGTCTTTAAATCCAAGAGCTGAAGCAGATAGACATATTGATCCCGAAGTCTTCAGCAACCCTATTCCTAACTGACTAATTTCCCCAGAGTCCAGTTAGCACAGCAAAAATGAGAAGGTAAACAAAAATCCTCCTCACTTGAAAATTTTCTTTCTTGAATAAATTAAAAAAATAGAAATGAATACAAAGGGTCACTTTGAATGATCATAGGTAAAACCTGGGATCCAGCAGAGTCAGGGGTTTTCCTTGCTTGTCCAGGGTAGTAATAAAATACACAATGTCATCTTTTCCTGGTCTGCAAATAGTCACCCGATCAGCGTGGATGTGTCAGCCGTAGCTCCAGTGCAGCCAAGATCCTTTAAAGAGTTCTGCCATAATAAAAGTACAAGTTTCTAAATGGCTTTGGCACGGACAAATAGTCCCAAATGGCTTCACCGTACCACTGCTCCCTGTTTTCCTCAATCTCCTGCATTATCTCCCTTGGGACGTAGGGGAATTCCAGGCTGTACTCCGTGGCTACCCTTTCCATAAGCACTCTCTGTAGATGGGCAAGATTGGGTAATGAACGGGAGCTTACCGTCCCAGGTAACACACATGAATCTGACGATTTCTTTACCATGGACTTAGCAGGTTTAGGCAACATCCTTTTAACAGGCAAAGTCCCTCTATTAATGTCCAGGGTTTCCACCCTGGGTTAGGGATGAGCTCGGTGTTCGAGTCGAACATAGGTTCGACTCGAACATCGGCTGTTCGCGCGTTCGGCGAACAATGAACGATTTGGGCCGTTCGCGCCAAATTCCAGTGACGCGAACGGCCCACAATACACTGCGCCATCGCAGTGTAATCCCGGCGCTGTGATTGGCCAAGCATGCACTGTGACCCTGCATGCTTGGCCAATCACAGCGCCGGCAGCGAGGAGAGCAATGATTGGCCACAGGCAGGATGCCTGTGGCCAGCTATAGCTGGGGGGGTTTAGTACACGCCCCACACTATAAAAGGCCGCCAGCGCGGCGGCCTCGTGTAGTGTGTTCCGGAGCAGGGAAAGTGAAGGATAGGCAGGGACAGTGTCAAATCTATTCTTTGCTAAACCTTGTGTGTAGGGACAGAGAAGGATAGGCAGGGAGAGTGTCAGTGTCATATTCTTTGCTAAACCTTGTGTGTAGGGAGAGAGAAGGATAGGCAGGGAGAGTGTCAGTGTCATATATTTTGATAAACCTTGTGTGCAGGGAGAGAGAAGGATAGGCAGGGGACAGTGTCAGTGTCATATTCTTTGCTAAACCTTGTGTGCAAGGAGAGATAAGGATAGGCAGAGAGAGTGTCAGTGTCATATACTTTGATAAACCTTGTGTGCAGGGAGAGAGAAGGATAGGCAGGGGACAGTGTCAGTGTCATTGTTGCTAAGCCTCCTGCACATTATACACCTGAAGTTAGCCCGTATTGCTGCTTTTTCCTGGTGTGTTACACCAACAGGATTTTGCGGCACTTACAGCGGGCGGAGTGTGCCTCCTGATCATATTACACCTGAACTTAGCCTGTATTGCTGCTTTTTCCTGGTGTGTTACACCAACAGAATTTTGCGGCACTTACAGCGGGCGGAGTGTGCCTCCTGATCATATTACACCTGAACTTAGCCTGTATTGCTGCTTTTTCCTGGTGTGTTACACCAACAGGATTTTGCGGCACTTACAGCGGGCAGAGTGTGCCTCCTGATCATATTACACCTGAACTTAGCCTGTATTGCTGCTTTTTCCTGGTGTGTTACACCAACAGGATTTTGCGGCACTTACAGCGAGCGGAGTGTGCCTCCTGACCATATTACACCTGAACTTAGCCTGTATTGCTGCTTTTTCCTGGTGTGTTACACCAACAGGATTTTGCGGCACTTACAGCGGGCGGAGTGTGCCTCCTGACCATATTACACCTGAACTTAGCCTGTATTGCTGCTTTTTTCTAGTGTGTGTCACCAACAGGATTTTGCGGCACTTACAGCGGGCGGAGTGTGCCTCCTGACCATATTACACCTGAAGTTAGCCTATATTGCTGCTTTTTCCTGGTGTGTAGGGATGAGCTTCGAGTTCGACTCGAACTCATGTTCGACTCGAACATTGCCTGTTCGCCCGTTCGCCGAACAGCGAACAAATTGGGGTGTTCGCGGCAAATTCAAAAAATCTATGAGAGAAATCTAAAGTGCTAATTATAAAGGCTTATATGCAGGTTATTGTCCTAAAAAGTGTTTGGGGACCTGGGTCCTGCCCCAGGGGACATGTATCAATGCAAAAAAAAAGTTTTAAAAACGGCCGTTTTTTCGGGAGCAGTGATTTTAATAATGCTTAAAATGAAAAAATAAAAGTGAAATATTCCTTTAAATTTCGTACCTGGGGGGTGTGTATGATATGCATGTGAAGTGGCGCATGTTTCCCGTGCTTAGAACTGTCCCTGCAAAAAATGTCATTTTTGAAAGAAAAAAAGTCATTTAAAACTCACTCGCGGCTATTAATGAATTGTCGGCTCCCGGCAATACATACAAAAGTCATTGATAAAAAAAAAAAAAAAAGCGTGGGGGTTCCCCAGAATTCAATTACCAGGCCCTTCAGGTCTGGAATGGATATTAAGGGGAACCCCGCCGCAAATTTAAAAAAAAATGACGTGAGGTTCCCCCAAATATCCATTCCAGGCCCTTGAGATCTGGCATGAATTTTAAGGGGAACTCCACCCCAAAATTTAAAAAAAATGGCGTGGAGTCCCCCTAAAAGTCCATACCAGACCCTTATCCGAGCACGCAACCTGGCCGGCCGCAGGGGAAGAGGGGGGGACGAGAGAGCGGCCCCCCCTCCCTCCTGAACCGTACCAGGCCACATGCCCTCAACATGGGGAGGATGTCCCCATGTTGATGGGGACAAGCGCCTCATCCCCACAACCCTTGCCCGGTGGTTGTGGGGTCTGCGGGTGGGGGGCTTATTGGAATCTGGAAGACCCCTTTAACAAAGGGGACCCCCAGATCCCGGCCCCCCCTATGTGAATTGGTAAGGGGTACATTGTACCCCTACCATTTCACGAAGAAAGCGTAAAAAAATGTTTAAAAAAACACACAAACACCTTGAAAAAGTCCTTTATTAAAAAAAAAACAAAAAAAAACAAAACATTCCAGCGGTGAAATCCAGTGTCCCGCGGCGATCCGATGTCCAGCGCTGTCCGTCATTGGTTGTGCCTGAGCGGACCTGATGGGGAACTTCCTCCTCAGTGTTTTAAATGTATAGACCCGCCCCTTCTAAAGTTCCCCATCAGGTCCGCTCAGCGGACCAGATGCGGAACATGACAAGGGGCGGGTCTATACATGTATTACCGAAGTGAGAGAAGTTCCCCATCAGGTCCGCCCCCTCGGTATGTCGGACCCGCCTACGTCATTGGCCTAAGCGGGGAACTTCCTTCACTGTGTAATTTAAATTTACACAGTGAAGGAAGTTCCCCGCTCAGGCCAATGACGTAGGCGGGTCTGACATACCGAGGGGGCGGACCTGATGGGGAACTTCTCTCACTGTGTAATACATGTATAGACTCTATACATGTATTACGCAGTGAAGGAAGTCCCCCAAAAAAAGTACAAACAAAAGCGGGACATTTTACCTCCCAGTTCTTATAGAGTGCCCCCCCCCCGAAAAATGACCCAAAGCGAAAGAATTTCAGGGATATAAGCCACTCACATGACCCCTTTGTTTTTGTTTTGTTTTTAAATCCATATGGACATAAATCCTATTCATCCGTTATCTTCCCTCCTGTGCCAAAATATATTGTAAATAGACAATTGTCTTAGGGAGAATTATCAGTTCTCAGTCTCCACTGATCATTCTAACGCGCCCAATGATTTGGCAATTGTCGGGGATTTGCAGTCTCCGATCCGCAGAGGACAGCAGGGTGAGGTCTCTGAAAAGATTCTTTGAATAAGGAAGGATATCCGATCTTTTTATTAGACGAATCAGTAATCCTCTGTGTGATTTATCATATAAAAATGTACAATATGAGATTACCTGCAAGAGATAAATGTACAATGTGTGATGTGGGTATCACATCATTGCATTTTACAGAAAAAATACAGCGCAGCAGATTACAAGGGGAAAGGTATAATGATTCTGTGGCTCTATTTGTTTAATTGTATTTGCTAATGTTTTTCCAAAGAAAGATTCCTCCAAGATGTGTGTCTTTTATCTAGTTCTCAGTTGTGGTGGGTGAGGTGCAGTTGGAATGTAATTGTCACCTATTGTCAGATCTGCTCAGATCAGAAGTCAGGGTGGGCTTAGAGGTAAGACTAAATCTTAAAGCACGGGGTAATTAAATTAAATCAGGTTGCTGTGCATAGACTATGAGGGATTATTTTCCACCGTAGTCGTCTGTAATAAATAGCTTTGGGTGTCAAAAAAAAAGAAATGCTCAAAACAAGGACATGAAGCAGCTCTTATAGCAGAATAAGCGACATACCGCCTGCTGTGTGCAGCCCCTGATGGGGAACTTCCTTCACTGTGTAATACATGTATAGAGTCTATACATGTATTACGCAGTGAAGGAAGTTCCCCATCAGGTCCGCCCCCTCGGTATGTCAGTCCCCGCCTACTTCATTGGCCTGAGCGGGGAAACTTCCTTCACTGTGTAAATTTAAATTACACAGTGAAGGAAGTTCCCCGCTCAGGCCAATGACGTAGGCGGGTCCGACATACCGAGGGGGCGGACCTGATGGGGAACTTCTCTCACTTCGGTAATACATGTATAGACCCGCCCCTTGTCATGTTCCGCATCTGGTCCGCTGAGCGGACCTGATGGGGAACTTTAGTAGGGGCGGGTCTATACATTTAAAACACTGAGGAGGAAGTTCCCCATCAGGTCCGCTCAGGCACAACCAATGACGGACAGCGCTGGACATCAGATCGCCGCGGGACACTGGATTTCACCGCTGGAATGTTTTTTTTTTTAAATAAAGGACTTTTTTAAGGTGTTTGTGTGTTTTTAAAAAAAAAAAAATTACGCTTTCTTCGTGAAATGGTAGGGGTACAATGTACCCCTTACCAATTCACATAGGGGGGGCGGGATCTGGGGGTCCCCTTTGTTAAAGGGGTCTTCCAGATTTCGATAAGCCCCCCGCCCGCAGACCCCCACAACCACCGGGCAAGGGTTGTGGGGATGAGGCCCTTGTCCCCATCAACATGGGGACATCCTCCCCATGTTGAGGGCATGTGGCCTGGTACGGTTCAGGAGGGAGGGGGGCCGCTCTCTCGTCCCCCCCTCTTCCCCTGCGGCCGGCCAGGTTGCGTGCTCGGATAAGGGTCTGGTATGGATTTTTAGGGGGACTCCACGCCATTTTTTTTTTAATTTGTGGTGGAGTTCCCCTTAAAATCCATGCCAGATCTGAAGGGCCTGGAATGGATATTTGGGGGAACCCCAAGTCATTTTTTTTTTAATTTGCGGCGGGGTTCCCCTTAATATCCATTCCAGACCTGAAGGGCCTGGTAATTGAATTCTGGGGGACCCCCAGAATTTTTTGTTTATCAATGACTTTTGTATGTATTGCCGGGAGCCGACAATTCATTAATAGCCGCGAGTGAGTTTTAAATGACTTTTTTTCCTTCAAAAATGACACTTTGTGCAGGGACAGTTCTAAGCACGGGAAACATGCGCCACTTTACATGCATATCATACACACCCCCCAGGTACGAAATTTAAAGGAATATTTCACTTTTATTGTTTCACTTTAAGCATTATTAAAATCACTGCTCCCGAAAAAACGGCCGTTTTTAAAACTTCTTTTTGCATTGATACATGTCCCCTGGGGCAGGACCCAGGTCCCCAAACACTTTTTATGACAATAACTTGCATATAAGCCTTTATAATTAGCACTTTAGATTTCGAACGTTCAAGTCCATTGTATTTAATAGGGTTCTAAAGTTCACACAAACATTTTGTCTGTTCGCAGGTTCTGGTGCGAACCGAACAGGGGGGTGTTCGGCTCATCCCTGCTGGTGTGTTACACCAACAGACATTTGCGGCACTTACAGCAGGCGGAGTGTGCCTCCTGATCATATTACACCTGAACTTAGCCTGTATTGCTGCTTTTTCCTGGTGTGTTACACCAACAGGCATTTGCAGCACCTACAGCAGGCGTAGTGTGATTCCTGCAAAATATACTCCTGAAGCTAGGCCTTATTGCTGGTTTTCCCATTTCCCTGCAGGCCATTAGAATGTCTGGAAGGCAAACAAGGAGAGGCAGACAGTCAGGAGCCAATAAAAGAGGGCAAGCAGGCTCTGTGTCTAGAGACAACAGTGCTGGTCGTGGACGCGGTGCATCGCCATCAGCACGTGGCCATGGGACACGCTTGTCCTTCTTTTCGGCAGCTGGACGTGTTGAGCCGCATCATGCCGAAGACTTGATAGAGTGGATGACCAAGCCCTCCTCATCCTCCTCATCCTCTCTCACCCAGGCTCAGGGTACTGGCAAAGCAGCTGCCAAAGCGTCCTCTTGCCTGGTATCAATGTCATCATCAGTCACTCCTTCCCTAGACCAACCATGTCCTCCTGAGGAGTCCCCCGAACTGTTTGAGCACAGTGTTGGGTACATGCTCCAGGAGGATGCCCAGCGTTTCGAAGGGTCTGATGATGATACCCAGCTAGAGGAAGGCAGTAGCGTGAGAGCAGAGAGAGGGGATGCTCAAGAAGGACACCAATCTGGCAGTCATGTTCCAGCAGCTGCAGCATACTGCCAGATTGGCTCCAGTGATGAGGAGGGAGGGGATGATGAGGTCACTGACTCCACGTGGGTGCCTAATAGGAGAGAGGAGGAGGATGAGGAGGAGGATGAGGAGGAGGCACATCTCCAACGAGGCAGGATGCCCTCGGGGGGCCAGCGTAAGGGCAGCACACCGACGGAATCACACCGCAGAGCTCCGCCTGTGCAGGGCGCTGCCTCTGCCCGTTATTCAAAAAGTTCTTTGGTGTGGGCCTTTTTTGAGTCGAGTGCATCAGATCGTACAGCTACTGTTTGCAACATATGTCTCAAGCGTATATCGCGTGGCCAAAACATCACCCGCTTGGGCACCACATGCTTGACCAGACATATGTTGACCTGCCATGCAGCTCGTTGGCAAGCCTACCTTAAAGACCCACACCAAAGAACAAAGCGGACCTCTTCTTGCACCGCATCAGCTGGGATCTCCAACCCCACTATACCTTCAGTCCTCTCTGAAACCTGCTCTGAGAGGAATGAAGGTGTAGAATTAGGTGTGTCACAGCCAAGTACTTGCGGGCACTCTGCTAGCAGTACACCGACGTCCGAATCTAGCAGGCAAATTTCCCTGCCCCAGCTGCTGGACCGTCGAAAGAAGTTCACTCCCAGCCATCCACATGCCCAGCGGTTGAATGCTAGCTTGGCTAAATTGCTAGCGCTTCAACTGCTGCCTTTTCAGTTGGTAGACTCGGCCCCCTTCCGTGAGTTTGTGCAATGTGCGGTTCCTCAGTGGCAGGTTCCCAAACGCCACTTTTTCTCACGGAAGGCGATTCCGGCTCTCTACCGGCATGTGGAAGGCAATGTCTTGGCCTCGCTGGACAGGGCGGTCAGCGGTAAGGTGCATATTACCGCTGACTCATGGTCCAGCAGGCATGGACAGGGACGTTACCTTTCTTTCACGGCCCATTGGGTCACTCTTTTGGCAGCTGGGAAGGATGCAGGACAAGGTGCAGTAGTGTTGGAGGTTGTTCCACCGCCACGCCTCCAAAATGCTACTACTGGTTGTGACACACCTCTGTCCTCCACCCCCTCCTCTTCTTCTTCCTCCATGGCCTCTTCCTGTGCTTTGTCCTCGGAACTAGCGGTGCTCCGTAGGCGCTCAAGGGCTACGCAAGTACGCAGGCAAAAAGATGCCATGCCGTGCTTGCGTTGGTGTGTTTGGGGGACAGGAGCCACACTGGGGCAGAGGTTCTGTCTGCTCTGCAGGGGCAGGCCGAGAGGTGGTTGATGCCACACCAGCTTAAGCCAGGAATGGTAGTTTGCGACAATGGCACCAACCTCCTCTCCGCTCTCCGACAGGGACAACTGACCCATGTGCCCTATGTGGCTCACGTCCTTAACCTGGTGGTGCAGCGGTTCTTGGGCAGGTACCCGGGCTTACAGGATGTCCTGAGGCAGGCCAGGAAAGTCTGTGTGCATTTCCGCAGATCTTATAATGCCAGTGCTCGCCTGGCTGAGCTGCAAAAGGAGTTGAACCTGCCCAAGAACCGCCTTATATGTGACATGCCCACCAGGTGGAACTCAACGTTGGCCATGCTGCAGCAGCTGCACACGCAGCAGAGGGCCATCAATGAGTACCTGTGCGACTACGGCACCAGGACAGGGTCAGGGGAGCTCGGGTTTTTTTCACCACGCCAGTGGGGCATGATCAGGGATGCATGCACTGTCCTGGCACCATTTGAGGAGGCCACGAAGATGGTGAGCAGTGACAGTGCATGCATCAGTGACACTGTACCTCTTGTCCACCTGTTGGAACATACGCTGCGTGGAATAATGGACAGGGCACTTGAGGCAGAACAGAGGCAGGAAGAGGAGGACTTCCTTGCCTCTCAAGGCCCCCTTTACCCAGACAGTGTTCCTTCTGTCCCACCCATCGCACAGGAAGAAGAGGAGGAGGAGGAGGAGGAGGATTGTGTCAGCATGGAGGTGGAGCCTGGCACTCAGCATCATCAGCAGCAGTCTTTTAGGGATGATTTACAGTCCCAAGAAACCAGTGGACTTGTACGTGGCTGGGAGGAGGTGGCTGCGGATCATGTCATCCTTAGTGACCCAGAGGACTCCAGACCGAATGCCTCAGCTAACCTACGCTGCATGGCCTCCCTGATCCTGCAAAGTCTGCGGAAGGATCCTCATATTCTTCGGATCAAGGAGAGGGACCATTACTGGCTGGCCACTCTCCTTGATCCACGGTACAAGGGTAAGGTTGCGGACCTTATCTTACCGTCGCAGAGGGAGCAGAGGATGAGACAACTCCGGGAGGCCTTGCAGAAAGGTCTGTGCAATGCGTTCCCAGAGACTGGAAGGTTACAAACTCCTGGTCCTGGACAACGAGTTGCTGAGGCTTCGGTCAGTCAAAGAAGGAGCGGTGGGGAAGGTGGCCGTCTGACCGATGCGTTTAGACAATTCTTTAGTCCGCAGCCCCAAGGTATGATCGGTTCCAGCAACCATCGCCAGCGTCTGATATACATGGTGCAGGAATACCTAGGGGCAAGGTCAGACTTGGACACCTTCCCCACCGAAAATCCTCTGGCTTACTGGGTCTTGAGGATGGATCACTGGCCAGAGCTTGCACAGTATGCAATTGAGTTACTGGCCTGTCCTGCATCCAGCGTTCTTTCAGAACGCACATTCAGTGCTGCTGGAGGATTTGTCACGGATCACAGGGTGCGCCTGTCCACCGACTCTGTTGATCGACTGACCTTCATAAAGATGAACCAGTCTTGGATCACCACCAGCTACCAAACACCTGAAGCTGATATAACAGACTAATTTATTTTCAAATGTCACATCCCTTCAAGACTGATGCTGATGCTGAGAGACTGTCCTGTTATGTTGACTGATTATCCTCCTCCTCCTCAATGATCCGATTGATGATGATAGCTTGGAAGAACATTTTTGTTTCTGGGTGCCGCCACCAGTGGCTAAGGCCCAATTTTTCAGCCCCTGTTTAACAGGGGCGTGTTATTACAATTTTTTATGCAATGCTTTGCAGCAGGGCTCATTCCTGCACTCCAACTAGAGTATCTGGGAGAGGTTGCAGTGTCGTGGCACCAGCACCAGTGGCTAAGGCCCAATTTTTCAGCCCCTGTTTAACAGGGGCGTGTAATTACAATTTGTGATGCAATACTTTGCAACAGGGCTCATTGCTGTGCTCCAAGTACAGTATCTGTGAGGGGTTGCAGTGTTGTGGCACCAGTGCCTAAGGCCCAATTTTTCTGCCCCTGTTTAACAGGGGCATGTAATTACAATTCTTGATCTAATAATTCACAGCAGGGCCCATTCCTGCTCCCACCAAGACTAACTGTGAGCCCTTACAGTGTTGTGTCAACACTACCACCACCACCACCACCAAAGGCCCAATTTTTCAGCCCCTGTTCAACAGGGGCATGCAATTACAATTCTTGATCTAATAATTCACAGCAGGGCCCATTCATGCGAGGGCTCACAGTGTTGTGGCAACACCAACATGTAAGGGGCAAATTTCAGCTGAGTATATACGGCAGGCCCCTACTTTCAAACATCCAACTTACAAACGACTCCTCCTTGCAAACGGAAGGATACAACAGGAAGTGAGAGGAAATCTACCCCTAGGAAGGAAAATTCTCTCCTGTAAGAGTTAATATGGGAAAAAAAGTGTCTCCTCTCCACTGATGCTTTATCACCAATTCTTGTTTCAATAAAAACCCCAAATTTTCAAAACACATTTGTCATTAGGACGGAAAGTGAGGTGAACTGTTCTGAACAGGTGCACACTGCACAGACAGCAAAACAAATGTTACAGGGGTGATAACCCTTCCCTATGTTTTCCAAAAAGCTTAAAAATAGATTTTTTGGCTGGAGCTACACTTAAACAATGTACCTGTTCAAAATTACAAACAGATTCTACATAAGAACAAACCTACAGTCCCTGTCTTGTATGCACCGCCTGTATACGGCTGTTCAGAGTATATAGGGCCTTTTTTATTTTGTGTGCGGGGTTCCCCTTAATATCCATACAAGACCCAAAGGGGCTGGTAATGGGCTGGGGTAGGGGGGGGGCTGTGATGGGGTAGCTATGCCATTTTTCTTAAAGATTTTCATCCATATTACCGGGACCAGACATTACATTAAAGCCGCAAGCAGTTTTAAATGGCTTTTTTTCCTTAAGAAATGTAATTTTGTGCAGGGACAGTTCTAAACACGGGAAACACGTGGCACTTCACAGGCATACTTTAGACACCCCCCAGATACGATATTTAAAGGAATATTTGACTTTTTTTTTTCACTTTATGCATCATTAAAATGACTGCTCCCGAAAAACGGCCGTTTTTAAAACCTTTTTTTGGATTGATACATGTCCCCTGGTGCAGAACCCGGGTTCCCAAACCCTTTTTAGGACAATAACATGCATATTAGTCTTTATAAATAGCACTTTAGATTTCAAACGTTCGCATCCATTGTATTTAATAGGGTTCTAAAGTTCGTGCAAACTTTTGGTCCGTTCGCGGGTTCTGGTGCGAACCGAATCCGGGGGTGTTCGGCTCATCACTACCCTGGGTGTAGTTTCCCCGGAGTCCATAGCTGTCCACTCCGAACAGCTATGTGTTGAGATAACATCTTCCACGTTATCCCACACCAACTCCTGAGACATGGACTCCAATATTTTTCCACAAACAGCTGACAGAGAGTCTAATTCCGAGTCTTCCAACTCTTCTGCCGGCAAATAACTACGTACAGTCCCGAATAGTTTCTCCCCAGATTTCTTACCGGTTCCTGACATGGACGTCCCTGGGATATCATTTCTCTCGGGGTCCGGTTCCGGTCGCGTCTGGGGTAAGCCTCTACCGCGGCCGCGGGAAGCCTTCATGTATCCCACCTTTCTCCGGGTGGGTGCAATGGGGACCAGTGGCGTGGAGGCGGTATCCGGAACAATGTCCGTGGAGGGTTTTGCAACAACTGCAGCAACAGCATTCCCTCTGGGGTCACTCACCGCAACAGGCGCGACAAGTACAGGTTCGGCCACAGGCCTGGGGGCAACATCCTCCAACGTAGCGATGCCTGCGGTCCAATCCACCCGGTAGGCACAGGGCGATTCAGTAAGCTGGTCCTCCGCAAACAAGTACTCCCCGCAGTGCAAGCATCGGGCAAATGGATGTAGCTGAACGGCCAGTCCCTCACATTTAGGGCACAGCATGGCCAGCGCTTACACATCTCCACTGGTGTACAAAATTAAACACCCATGCGGCTTCATTGGGATGCCTGTATCTGTCAATAGAGTTCCTGGCCGTGTAACGCTCGCACCAGGGTTAGCAGAAAACATCTTAGGCCCTGACACGGACTGTGTCAACGAGTACAACGACATGGCTGCTCTCCGACCTTCTCACTGTGATCTCGCAGCTACTTCCCTTTGGCGCCAGACACACACACGCATCTCACGCAGGAGGCGGGAACTCCTCCCCTCTGGTCTTTTTGGCACGTAGCTTGCAGGCTTTCCTGGCTCCGCCCCCAGCCTACGCAGTTACCAGAGTGATCTGCACACTTCACCCCTTTTTTTTTTCAAGAATACAGTCCAACACCCTCCTAATTGTAGACTCTGTAAAATAATAAAATCTTTCAGGCCAGTTTCGGGAGGTAACGGCAAATCCCGGACTCGAGCCCCCACGTTTAGCACTACCCCCGTAGGAGCTGCTGGTGTTAATTTTGGGCCTTGCACATTACCTTAATATTCGTTGTCTAGTGGTTGAGAGTCTACAGTAACTTCAATGTCCACACAAGTTATGAATCCTTTTTCTTCAGGCTTTATTTTCCAAACAAACTTGTATAGGTAGAGGGATGGAGGGTTAGGGGAAGGTTCAGGCACACACAGCAGATCACTGGGGAAAACTCCTAATATACAAAGTCTCACCCACCACTTTCCTTTGAGTGGGTATTGCTCACCCGGATAGGCCCCTCTCACTTGGCCTAGCACCCGGAATGATGCACGAATAGATAAGAAAGAACAGTCTCTGCCACGGACCTTTTTGATGGTTATGTTGAACCGTTCCGTTATCCTCTGCCACAGGATTTTAGTACCCGGATATCCAGCCTTACAGTCTAAGAGCCTTTAAGCCAACCCGGCAGACTGTAAGGTTACTTTAGTTACGGTGCATCCCTCAATAAGGTCCCCAGGCCTTCCGCAAGATACCGGCCTTCTGCTCGATCCTCTCCTGGACAGGTCCTCCCCTGGTTTCCTCCATTGAGTGGCTTCCTTCCGCAAGACAGACAGCACAGGATCACCTTCAAGCGTAGGCCCCAGTCAAGACAAATGGGCCTACCTGGCATAGTTACCGCCTCAGACCAACGTGGCTCCGAGGCTGAATTTCCAGTAACACATGCCTCAAAGCCAGGAGGGCCACGAGGCAAAGAAGAGCCCCGGCAAATGGCGTCTGCCCCTTAAGTATCCTTCCCCAGCATGCTCAGCGGGGAGACCACTCCCACTGAACTGTTCCCAGGGAAAGACACTCAATGCACTTTGGCTTGTTTGTCTTCCACATTGGCCTGAGGGGGTAACACCACCTACAGGCAAACGGTGGGAAGTCCTTCCAAACACAGCCATAGCCGGAACAGAGGCTGATTTAGCCTTAATTATTTACAAAGTTTTAGTTAATACCAGCTCAGACTCCCATTAAATTTAAAATAGCGCCTGGTCATCAGGAGCAGGGTGCTACATATAATTTCTTTTTTTTAATTGGAAACCAACTTTATTGAAAAGTATGCATGGTACATAAATCAACATAAGCCAGTGTGGCCAATATAATAGTACATACATGAACACAGTGAAGCATCTGTGTGACATAAAGATACTAACAGCAGTGAAAGTAGAGCCGGTACACAACAAAAATAAAAAATCGACATGTCAAGTACACGTTTCACCATCCGCCATCCATCTGTCCCAGACCTTCTCATACTTTAGCGGACACCCTCTATGTACTGTGAGGGGGTTAACTCGGTAGCGGGTGTGTGTGACCCCCTGGATGGGCTCCCCACACAAAAACAGGGCCAGCAGACGGAGGTTGTGGTTTTCAAGATCAAAAGGTGCGGTTTATTTCTCTATTTACAGTGACAAAAACACAGCAAAGCAAAAAGAAACATAAACAAAATAAATCCTGGTCAGTTTGACCTCTGACTAAACATGCAGGTTTCCCTAACTAACAACTGGGATCAGCCTGGTGCTGTCCTAGTCCCTAAGTCCCTGGTTTAGTAAATGTCCAAACAAATAGCCACACAGGCTTTGTCTCACCGCACAGGGGTTCACTCTCCCTAGACAGTCCACACAGGTCTGGTTCCAGGCATGAGCAAACATCTAATGAAGCTGGGAGTTTTTATAGAGGCCTTTAAATGAGCTGACAAGCTTCAGCTGGTCTCATCAACTCCCTGCCTGCACGACGCCCAGCCCTCTCCCTAGAGGTATGAGTCATCCATGAGCCCACTAGCCTCAGCTGGGCTTATACAACTCTCCACCTAGTTGTATAAGTCGGCATAAAGCCTGAATCTGGGAGAAATATATCTACCCCCCTGGATGCAACCAGGTGACTTTACCTTCCTGCTGTCACATACCCCCCCTCTTGTTTTAACCTTGGGGTTGGAACACCAGCAATCAGGCATTCATGTACTCGAGACAAAGCATCCACATTCCCCATTTGAACGCCAGGGCGATGCTTTACTGTGAAGTTGAATTCCTGTAGGGCCAGAAACCACCTATTTACTCTTCTATTTGTCTCCTTGTTTTGAGCCATCCACTTTAACGGAGCGTGATCCGTAACCATGTCAAAGTGCCTACCTAGCAGATAGTACCGAAGGGAATCTAGAGCCCACTTCACCGCTAAACACTCCTTTTCAACCGTGGCGTAATTTACCTCATGGGACTTCAACTTCCTGCTGAGGTAAATGACTGGGTGCTCTTCCCCGTTCCAGACCTGGGACAATACTGCTCCTAACCCCACATCTGACGCATCACTTTGTACGACAAAGTCTTTAGAGAAGTCGGGTGAGTACAACACTGGCTGGCTACATAAGGCTTGTTTCAAGAATTGGAATGCTGCCTCAGCCTCGGGGGTCCATTTAATCATGACCGACCCTTTCCCTTTCGTCAGGTTGGTTAGGGGCACAGCCTTAGAAGCAAAGTGGGGAATGAAGCGCCGATAATAACCCGCGATTCCCAGAAAGGCCCGTACCTGCTTCTTGCTGTTGGGACGTGGCCAACTCTGGATGGCCTCGACTTTGTTGAGTTGGGGTTTTATCACTCCCCTGCCAATGGTGTACCCAAGATATTTGGCCTCCTCCTGCCCAATGGTACACTTCTTGGGGTTAGCCGTAAACCCCGCTTCCCGGATAGAATCTAGGACTGCTTGCACTTTTGGCAGATGTGAGGCCCAATCTGTGCTATGGACAATTACGTCATCCAGGTAAGCCGCAGCATACTTCCGATGGGGCCTCAGTATCTGGTCCATTTTCCGCTGGAATGTGGCCGGCGCATTCTGTAACCCGAACGGCATTCTCTTATATTGGAACGCCCCGTCTGGGGTTACAAATGCGGTTTTCTCTTTGGCCGACTTGGCCAGGGGAATTTGCCAATACCCTTTTGTGAGGTCAAGAGTCGTCATGTATCGGGCTGTTCCCAGCCGGTCGATCAACTCATCTATACGTGGCATGGGGTAGGTGTCAAATTTTGTAACTTTGTTCAACTGACGAAAATCGTTACAAAATCGCCAGCTCCCGTCCGGTTTAGGCACCAACACAATGGGACTAGACCAATCACTTTGGGACTCCTCTATCACCCCTAAGTTCAGCATTTTCTGTACTTCCTCCCGTATTGCCTCCCGTCGGGCCTCTGGGATCCGATAGGGTTTTAACTTCACCCTTTCACCGGGCGGGGTAATAATATCATGCTCTACCCCAGATGTTTGTCCCGGCAGCTCAGAGAACACCTCCTTGTTGCGAAGCACAAACTCCTTAACCTCCTGTTGTTGGGGTTGTGACAAGGTGGCTGCTATTCCAACCTCCGGAATCACGCAACCAGTTTGAGCTGGTGACCAAGTTTCTGCGACTAGGGACTCTCTATCCCTCCAGGCTTTCAACAGATTAACGTGATAGATCTGTTCGGGCTTTCGCCTTCCTGGTTGTCTGACCTTGTAATTCACTTCGCTCACTTTTTCCATTATCTCGTAGGGGCCTTGCCATTTGGCAAGGAATTTACTTTCAACCGTAGGGACAAGTACCAATATCCTATCCCCCGGGGAAAAGGTACGGGTCTTTGCTCCACGGTTGTACACTCTCTGCTGTGCCAACTGCGCTTGGGCCAAATGTTCCTTCACGATGGGCATTACCTGTGCAATTCGATCTTGCATCAGGGCGACATGCTCAATCACACTCCTGTGGGGAGAACTCTCACTTTCCCAAGTTTCCTTGGCAATATCCAACAGCCCTCTTGGGTGTCTCCCATACAGTAACTCAAAGGGGGAGAATCCCGTAGAGGATTGGGGCACCTCCCTAATAGCAAACATCAAATAAGGAAGTAGACAGTCCCAATCCTTTCCATCTCTATCCACCACTTTCTTCAACATTTGTTTTAGGGTTTTGTTGAATCTTTCAACCAGCCCATCGGTTTGGGGGTGATACACAGATGTACGCAATTGCGTCACTTTGAGCAATTTACACAGCTCTTTCATAACCCGGGACATAAAGGGTGTACCTTGGTCCGTAAGCAGTTCTTTACAAATACCCACCCGGCTAAAAACAAGAGATAGCTCTTTGGCTATGGTTTTGGCCGAGGTATTTCTGAGAGGGATCGCTTCTGGATAACGGGTGGCATAGTCCATTATAACCAATATGTACTGGTGCCCCCTAGCGGACTTGATTATAGGACCTACCAAATCCATTGCGATTCTCTCAAACGGGACCTCAATGATGGGTAGAGGGACCAGCGGGCTACGGAAATGTGGCATCGGGGCCGACCTCTGACACACAGGGCAGGAGGAACAATAATTTTCTATGTCCTTCATCACCCCAGGCCAATAGAATCTCTGTAATACCCTCTCTCGGGTTTTCTCTGTCCCCAGATGACCTCCAAGAATGTGCCCATGGGCCAACTCCAACACCAACTTCCTGTAAGGTTTGGGCACCACAAGCTGCTCAACGGTTTCTTTTGCCCTTTTTGCCACCCGATACAGTAGGTCCTTCTCTACGCTGAAGTATGGGTAAGTGCAGGTATTATCTGTGTTCACTAACTCGCCATCTATTTCCACTACGTTTTCCCGTGCCTTTATTAGGGCGGGGTCTTTTAACTGTTCTGTGGCAAAATTTTCCCTGTGAACCTCCAGATCAGAAAACTCCACAGACGGTAGGTTTTCGTCTGAGGAGGTGGGCTCCTCTCCAGTTTCTTGAGTCTCCCCTGCCAATACTGACAAGGGAAATTCTGGAGAGTCCTCACCACTCTCAGAGGAGTTCTGGCTATCACATTCCTGGTACATAGGGGCACCAGTGGGGGGCTCAGGATCATCCCACAGTTCCCAGAACTTCGGAAAATCCCTTCCCACAATGGCATCATGCGGTAATTGAGATACTAACCCCACTGGATGAGAGAGGGTACCTTTGGGGGTCTCGAAACACACTGTAGTCACTGGATACTCTCGGGTGTCCCCATGCACACAAATAACAGCTACCTTGCTATTCCCAGAGACCTCTGTTTTAACTAATTCAGCCTTTATCAGGGTCACAAGGCTACCTGAATCCAGTAATACCACAACATTTCTACCATTAATACACATTTTGCATAAATGTTTCTCAGTTCCCCGAATGGCAGTGCATGCGACTGTCGCACACAGCGACTGACGTCTGCCCGTCAGAAAGTCACACTGCATGGGTTCCTCCACAACCGGGCAATTGGCTGCAATATGTCCCGCTTGCCGGCAGCGGTAGCAAACAATCCATTTGGCTGCCTCTTGAGCCCCTGACTTCCCAGGCTGTTCTCGCCAAACTTTGGGTAGAGCTCCCACCCTCTCACTCTCTCCACCCTCACCCCTTGGAATCCTCTTATCCGCCCCTGGGGATGGTCTGGTCTTAGGGTGGAAAGTTCGAGAGTCTCTGGAAGAGGCCGTCAGGTTCTCTGTAGCCAAGTATTTCTCTACACGATCCACAAGACCACCGGCCGTCTCTGGGTCTCCATGGCTTACCCACTTTTGGATGGCAGTAGGAAGAGCTCTCAAAAACCGATCCATTACAACACGTTCCACAATCTCTGGTGCGGACAAAGTCTCTGGCTGTAGCCACTTCCTGCTCAGGTGAATGAGATCATACATTTGAGACCTGGGGGGTTTTCCAAGCTGGAAAGTCCAGTTATGCACACGCTGAGCCCGGACAGCCAGGGTGACACCCAGCCTTGCCAATATTTCAGCTTTTAGCATCACATAGTCTTTTGCTTGGTCAGGCTCTAGGTCATAGTAAGCCTTCTGCGATTCACCAGTTAACAGAGGAGCCACCAGTCCAGCCCACTGCTCCTCAGGCCACTTTTCTCTTTCAGCAGTCCTTTCAAATGTGGTCAAAAATACCTCTGGATCATCCTCTCCAGTCATTTTTGTCAATAAACGACTCACCCCAAAGGACGCGGTATTAGTGGGACGGCTTTCCTCACTGGTCTGCGGACGTTGCTGCATTACTGCTTCCATTTGTTGTAGTCTCTGCTCTTGCTTCTGTAACAGGTCTATGAAGCGGGCCTCAGATTGCTGCTGGGCTTGTTGATGAGCTTGCTGCTGGGCTGCAAGGCTCCTTTGTAAACCTGCATTTGTCTGCTGTTGATTGGCATTTGCTAGAGCCAGCTGTTTCAGTATCTCCTCCATGCTGGCTTAAAAAAAAACTGCCACTGGTTCTCCACCAACTGTGAGGGGGTTAACTCGGTAGCGGGTGTGTGTGACCCCCTGGATGGGCTCCCCACACAAAAACAGGGCCAGCAGACGGAGGTTGTGGTTTTCAAGATCAAAAGGTGCGGTTTATTTCTCTATTTACAGTGACAAAAACACAGCAAAGCAAAAAGAAACATAAACAAAATAAATCCTGGTCAGTTTGACCTCTGACTAAACATGCAGGTTTCCCTAACTAACAACTGGGATCAGCCTGGTGCTGTCCTAGTCCCTAAGTCCCTGGTTTAGTAAATGTCCAAACAAATAGCCACACAGGCTTTGTCTCACCGCACAGGGGTTCACTCTCCCTAGACAGTCCACACAGGTCTGGTTCCAGGCATGAGCAAACATCTAATGAAGCTGGGAGTTTTTATAGAGGCCTTTAAATGAGCTGACAAGCTTCAGCTGGTCTCATCAACTCCCTGCCTGCACGACGCCCAGCCCTCTCCCTAGAGGTATGAGTCATCCATGAGCCCACTAGCCTCAGCTGGGCTTATACAACTCTCCACCTAGTTGTATAAGTCGGCATAAAGCCTGAATCTGGGAGAAATATATCTACCCCCCTGGATGCAACCAGGTGACTTTACCTTCCTGCTGTCACAGTACATAAATCAGTTTTTTATATGGGAGAGCATCGTTAACCGCCTTTTTCCAGCACTGAACTGTAGGGGGCAGGGCCTGCATCCAATTACGGGCCACTACTTTTCTTGCCAAGAATAGCGTCTCATGTAAAAAGGTACGGAGGGGTTTGTCGGCATCCAAGTCTGGCAACAGGCCAAGTAGGCACATCTTTGGGTCAAGGGTAGCAGGGGAGCCCATCTGATCGTGTAGGAAGCGTATCACCTGTGTCCAGTATGCCTGAATGGTAGGGCAGAACCATATGAGGTGGTAGAAGGAGCCCGGGGTATGGTCACAGAGGCGGCATCCTGGATTGTACGTGGGCCTGAAACGTGCTACTCTCTGAGGGGTCAGATATGTTCTATGTATGATGTACAGCTGTGTGAGGCGGTCCGACAGCTTGGGGGAAACCTTTTTCACGTCCTCCAAAATCTCGCCCCAGTCCTCATCCTCTATAAGTCCAACATCCGCCTCCCATCTAGTCTTAGCAGTATAGGCCAATGCTGTGGTGCTAGGGAGACGAATGGCGGAGTACAAAGTGGAGATGAGCTTAGCAGGCACATTACCCGTGACTGTGTCCACTATGGAGGGAACTGCCAGGGACGGGTAAGAGCCAGAAAACTGGGCCTGTATGGCGTGACGGAGTTGCAAATACCTGAAGAAAAGGCAATTGGGGAGGGAAAATTCGTCCTTCAGCATTTGGAATGGCTTAAGGCCTGAATCGGTCATGATCTGGTGTATGTATAAGATCCCATGGCGTATCCACGCCGCGGGGTCCGGAATGGACAATAATTCTGGCAAGCATGTATTGTACCAGAGAGGGGTATGAGAGTGTACCTTTGGGGTCCCGGTTCTTTGCAGTGCCGCCCGCCATACCCTCCGGTGGTGAGTCAACATGTCTGCTATGCGTTGGGGGGGGCGTCTTGTCAATGGGGCTCTTAGGACCGATTGAAGTGGGGTGTGGGCCGAGTCATCTGGGTGCTCACAGAGTAGTGTCTGGTATCTCGTTAGTTCATGTTTATCAAAATAATAGAAGTGGGACAGCTGGGAGGCAAAATAATAATCCTGAAAGTCAGGGAGAGCAGCTCCTCCCAACGTCACAGGGTTCTTCAGAATTCTCCAGGATAATTTGTGTCTGCCATGACCCCAAATAAATGAATTCAGGATGGATTCAATTGTCCTGAAAATTTTTTGTGGTATATAGAGGGGAGCATGCCAGACCAAATAGAGTATCTTGGGAAGGAGTATCATCTTAACTAAGCTGACGCGACCCATAACACCCAGGGGTAGTCTGGCCCAAGTCTGCGTCTTGTTCTTGATCAGAGCAAACAGGGGTTCAATGTTCAGTAGTTTATAATCTGAGAGCGATCTGGTGACCTGTACACCAAGGTATTTAATCTGGGAGACCCTTGGAAGAGCCAGAGGAGGGGACGCGAACGAGGGGGGGAAATGGTCAATCGGAAGGATCTGGGACTTAGACCAATTAATACTCAGACCCGAATGGCCACCCATACGTTCTATGGACTGGAGGGCTGCTATAAGAGAAGGACCGGAGTCCGCCAGATACAAAAGTGTGTCGTCGGCATACATCCCAATCTTTTCTTCCAGGTTCCCCATCCTGAGACCTCGGATGCAAGTGTCCGCACGGACCATTATGGCCAACGGCTCCACAGCCAATGCGTAAAGCATGGGGGAAAGGGGGCAGCCCTGCCGGGTCCCTCTCTCCAGCGGGAACTGGTCAGAAAGCCAACCATTCACAAACACTCTGGCCCTTGGGGACTGATAGAGGAGTTGGACCCAGCGAATAAAGCTGGGGCCAAATCCAAATCTTGAGAGACACTCCCACAGGTAGTTCCACTCCACGGAGTCGAAGGCCTTGGCGGCATCCAGCGCCACCACGACCCTCGAGCCAATTTCATCATGGGACCCCTGAATATTCATAAATAGGCGGCGAATATTCATGGCCGTGTTCTTCCCTGGCATAAAGCCGGTTTGGTCAGGGTGTATCAATGACAGAATAACCTGGTTAAGGCGGGAGGCTAGAATCTTAGCTAATATTTTAATGTCTACCTGTAACAGGGAAATGGGCCTATACGACTCCGGGTATTTAGGGTCCTTTCCGGGTTTGGGAATTACGACTATTTGGGCTTCTCCCATAGATGGGGGTAGAACTCCTGAGTCAAATATGGATTTATACAGGTACTTAAGTTCAGGGATTAGGATTTCAGAGTAGGTGGCATAGAATTCAAGAGGTAGGCCATCCAATCCTGGGGCCTTGGATGAGGCCAGACAGGAAATGGCCTCGGAAATGTCCTCCTCAGTAATAGGGGCTTCCAGAATTTCAAGCTGGTCGTCTGTCAGTCTAGGGAATTGAACTCCCGCTAGGTAGTCCCTGGTGTCTTGGGGAGTGTGGGTGACCCTGGAAGTGTAGAGTGCACGGTAGAATCTCCCAAATTCCTCCGCCACCAGTTGCGGATCGGTGATGTCGTTCCCCTGTGGGTCGGTCAAGGACACCACCACAGGGGGACGCATATCCAAGTGGGCGAGATATGCGAGCAGTTTGCCCGATCTCTCTCCATACTCAAACACCCTCTGTCTACAGAAGAAGATACGTTGTTTAGCCTTCTCTATGTGCAATTGGGAGACCTGGCGCGCCTGAATCTTTAGATTGTTGGCCGCGCTGGGCGAGGGGTCCCGGTGGAACGCCTCCTCCAGCACCTGCAGGTGCTCCGCAGCCTGCTGGACAATAAGTGTTGATGACCGTTTAAGCCTGTTAATACGTGTGGAAAGTAGGGAACGAGCGTGAAGTTTAAACATTTCCCACACCACATCATGCGTGGCAGTGTCCCTGTTGGCCGTAAAATAGTATTGCAATTCTGTGGGGATGTCATCCTGGTCCTGCAGGGCAGTCAGCCAGAACGGGTTTAGCCGCCAAGAAGGAGCAGGGGAAGCCTTCAGGAGCTGGATCGTGACCCAGTAGGGGGCGTGATCCGAGAGTACTCTCGGAGCAAAGCCCACATCTCCTAGCTTAGGCAGCAGGGACATTGAGATAAAAACAAAATCAATTCGTGACATTGTGTTATGACTGGCTGAAAAGCATGAGAAGACTTTAGTGTGCGGGTGTTTGTGGCGCCAAGTGTCGACAAGAGCAAAGTCGGTCATTATGCGGTGCAGTCTGGTATGGGTCGGTGGGTTAAGGGGGGGATCCAGTGTGCCCAGACGGTCCAGAGCGGGGATCAGGGTCATATTGAAGTCCCCCATCCACACTGCCGGTACGGAGGGGTATTGTGTCATAAAGGCAAGGCCTTCCTGAATTACAGCTGAGTTGTACGGGGGGGGGAATATAGCAGGCAAGTAGCAGGATAGGAGACCCATTAATGGTGGCGTGCATAAACACATATCTGCCCTGCTGATCCGTGCGGAGCAGTATTAGCTCAAAAGGTACCCGTTTGGCAACCAGGACCGATACTCCTCTGGAATATGAGGTGTGAGTGGCATGATAAGCCCACCCCACCCAAGGTTTTTTAAGGGAGGATTGCAAGTGGCCCGTGACATGGGTCTCGACCAGTGTGATAATGTCAGCTCTCAGAGATTTGAGAAATGTCAGGACCGCTGTGCGTTTGATCTTATTGCGTAAGCCTCTAACATTCCACGTGAGGAACTTCAGGGAACTCATGGTGGGTATATGGTGTGTATAATAGACCGCAGCCAGACCAGAACCAGCAGAGCAGATAAGGACACATCAGACAGTACAGAACACATCAGCAACCAATATTGATAGTGCATGTATGACAATGACATAGTACCTTTAGCAGAAATAAACAATTGTGAACATAGTGGCAAATAAAAAACAGCCAAAACATTTCCCCTCCCTCCCAGTCCAGTGCCACCCCAACTCGGCATGAACATAGTATCCCAAAACCAGGTATCAACCGGGGACATCCAACGCAAAAAAAGCATTGGAGGCGAGGGACTTAATTTCAAAGGGACATAGATACCTGTGATGAACAGAAAACAAAAAAGGAGGAAAAAACAGTCAGGTAAACGGGGGGAGTGAAAAAAGTCCATAGAGAACCTAGGGGGGCGACTTCTTCTCTGAGAAGTGCATGGGGTGTAGGGGCCACAAAAGCACAACACCATTGCAGCCGTGCAGAAGGGAGCCCCGCCTGCCATCAGGGTGGTACGTAAAGTAGGATAGGAAGTTCCAGCAACGTTCGGTAAGCTGCCCTCTACAAGTATCTCCCATGTGTGGGGAGAACGGGGAATTAACAGTTAGGTCACCCGAAGGTGGCGAGCATGCTGTGAGATCCGAGGAGGGGCGGAAAAGGCTTTTAGGTCTGTCTCCCCCGTCCCGGCGGAGGGCACCCACTAGCAACAGAGCAACCGTGAGGCGAATCACCAGGGCACGAACAGGGAGTGCCACCGGCACAGGGGGCAGCAGGGGAGAGAAAAGAAAAGTACTCACAGCTCCCAGACAGCGCGGTATGCTCAATCTCGCCGATTTCTCCGGTCAATCCAAGTGGATGCCGACTCTGGGTCCTCGAAAAAGTGGGTCCGACCGTCGCATTCCACACGAAGCTTTGCAGGGTACAGCATGGCGTATTTGAGGTGTAGAGTGCGGAGGCGCTTCTTAACATCCTGGAACCTGGACCGCTGCCGTTGCACCTCATTGGAGAAGTCCGGGAAGACGGCAACATGTGCGTTGGTATGGGGGATATTCCCCTTCTCTCTGGTTAGGCGGAGGATCTTGTCGCGATCCCTGAAATTAAGGAACTTCGCTATCAGGGTACGCGGTGGAGCTCCTTGGGGAGGAGGACGGCCAGGGATTCGATGAGCTCTCTCCACTGCAAACATTACCGAAAATGCGTCTCTGCCGAAGGTTGAGGTTAGGAGGTTTTCAAGGAAGCTCTCCGGATCGGTGCCCTCAGCAGACTCAGGAAGACCGATGAAGCGGAGGTTACATCTCCGAAGGCGATTTTCCATGTCATCCTGTTTTGGGCTAATCTGTTGCAACTGGCGGCACACCTCATCGGTGGTATGTTGTAAAGGGTGTAAGATATCCTCTGCTCTGCTAATACGGGTCTCCATCTCCGTCACGCGGTCCCTGAGGGTAGAAAGATCCTGCCGGATAAGGGACACATCAATTTTTACCTCCTCGATCTTGGTGGTAAGCGTGCTCTGGCACATGGCGATGGCATCCAGTAATTTGTTAGTAGCCACCACAGAGTGATCCGCATCCAGGAAAGCAGCAGCACCGTCTCTGACCTGCCGGTCCCCCTCCTCAAGCCGGCGGTATCTGGCCAGTTTATCGATGGCTTCAGAATTATTTTTAGACGGAGACATGCTGTAGGGCGACAGGGAAGATCCCTGGGTGCACCAATATGGCCGCTGTTAAGGAGGCCGGGTCCTCCACAACCCCCCCCCCCACCGCTGCCCAGGGGTGCCCAACGTAAGCAGCAGGTCACTCTCAAGCAGCTGTAATGGCAACAGGCTGCATGCAGGGGAATCTGAGCTCAGGGGAGTCAGGGAGGCCTGTAATACTTGCCAAATATGTCTCCGGGTGGAGCAAGATGGCCGCCGTTCCGGGAGTCAGGCCGAGACCGCGGTCCGCTCACACAGCAGGTGCAGAGTGCAAAGACACCCCAGCAGCTGCAGGCTACATATAATTTCTATTATTTATTTTAATGAACAGCATTATGTCTAAAACTTCTTTCTCTTTTCTTTCCTTCGCGTTTTTCTCTTTCCTTTTTACTAGAGATTATATTCCAACTTCTATACCAGTAATTCCTCCTTTAAACTTTAAAATATTCAAGACGAGCATATAAACCAATGGCAACACATCACCTATTTTTACTGTCATCCAGATCTATCACCCTGTAGGGCAGTTATAGAACGGGGGGGGGGAGGGGGGATGAAAAAAGGTGAAAGAGAAAAAAAAAGGGAAAGGGAAGGGGATCCCCATTGAGGGGGAATTCAAATTACCTTTTCCCCTTATCCCGTGTTACCCATACCCTACTATTCCTACTATGTTCTAGTACTCTATAGTGTGACAGTGTTATTGTTGAAATAAAATTTATATAGCGGACCCTGAGTTCTAGGTCCTTTCCCTATTCTGAGTGGGGATGTGTGTAAATGTGTATAAATGTGTATATATTGTGACCAGTGTAGTACCTGTCTAGTTTACATGTTATTGTATAATTGTATTTTGTCGAGAAGCCAACATGATTTTATCCTTTGTTTGAAAATAATGCATCCTGCATATAACGCTCTTGGTCTGGTGGGGTCTAGTCTTCTTGGCCCCATTATTCTATGTGCTCGATCAATTATTATTTGAGCTGTAGATGGGTCTTGTATTAACTCCTTGAAAATATTTTGTAGTGTTGGTATCATATCCTTCAAGTTCACACTTTCAGGCAAACCTCTGACTCTTATCTTATTTCTCCTATTTCTATTTTCTTGATCATCTATGGCATTTCTGGCTAGTTTTAAGTGTCGATCTTGCTCTTGTATTTTCTTCTCTGCTTGTATAATTTTTTTCTCCATATTTGTCATTCTCATATCTATTGTATCTATTTGTTTTTGGGTGTTTTTCACGGATATCTTGAGTTCTTGTAATTCCGCTTTATATGAGGTTTCTAACCTATGCACATATTTATCCATATCTACCCTGGTGGGTAGAGAACGGATATATGTTTTCATATCCCATTTCTCCTTTTCCATTTCTTCCAATCCTGTTGTTGGCCTGACTGTATCAATTGGTGAGCTATTTCTAAATTGCCCAACCTCCTCTTCCTCCGTAGCTCCTAAGGTTGTTGATTCTATTATGTTTAGTAACCCTTGTGATGTTTGTGATTGTTCTGTCTCAACTACAAAGCGATAAAGTTCATCTCCAGGTTGAAGTAGGCCTTACTCAAGCTGGTTTGATATTATCCCTTGCATCGATACAGGCAGTTTAACTCAATGAATAAACTCACAGTTAGGACGACAGACGATGAATCCTTTTGAATGTTCCGTTTAATGATGGATATTCATAGGTATAAAAACGTTGCAGTTGTAAACCACATGTAAGATGTTTAGCATGGAAGAAATACAGGAGTAATGACCAGAATCAGGAAGTGGAGGAGATATATAAAGAACTACGGTGAGAGAGAGAGTTCAGCTAGAAAGAAGGGGACAGATCTTAAAGACACAGAGCAAGAATAATCACATAGTGTAACACAACACTCCCCGTCTGAAATCTTTAGATTTCATAACCTTAAACTAAAATATATATTTTCAAAAAGTCCAATACTGACGAATGTCCTGGAACCTGTAATGAAAAACATGCAACAAGCAAATAATAAACGTAAGTTCAACAGGATGAAGAACATAAAGTCACAGTATGATGTCTTCAAATAATTCCAAAGTTCTGAGTAGAACCTGTAGATGGCAGCAATGTACTCCCCGCCGTGCCAACAGCATGGCTAGTCCTTGCACAAGTCACTCACCTGGCAAAAGGAGTACTAACTCTGTAATTGGTTGACTAAAGGTTCGTGTCGATCCTCCCTTGGTTACCTTGACTTCTACCTTCCGGACTTTGTTATCGTCGCTGGGCATAACTTTAGTAATAAGACCCATAGGCCACTCATTCCGACAAACTTCCTTGTCTTTTAGAAGGATGAGGTCTCCAACCTTAAGATTCGGCTTAGATGCTTGCCATTTGTTACGACCTTGAAGGTGATGAAGATACTTTTTCTTCCAGCGATGCCAGAACACATTGGCTAGATGCTGCACCTGCTTCCATTGATGCCTGTAATGGTGTGACCGCAGCCTCTGTTTTGTACTTACAGAAGTGTAGAGTGAGGTGTTCACAGTTCTTATTTCCTTATCATCTTCAGGGCTTACTAGTCCATAGGTGGTGTCAATAGGGAGTAAGTAAGAGTCCTCACACAGAAACCTTGGAGGTGACAGCCATAAGCTGTCCTGAAGAGCGGCAGGTGACACGGCTCTGGTCCCACATTCAGCTGGGTTGAGTTCAGTGGGAACGTGATGCCATTGACTTGGTAGAGAGAATCTCTTGATACGTTCAACCCTGTTGCTGACGTACACATAACATTGTTTTGTTTGGTTGTTTATGTAACCAAGTACTACCTTACTGTCTGTATAGAAGGTGAAAGAATCAATTCTAGTGTCCATTTCACTTCGTATGACCTCTGCAATTTCTACTGCTAGCACGGCTGCACAAAGTTCAAGTCTTGGTATGGTATGTGCAGGCTTGGGTGTGAGTTTTGCCTTGCCTAGGACAAAACTACAGTGTGATTCTCCATTCAGTTCAGAGGTCTTCAAATAGGCTACTGCAGCAATAGCTTCAACTGATGCATCAGAGAAAATATGAATCTCTCTCCGGTTAGCAGTTGAAGTGGATCCTGGAACATAGCAACGGGGAATCTGAAGTTTTTCTAGTGACTTCAAAGAATATCTCCACCTTTCCCACTTGTGTTGATTCTCACTAGGCAAGGGAGTATCCCAGTCTATGTTCTCAGTAGACAACTGTCTTAGTAAAATCTTACCTTGAATGGTAACTGGAGCAAGGAAACCCAGTGGGTCATAGATGCTATTCACCACGGACAGGACTCCTCTCTTAGTGAAGGGTTTGTCACAAGTTGACACTTGGAAGGTGAATTTGTCTTGCTTGATGTTCCACAACAAACGCAGAGTTCGCTGTACAGGAGGCAAATCTGTACCTAAGTCAAGGTTTTTTAGACTAGTGGCATAGTCCTCAGAGTGAAAGGCATTCATAAGTTCCTGGCTGTTGGATATAATCTTGTGCAGTCTAAGGTTTGCTACAGACAGCATCTCCTTTGTTCTGGTGAGAAGATCAATTGCTTCTTTAGCAGTTGGAAAGGACTTAAGTGCGTCGTCAACGTAGAAGTTTCTTTCAACAAATTGACAGGCATTAGATCCATATTCAGCTTCTCCAGTCTGAGCTGTTTTCCTTAGCCCATAAGTTGCCACTGCTGGGGAAGGACTGTTACCGAAGACATGTACCTTCATGCGATAATCTATAACTTCCTTGTTGAGGTCATTGTCCTTGTGCCATAGAAACCTGAGGTAGTTTCTGTTGTCTTCTCTGACGATGAAGCAGTGAAACATCTGTTGAATGTCGGCCATTACTGCTACAGGCGCTTGTCTGAAACGAATCAAGACTCCTATTAGACTGTTGTTCAAGTTGGGTCCAGTAAGGAGCATGTTGTTAAGAGAAACACCTTCGTGCTGAGCACTGGAATCAAAGACAACTCTGATTTGGTCTGGTTTGCGTGGGTGATACACGCCAAAGGATGGAAGGTACCAGCATTCTTCTCCCTCCTTTAGTGGGGGAGCAGGCTCTGCATGATCTCTGTCAAATACATTTTGCATTAAGTCCACAAAGTGCTTTTGCATTTCTGGTTTCCTGCTTAAGTTTCGCTTTAGGGGGAGAATCTACTGATGGCCTGCTGTAAGTTGTTGGGCAATCTCTCTCTTGGGAGACGAAAGGGTAGGGGTGCTACCCAGTTATTGGAGTCATCTTGAAAGAACTCATTGTCCATTACCTTGATAAATTCTTTGTCTTCCATTGAAGGAGCCAGTATGTCATCTTCACTGGTTGCATTAAACACTGTAGAGCCGAAGTCGCCATCATGGCAGGAGAAAGGGCTTGTGTCACCTGAGATACCATGTTGCCATTCGTGGCTGGCTATTTTCTCTTTCACCCAGTAGTGATGTAGGCATGGCTGAAAGTAAGTGTTTTGGCCATTTGGCAGAACATTTGTCTTGAATGACGAAATGTTGGTAGGTCTTTTCATTTTGCCTATGCAGACATTGCCTATGATGACCCACCCTAGATCCGTGCGCTGGGCAAATGGGGCATCTGGGGGTCCACTGACTTGTCTGTGTACCTTGCGAACTCTTAGAATGTCTCTTCCTAACAGAAGAAGGATCTGAGCATCTTTGTCAAGCGGCAGTATCTCATTTGCTATTACCTTGAGGTGAGAGTGATGGAAAGCAGCAGCTGGAGTAGGGATTTCTTCCCTGTTAGCAGGTATCTGATTGCACTCAACAAGTGTAGGTAAGGGTAATTGCAAGTTACCTTTGAGAGAAGATACCATGAGTCCATGAGCCCTTCTTCCAGAAACCTCTATAGTTCCACTACAGGTACCCAAGGTGTAAGGATGAGCTTCGCCTTTTATTTCAAATAGATTGAACAATTCCGATTTTGCAAGTGATCGATTGCTCTGATCGTCTAAGATAGCATATGCCTTTAGAGACTTTTCTGGTTGATCCTTGTGGTATATGTTCACCAAGCATATCTTAGCACAGGACTTACCACAGCGGTCTTCTCCACAAACTTCAGTGCAGGATGAAGAAATGATGGTAGAATTAGGCACTTGGTCTGTATTCTCCCCGCCATGCATTAACCTGGGAGGAGCGTTGGCAGGTTGTGCAGAGCTGGGCTCAAGAGGATGGAGGGCTTGCACATGTTCTTCAGAGCCACACTCTATGCACTTGATGGACACATTACAGTCCCTTGCAAAATGTTCTGTAGAAGCACAGCACCTGAAACATACCCTAAATGTCTTTAAAAGCTCCTTGCGCTCTTCCAGAGGCTTTTTCCTAAAGCCGATACATTTATTGAGGGGGTGTGGCTTCTTGTGTATGGGACACTCTCTGTTAGGGTTTTCAATCTTCCTACTCTGTTTGTTCGTGGCCAGAACTGTGGTAGGAGTGGGAAGGATGTCAGTCTTTTTTATGGACACTGGGCCTCTATGGTTTCTGTAGTTGCCCTGAAGACTGGTACTCTTAGGAAAGGGTGAGAAGAGACTGTACTCACCATAGGAAAAACTTGGATCGTTCTTGGTCTCTGCAATTTTCCTGATGAATTCACAGAAGAAAGAGAATGGAGGGAAGGAAACCTTGTTCTCTCTTTTGTATGATGACCCTAGTGCAGTCCATTTCTCTTGCAAACCATACGGGAGCTTGGAGACAATTGGGTTTACCCCTCTTGGAGTGTCAAGGTAACTGAGTCCAGGTAGTTTTGGGTCTGTCTTGGCTAGCTGAAGCCCAAGGAGAAGGTCACTCAGTCTCTGGAACTCCTTGTTGTCCTTACCGGATATCTTTGGGAAAGTTTCCAGACGCATGAACAAAGCATTTTCTATAGCTTCTGGACTGCCATAACTTTGCTCTAGTCGCTCCCATGCAGATGTGTGGCCTGCAGTAGGATTGTCCATGAAAACCGATCTTAATGGCTTAACACGTGCAGCAGATAGAGGACCAAGCCATTTAATCAGCAGATTCAATTCTTGATCAGCTGTAATGCCAATATTGCTGATTGTAGTTCTGAAGGCACATTTCCAACTTCTGTAGTTCTCAGGTTGGTCATCAAAACTTGTAAGACCAGTCTTTGTGAGCTCTCTGCGAAGCATGTACCTCACAAACTCTTCTGTCTCAGTTGTCTCCGCCTTTATGTGAGATGCTGTTGGCTGTATGGTGCTGATTGCGTTATCTTTGACATTGTTGTTAAAGGACACAGGGAAATATGGTGCAGCAGATGCATCCAGGTGAGTTGCTTGCTTGAAGTCAGTTGTTCCAATGGTACGTTGATTCAAGGCTGTACCGATGACTGGAGATTGATGACTTGCTTGAAGCTTGCGCTGATGCCCTGTGACGTATGAAGGCAGGCAAGGTAGGCAGGTAGGAAATGCAGTGGAGTGATTTTGAGTGCAGGAAGTTGCAGGAACCTCTTTAACTTGAAGCTGTGAAGGAGTCTCTATGTAGTCGGGAGCATTGGAGACAATGGAGTGTGCACTGCTGTGGCTTAGGACATAGTCTTTAGTGCGTTTGAGGGGGTCTTCCATATCTGCTATGTTTAGGTTAATGCTGTCTTTCTCACTTGCACCTTCGTCTGCACTGATAGCTTGCTGTAGGACCCTTAGCTTTGCCATGGCTGCGTCATGTTTACACTGTTCATTTAAGGTTTCCATTGTTGCTCTTTGACGGGCTGACTGAGCTTCCGACTCTGCTCTTTGACGTGCTGACAGCGCTTCCAACTCTGCTCTTTTTTCTGCATATGCCACCTGCACTTTGCTGGCTTCCACTTCAGCGCGGGCATTAATAAGTCGCTCACTGAGTGTTGAGTATCTTGAACTATGGGATCTTGACGAGTTTTTAGAACGTCTGGTGGAAACAGATCTGTGAGATGCAGTGTCCTGTAACAGCTTTATTTTTGCTTCTGCCTTTAATCTGGTTTGCTGGATAAAACTGTCTCTTTCAATATTAAGAATGTTGACACGCTTTAACTGCCTCATCGCATTTTCTGTCTTCATGTTTTGTAAGACATTAGTGAATTTGATGCTGGTAAGCTGATAAAGCTCATATGAGGCAGAAAGTTGTTTAATGGCGCCCTCTAGTGTCAGTAGTTCACGTTCAACAGACACTGTATTGGCTTCAGCAAGGATTTTCTCCCAGACTAATTCCAAGCTATTTGACAATTCAGTCCTTGAAGCTTCATAATTCTCCATTACTTTCCAAGTGGGTTTAACTGAGTGTTTGGGTAACTCAGTTTCTTCAGGAACTTGTGGGGAGGTAGATGTGAGTTCACATGCAGAAGCTGGGTCACTCATGATAGCAGACTGACTGTGAAAGCAGGCAGGATCTGTGTGCTGAAATATGACACTGTGCAGATTGTCTCAGGCTGCCATGTGCTGCTCTGTCCCTTCTGTCTTGCTATGAGGGCAGTAAATCTTGTCTGTTTCAGTACTGACATGCAGAAATCTTGTAATTAGGCTGTGAAACTCCGTTTTTCTACTGTTCTGTCTCAACTACAAAGCGATAAAGTTCATCTCCAGGTTGAAGTAGGCCTTACTCAAGCTGGTTTGATATTATCCCTTGCATTGATACAGGCAGTTTAACTCAATGAATAAACTCACAGTTAGGACGACAGACGATGAATCCTTTCGAATGTTCCGTTTAATGATGGATATTCATAGGTAGAAAAACGTTGCAGTTGTAAGCCACATGTAAGATGTTTAGCATGGAAGAAATACAGGAGTAATGACCAGAATCAGGAAGTGGAGGAGATATATAAAGAACTACGGTGAGAGAGAGAGTTCAGCTAGAAAGAAGGGGACAGATCTTAAAGACACAGAGCAAGAATAATCACATAGTGTAACACAACAGTGATGTTTGTGGGGACTGTACTGTAGTTGTTGAAAAAACTCTTTAATGTCTGTTGTTTGAGTTGATTGTGCTCCATGCATGAATTTGAAAATAAAGCAACTAAGATGTTATTTATTCTGTCAGTAAAAAACAGACATGTACTTATATACCAAAAAAATTATCTGTTTTAGGGGAATGTTTTTACTTCCAAACAAATAGCCAGGGCTTTTCATAATTATTTGTCTTCCCTATATGATTTATAGCTATACAAGGGCAAAGGGTTCTCTTTCACATCCATTAAAAAAAAGTGCTTGAGTATATTCGCTCCACTGCACTTCCTGCTCTACCGGTTAAGTCACTTGGACCTCAGTTTACGAGGGCAGAGGTTAGGGATGTACTTAAGAAATTGCCACTAGGTAAGAGTCCTGGTCTGGATGGATTTACAGGTTTGTTTCACAAAACCTTTCAAAAGTAATTGTCCCCTATATTATTAGGTACTTACAATGCAGTTTCTGATATTTAACCTTTTGCAAAACAAACCCTGGTGGCCCATATTATCATAATCCTTAAGGAGAGCACAGGTCCCTCTCTTTGACCAAGTTATCACCCAATATGACTTATTAATGTGGACATAAAGTTTTAAAGTTGTTGTAAAGTCTGAAGGTTTTTATCTTAATGCATTCTATGCATTAAGATACAAAACCTTTTGTGTGCAGCAGCCCCCCTCAGCCCCCCTCAGCCCCCCTAATACCTACCTGAGCCCCATCTAGATCTAGCGATGTTGCAGGAGTGTCTCGACTGCCTGGGACTCCCCTCTTCATTGGCTGAGACAGCAGTGCGGCGCCATTGACTTCTGCTACTGTCAATCAAAGTCAGTCAGCCAACGAGGAAGGAAAGGGGACAGGGCCCGGTCACGGCACCGTGTCTGAATGGTCACAGGGAGCTGTGGCTCGGCTTGGGTGCCCCCATAGAAAGCTGCTTACTGTGGGAGCACTCAACAGAAGGGAGGGGCCAGGAGCACCGAAGAGGGACCCGAAAAGAGGAGGATCCAGGCTGCTCTGTGCAAAACCAACTGCACTGGGGAGGTAAGTATTGTTATTTTTAATTAAAATAAAATGAGACTTTAGTGCTACTTTAAACTTAAATTATTGCTAATAATTATTATATTAATGCCTAAAACCTCTCATGTTATCTCTTATTCACTTGGACCAAGTAGAGTTTGTTTGTTTCTTAAAGAGAAGCAACAGACAATAATGTTAATGGATTGTGCGATAAATAATAAAACACCACTTTCTCTTTTAGTAATGGGATTTATTGATTTTGCTAGTACTTTTAAGGTTAATACACATAAGACAGGGGGGTTTGATTTACCATCAGCAAATAGACTGTTCACTTTGAAAAGTGCAGTTGTACTCTGCAAGAGAAGTTGCTCCAGAGCTTAGTAATTGAGCTGAAGCTCTGCTGACTTCCATCATTCAATCATGTGCAAGCAAAAATGCTGTTTTTTGTACTTTTCTTGTACGTAATTTTTTATTTTTTTTTGATTGCAAAGTGAGACTTTACCTCATTTACTAATGTAGCGGGGTGCTAAATTTAGGGGAAGTGTTTGGGTGGTAGTTATACCCAAATACCCTAATTATTAGAGTCCTTGAAACCATTTTGGTCCACAGGTGGAGTATTGGTGTACAGTTCCCTGCGGCCTGCAGGTGGCGCTGCCATAGTAGGCCAGGGTTGAACCACTATAACAGTGCTGTGCCTTGTGTGTCCCCTCTCGGCAACCATACAGTGGGTGTGGTCTACCTGCTGGGCATGCTGGGAGAGGATATAAAAGTGGCAGACGCTGCCTGTTGGGGGTTCGTTGTCAGCAGTCCTACCCCAGGGTTCTTGTTCCTGTCCGCCCTGGGCACCTTTGGCCCAGGGGCGGGTCTGCAGTTCGTGGTCGGTGGATCAGTCCCAGGCACCTTTAGTCCTGGGGGTTCGGCTGGAGCCCAACAGGGATCGAGGAGTCTCAGGGTGCCGCCTTGCGAGGGGACCCATATCTTGATAGAGGAGGCTGGGGGAGGAACCGTTCCGAGGGACTGGTGCAGAAGTCACAGTGAAGGAAGGGTCCCGGTAACTCTCCGGAAGGACGTCTTCACCCCTAAACTGAGGCCAAGTTCACCAGGTCTGTGGCAGAGACTGAGTTCACCAGGTCTGTGGCAGAGGCCAAGTTCACCAGGTCTGTGGCAGAGACCAAGTTCACCAGGTCTGTGGCAGAGACCGAGTTCACCAGGTCTGTGGCAGAGACCGAGTTCACCAGGTCTGTGGCAGAGGCCAAGTTCACCAGGTCTGTGGCAGAGACCAAGTTCACCAGGTCTGTGGCAGAGACCGAGTTCACCAGGTCTGTGGCAGAGACCGAGTTCACCAGGTCTGTGGCAGAGGCCAAGTTCACCAGGTCTGTGGCAGAGACCTTGGGTAAAGTTGGAGTGTCATTTGGCTGCTAGTCTTGTCTTAAGTAGACTATCCATTTGGGGCTGAGTCTGTTAAAGGAGCCGAACAGTGAAGTGCTTGAGATTGTGCCTGGACCTCTCCCATATCTTATTCTGTCCTGTCTTCACTTCAACCTCTTTCCTGTCAGAGACTGTTGTTTTACTAAAGGAGAAAATTAACTCTGTGTTGGAGTTGCCACGAGTGTGGACATTTCAGTTACTGGGGGAAACAAGGATTTACCTCTGTTATTCACAGAGGTGAGAGACATTTTCTGGTTATCTGACTGTGAAAGACCCATCAACAACACCGCTCAACCTCTTATTACAGGAGGCATGGTGTGGCATGGTGTGCCCCTATCTGCCTGCGAGGAGCCGAATATGGCAGGTAAAAAGGGGGTGTGTGTGCTACACTAAGCTCTAGAGCAACTGCACAGTCTATTTGACTTTAATAAATCAACCCCAATGTGTCTCTGCCTGCTGACATTATGCTCCCTTAACCACTTCAGCCCCGGACCATTTGGCTGCCAAATGCCTGGGGCACTTTTTGCGATTTGGCACTGTGTCGCTTTAACTGACAATTGCGCCGTCATGCTACATGGCTCCCAAACAAAATTAATGTCCTTTTTTTCCCACAAATAGAGCTTTCTTTTGGGGGTATTTGATCACCCCTGCGTTTTTTATTTTTTGCGCTATAAACAAAAAAAGAGTGATGATTTTGAAAAAAAAAACAATATTTTGTACTTTTTGCTATAATAAATATCCCCAATTTTTTTTAAAAAAGCTAACTTTTTCTCAGTTTAGACCAATACGTATTCTTCGACATACTTTTGGTAGAAAAATTGCAATAAGCATATATTGATTTGTTTGTGCAAAAGTTATAGCGTCTACAAAATAGGGGGTAGTTTTATGGCATTTTTATTATTACAGGCGGTCCCCTACTTACAAACATCCGACTTACAAACGACTCCTAGTAACAAATGGAGGGAGACAACAGGAAGTGAGAGGAAATCTCCCCCTAGGAAAGGGAAATTGACTCCTGTAAAAGTTATTATGGGAAAAAGATGTCTCCACTGATGCTTTATCACCAATCCTTGTTTCCACAACAACCCAATATTTTCATATATTGGGTTGAGAGAAAGTGAGGTGAAATCTTCTCAACAGAGGCAGAGACAGCAAAACAAACTTTACAGGGGTGTTATCCCTTCCCTATGCTATCCAAAAAGCTTTTTTGGCTAAAGCTACACTTAAAAAATGTACCTGTTCCGACTTACAAACAGATTCAACTTAAGAACAAATCTACAGACCCCATCTTGTTTGTAACCCAGGGACCGCCTGTAATTTTTTTTTCTACTTGTTATGGCAGCAATCTGCGATTTTTATCGTGACCGACATTATGGCGGACACATCGGACACTTTTGACACTATTTTGGGACCATTCACATTTATACAGCGATTGGTGCTATAAAAATGCACTGATTACTGTATAAATGTGACTGGCAGTGAAGGGGTTAACCAGTAGGTGCGGGGAAGGGGTTATGTGTCCTAGGGAGTGATTCTAACTGTTAGGGGGCGTGGCTTACTGTGGCACGTCACTAATCGCTGCTACCGATGGGAGGGAGCAGACGATCAGTGTTTTGTCACTAGGCAGAACAGGGAGATGCCTTGTTTACAAAGGCATCCCCCCGTTCTGTTGTTCCGTGACCCGATCAACACGGAGACCGCGGCAGGCGTGCGCGCCCGCTAGGGGGCAGGATCAAAGCAAATTATATATACGTTGCTTTGCCTGCCCGTGCCATTTTGCCGACGTAAATGCGCGTGAGGCAGTCGGCAAGCGGTTAAAGTGTTACTAAACCCACAACACAACAGTAAAATCAGTGTGTAAATGCAGTAAAGCCTGCTTGTTATACTCACTGTGAAACCAAAGGGGTTAATCCCTCTGCATTGTGTAAAAAGGCTGTTGATCCTGTCTTCTCTGATCCTCTCCTTCTTCCACTGTCCCCTGTACATCTCCTGATAAGGCAGAGACTTTGGAGTCATTCTGCACATGCTCAGTTTGGTGTGTATTAGTAGAGAGTTTTTGTTTTTGTTCTTGGGAGGGTGCATGTGATCAGCACAAGGCCAAACAGCACTGTCCAGACAGAGGGTCAGGGGTCCTGCAGCCTCATAGATCAGTCATAGGAGAATGAAATCTCCTCCTACAAGCTTTAACCAGACACTGATAGAAGTCATAAGACTTCTATATTCTGCTGATGAGAAAGGGTATTTAGCAGTTTGTATTTACTTAAGTAAATGCATTTGCATGTCCTGTGTATTGTGGGAGACCAGATATAGTGAATGCAGGGTCCTGGGTTTAATAACACTTTAAAAGAGAATTTCCCTTTCATTGGCAAGTTAGAGCTTTAAAATATTTGATAATCTATCTTTCTATTTCGATGGAGGATTTACAGTATCCTACAAAAGTGAGTACACCCCTCACATTTTTGTAAATATTTTATTACATCTTTTCATGTTACAACACTGAAGAAATTACACTTTGCTACAATGTAAATTAGTGAGTGTACAGCTTGTATAACAGTGTAAATTTGCTGTTCCTTCAAAATAACTCAACACACAGCTATTAATGTCCAAAAGTGAGTACACCCCTAAGTAAAAATGTCCAAATTGGGCCCAAAATGTCAATATTTTGTGTAGCCACCATTATTTTCCAGCAATGCCTTAACTCTCTTGGGCATGGAGTTTACCAGAGCTTCACCGGTTGCCACTAGAGTCCTCTTCACTCCTCCATGGTGACATCACAGAGCTGGTGGATGTTAGAGACCTTGCGCTCCTCCACTTTCCATTTGAGGATGCCCCACAGATGCTAAAATAAGGTTTAGGTCTGGAGACATATTTGGCCAGTCCATCACCTTTACCCTCAGCTTCTTTTGCAAGGCAGTGGTAGTCTTGGAGGTGTGTTTGGGGTCGTTATCATGTTGGAATACTGCCCTGTGGCCCAGTCTCTGAACCAAGGCGATCATGCTCTGCTTGAGTATGTCACAGTACATGTTGGCATTCATGGTTCCCTCAATGAACTGTAGCTCCCCAGTGCCTTGATGTCCGCCGGCGACCTGGGATCGCCTATTACAGAGGCAGAACGTGGGAACTGCCTTTGTAAACTAGGCGATTCCCTGTTCTGACAGGTGACAAGACAGTGATCTTTGTCATGTCCCTGGCAGCCCATCCCCCCTACAGTTAGAACACACCTAGGGAACACATTTACCCCCTTTGATCGCCCCCTAGTTTTAACCTATTCCCTGCCAGTGACATTTACACAGTAATTAGTGGCTATTTATAGCATTGATCTCTGTATAAATGTTAATGGTCCCAAAAAAGTGTCAAAAGTGTCCGATCTGTCCACCGCAATGTGGCAGTCCAGCTAAAAAGCGCAGATCGCTGTCATTACTAGTAAAAAAACGTAAAAAAATAAAAATGCCATAAATCTATCCCCTATTTTATAGACGCTATGACTTTTGCACAAATCAGTCAATACGTACACTATTGCTATTTTTTTACCAAAAATATGTAGAAGATTATATATCGGCCTAAACTGATGAATAAATTAGTTTTTTTATTTATCTATTTTTTGGATATGTATTTAGAACAAAACGTATTTTTTTTTTTTTTTAATTATCGCTCTTTATTTGTTTATAGTGCAAGAAAAAAATGCAGAGGTGTTCAAATACCACCAAAAGAAAGCTCTATTTGTGGGAAAAAAGAATGTCAATTTCGTTTGGGTATACCATCACACGACGCAGTGCCGTATCGCAAAAAATGGCCTGGTCATTAAGGTGGCAAATCCTTCCGGGGCTGAAGTAGTTAAGCTGCATGGAAAAATCCTTTCCGTGCTGAACTGATATTTTTCTTTTTAAATTATAAATATCCAGCTTCCTATGTCCATGTCCTTATGACAGATCATTTACTTTCAGGCACATTCAGAAGGAGACTTAAGCCCCGTACACACGATCGGTTTGACTGATGAAAACCGTCCGATGGATGGTTTTCATCAGACCAACCGATCGTGTATGGTACCCATCGGTCTTTTTTCCATCGGTTGTAAAAAATAGAACTTGTTTTAAAATTTTCCGATGGATAAAAAACCGATGGGAATTTCCGATCGTCTATGGGCAAGTCCATCGGTTAAAAAACCCACGCATGCTCAGAATCAAGTCGACGCATGCTCAGAAGCATTAAACTTAATTTTTCTCGGCTCATCAGAGTGTTTTACGTCACCGCGTTCGGAACGGTCGGTTTTTTGACTGATGGTGTGTGGCCAAGACTGATGAAAGACAGTTTCATCGGATTTCCGATGGACAAATCCATCGGACGAAAATCCATAGGTTATCCGATCGTGTGTACGGGGCTTTAAAGTGTAAGTAAACCCTCCTATCATTTTCAGCCAAGGAAGCTGCCATCTTTGCCTCTGTTTAATCTACAACCGCCATGATGCTGCACATGTGATCAGGTATGACACCAGCCATTGGATGGTTTGACAGGGTTTACTCCCGCTTTAAACAGGAACTGCTAGCTCTCTGACTTGTCCTCCTGGTATGATTTATAATTACACATTGTCATGTCTCAAGGGATTTTCATCTTTTAGAATTCACATCAATAGAATTCTTCATAAAGTTACCCTTCATGTAAAACGAAAATAATAGCCTGGGGGAGATTTTTCACAGAATTTTATTGTTCTCAGTGTTGGAGGGTTTTAATGGGGAGGTGTTTCCAATTTTTTTGTAATAACTTGTAAAATAGGGTGCTGTTTTTTTGTAAAAAAATTAAATAAAATATGTGCATGTTTAAGAATCCTTATTGCTATGTTTAGATTGTCACTACATGAACATGGCAAAACACAGTAGATGACAATCATAAGCATTATGGTGTGTGTTTGGGGGGGGGGGCTAAAATAAAATAAAATGTCCCCCACTTAAGTGAGCAACATGGCAGATCCCTCTTAAAACAAGGTGTGTGCAGTCTTTTACACACAACAAGAATATTGGACGAGTGATCGTCTGCTTTTTTTTTTGCATGCTTGTCTCATATTGAAAATGTAGAGGTTACTGTACTAAAGTTTAAAAAATTCTTGCAATACAACTTTTGAAATGATGTAATGTGTTGTATTGTATTGTAATGTATCCTTACATTTCTGACCATGAGTCTTGGTCTTCCGATTTTAGCGGACGACTATTGTACCGATCAAACAAAAATTGTATGTTCTGGTATCGTTTTTTTTTTGTTTGTCCCATCAGATCATTTTGCATAAACTGTTGTGATCGGCTCTGGAAAGCTGTGCACTAATGATCAGATCATTTTACAATAGCTTCAAAAGCAGAATTTTTCATTTGATTTTATGGTTGTGTGTACTAGGCATTACTTCTATCACACATCCAATAAAATTAGCAGCTTATCCCTAATTTTACAACAGTAGGTGAAGCAATGCATATCATTCCATTCTGTCACTTTAGCTAACTGCACATATATATAGTACAGTTACAGGCCAATATTATGGAACAATTGATTCCAAACTCCATACAGCTGTTTCAGGCTAGTAGGTCTGTAACCAATGAGTTAAATTAATGATTGGCCTATCATAGGAACTTTTTTATTAAAAGAGAAATATGGGAATTGCAAAAAAAAGAAGAAATACTCACCTAGATAGCTGCAGCATTGGGACAGGGTATGCCCTCTCTACAAGTGTGCAAAGTTTGTTGTCCAGGGGACCTACGGCCGAGAAGCACTGATTTTTCAAAGCCGGGCACCCCTTCCATAGACTCCCATGTTAAACGTCAGTCTAGTCACACAGTGCAGGAGATCAGGTAGGGAGATTGGGCACAGTGAGGCATGGGCACAGTGACAGTGAGGCATGGGCACAGTGAGGCATGGACACAGTGAGGCATGGACAGTTGGACACAGTGAGGCATGGGCACAGTGAGGCATGGACACAGTGAGGCACAGTGAGGCACAGTGAGGCATGCAGATGGACACCCTAGGCTTATACTCGAGTCAATACGTTTTCCCAGTTTTTTGTGGTAAAATTAGGTGCCTCAGCTTATATTCGGGTCGGCTTATACTCGAGTATATACAGTAATTAACTTTAACAGGAAATTCCTATGGAGACAGAATGTAGACAAAGTGGTATTTCCCATACAGACTATAAATTTTGATTTTAGAATATATTCCTTTTACTTACTAACATTTATCCACCTGGCAAAGAAAACTTCATAACTGCAATTACGGTATATGATCCTGGCTTTATACTATCTATCTATCTATGTATCTAAACAACTATCTATGGAGCTTTCTTCATACGTTTTGTCTTAAGGCCATTTGTATCATGCCTGCACAATTGGCTAAGGGCTCTAAGAGATAGTGATGTTCTCTGAAAAATAATCTGCATTTGGATTGTTCTTCACAAAGCATTTGTTAGATGGTGAGAAGGCATTCCATCGCCTCCTCTCTGCCTGCTTTAACCACTTGAACCACGCACTAGCTCTTTCCAACCAAGTACATTGCATGCAGTTGCAAGGTACTTATGAGGTGCACCCATTTATCTGAACGTGACAGCAGGGATAATTTTTGCTGTGCCAATATGCAAAACATCAAAGCTGCAGTATATGTACACACCCCTCCCCTGCTTTGCAGCTTAAAGTGGAATTTCAGGCTATTTCTAACCAGTGGCGGCTGTTGATAAAAAAATAAAAATAATTGGGGAGGGGGACAATGTGGGGAGCATAAAAACCCCTTCAGGTCCTTACTTGCAAACGGAGCCTCCAGACTGGGCTGTCACGGCTCCCCTGATACCCGGCAGCTTTCGTATTCCAAATCTTCAGCCTGCTGATTAGCCGGGATGAGAAGCCGGAAACCGTAGGTGACGCAATGGCGAATTTTGATTCACTAAAATCAAAAGTGGGAGGGTTCTGCGCACTGCACACCAAGGACAACCTAAAACAAGCCGATTAGAGCTTCAAGCTCTAATCACAGACTTGTTAAAAATTGAAGATGTAAAAAAAATGTTAGTCTTATTATCATTTATTTTAAAATAAATTGTTCTATGACTAGCTTTCCTATTGGTCAAAACTTTTGGGGGGGGGGGCGCCGCCCCTGCTCCCCTTATAGACCGGCCGTTATTGCTCCTAACTATGCTTAAACCTGTTCCCACCTCCCTTCTTAATCCTATTGTAACTACCCTGGGATTGGAAGATGCTTATACTTACCTCTTCTGAGGGCGCTTTTGTCCGGTTTCAGGATCAGCTCCCAGCAGCAGCATCAGGGGAGAGGAGGGACACCTCACAACAGACGCCCCATGTTAAGCCTATGGGTGAGGTCACCGCACAGACATTTCAGCCATTGTCAGTGATCTCTCCTCTCCCCTGAAGCTGACCACTGGAGTGACCACATGACCGGAGGGGAGCACCTACAGAAGAGGTAAGTATAACCATCTTTCTTTAACAGGGTAGGTAGAATAGAATTTAGAAGGGGGATGTGAACAGGTTTAACCACTTCAATACCATGCACTTATACACTTTCCTGCCCAAGCCAATTTTGAGCTTTCAGCGCTGTCGCAATTTGAATGACAATTGCGTGGTCATGCAACACTGTACCAAAACTATTTTTTTATCATTTTGTTCCCACAAATAGAGCTTTCTTTCGGTGGTATTTGATCGCCTCTGCGATTTTTTTTTTTTTTTGCACAGCGAACATTTTGAAAAAAAATATATATTTTTTTGTTTCTGTCAATTTTTTTGGTAAATAAGTACCTTTTCTACTTCAATGACAGGCACTGATAAGGCGGCACTGACGGGCACTGATAAGGCGACACTGATGGGCACCGATGAGGTGGCACCAATAACGTGGCACTGATGAGGTGGCACTGATGGGCACTGATGATAGGCACTGATAAGCGGCACTGATGGGCACTGATAGGCGGCACTGATGGGCACTGATATGTGGCACTGGTATGCGGCACTGATGGGCACTCATAGGCGGCACTGATGGGCACTCATAGGTGGCACTGATGGGCACTCATAGGTGGCACTGATGGGCACTCATAGGCGGCACTGATGGGCACTTATAGGCGGCACTGATGAGCACTTATGGGTGGCACTGATAGGTGGGCACTTATGGGCACAGATGGGCACGGATGGGCACTGATAGGTGGCACTGATGGGCACTGGTAGGTGGCACTGTTGACACTGGTAGGTGGCACTGTTCACACTGGTGTCTGGCTTGCTGGGCATTGCACATTGTGGTGGTGCCAGTCAGTGCCCATTTGTGGGCACTGATTGGCATATGTTTTTTGAGTATTTGTACATGTGGATGGCCATGGGGTACTTACCTGGCCATCCGCATGCTTGGGGCTTCCCTGGTGGTCCTGGGGGGCTTCCCTGGTGGTCCAGTGTGGGTATATGAGGGGGGCTGCGCTGGTAAACAATCAGCCCGAACCCCCCCTGTCAGGAGAGCCGCCGATCGGCTCTCCTTTACTCGCGTCTGTCAGACGCGAGTGAGGAAGAGCCGATCAACGGCTCTTCCTGTTTACATCGTGATCAGCTGTGATTGGACACGGCTGATCACGTGGTAAAAAGCCTCCGCCGGAGGCTCTTTACCGAGATCAGTGTAGCGGTGTGTCAGACTGACACACCGCTCCACCGATCGCCGCGATGCGCGCCCCCCCGGGCGCGCAGCGGCTGTTATCCTGCAGGACGTCATATGACGTCCAGTGTGGATAACACAACCACTTCCCGGACGTCAATCTGCTATTGACTGGGTGGGAAGTGGTTAAGCATAGTTAGGAATAGCCTCAAATTAAACTTTAAAGAATAAGTTCATGTTTCATAATATAGTATGTTACATGTTACACCCCTATCTAGGGTGTAACATGTAGCATGTTATTAAATGAGCAGCCTTCTCTCCCCCCGAGCCCCCATTGCCACAGCGGGCTATAGATCTTCTCCCTGCACTCACTATCACAAATAAACCAGTTCCCACCCATCCACAGTACATTTACTGCGAGCGGTTGGCACACGCAGATTGGATCACACACATACAGTATATGCCATCCAGCCTGTTCTGCACTGTCACTGGCTAGAGCGGGATTTTGTCAGCAGGTTCTGGCCAATGATTTATGACTGAGAGCTGTGTACAGCTGTAGCCAATCACATCACAGAGTCCTGTGTTTACAAACACCCAGGGCTCTGTACACAGATCAATAATCTGGCATTTGTTTCTCCCTGCAAAGCAGGGAGAAAAAACTGCCAGATCTGTTAGTAAAAACGGCACCTATTACACACATTACACTTGTTAGGCACACAGTTAACCCCTTAATTTTCCCTTTATGCTAACCCCTTCCCAAACAGTATCATTAATACAGTATACAGTGTACAGTATTATATCGGATTACTGTATTGGTGTCACTATTGCTTTTGTCAGCCAGATAGTATATCTCCCAGCGAGGGTCTGTTAATGACAGATTTTCGACCACACTATCACAGCCCCACTATAAGTTGCTCATCACCGCCATTACCAGTATAGCATCATGGCTGCGAAAATTCCAGTATGTATACCATCATTTGTAGATGCTAACTTTCAAACAGACCAATTAATATACACTTATTTTTTTTACCAAAGACATGTAGCAGAATACATTTTACCCTAAATTTATGAAGACATTAGATTTTTTCTGGATATGTTTTAGAACAGAAAGTTGAAAATATTGTTTTTTTCCCCCAAATTTTCTGTCTTTTTTCATTTACAGTGGGGAGAACAAATATTTAATACACTGCCGATTTTGCAGGTTTTCCTACTTACAAAGCATGTAGAGGTCTGTAATTTTTATCATAGGTACTCTTCACCTGTGAGAGACGTAATCTAAAACAAAAATCCAGAAAATCATATTGTATGATTTTTAAGTAATTCATTTGCATTTTATTGCATGACATAAGTATTTGATACATCAGAAAATCAGAACTTAATACTTGGTACAGAAACCTTTGTTTGCAATTATAGAGATCATACGTGTCCTGTAGTTCTTGACCAGGTTTGCACATACTGCAGCAGGGATTTTGGCCCACTCCTCAATACAGAGCTTCTCCAGATCCTTCAGGTTTCGGGGCTGTCGCTGGGCAATACAGACTTTCCACTCCTTCCAAAGATTTTCTATTGGCTTTAGGTCTGGAGACTGGCTAGACCACTCCAGGACCTTGAGATGCTTCTTACAGAGTCACTCCTTAGTTGCCCTGGCTATGTGTTTCGGGTTGTTGTCATTCTGGAAGACCCAGCCACGACCCATCTTCAATGCTCTTACTGAGGGAAGGAGGTTGTTGGCCAAGATCTTGCGATACATGGCCCCATCCATACTCCCCTCAATACGGTGCAGTCATCCTGTCCCCTTTGCAGAAAAGCATCCCCAAAGAATGATTTTTCCACCTCCATGCTTCACGGTTGGGATGGTGTTCTTGGGGTTGTACTCATCGTTCTTCTTCCTCCAAACACGGCGACTGGAGTTTAGACCAAAAAGCTCTATTTTTGTCTCATCAGACCACATTACCTTCTCTTATTCCTCCTCTGGATCATCCAGATGGTCATTGGCAAACTACAGATGGGCCTGGACATGCGCTGGCTTGAGCAAGGGGAATTCGCGTGTGCTGCAGGATTTTAATCCATGACGGCGTAGTGTGTTACTAATGGTTTTCTTTGAGACTGTGGTCCCAGCTCTCTTCAGGTCATTGACCAGGTCCTGCCGTGTAGTTCTGGGCTGATCCCTTACCTTCCTCATGATCATTGATGCCCCACGAGGTGAGATCTTGCATGGTGCCCCAGACCGAGGGAGATTGACCGTCATCTTGAACTTCTTCCATTTTCTAATAATTGCGCCAACAATTGTTGCCTTCTTACCAAGCTGCTTTCCTATTGTTCTGTAGCCCATCCCAGCCTTGTGCAGGTCTACAATTTTATCCCTGATGTCCTTACACAGATCTCTGGTCTTGGCCATTGTGGAGATGTTGGAGTCTGTTTGAGTGTGTGGACAGGTGTCTTTTATACAGGTAACGAGTTCAAACAGGTGAAGTTAATACAGATAATGAGTGGAGAACAGGAGGGCTTCTTAAAGAAAAAAATAACAGGTCTGTGAGAGCCGGAATTCTTACTGGTTGGTAGGGGATCAAATACTTATGTCATGCAATAAAATGCAAATTCATTATTTAAAAATTATACCATGTTATTTTCTGGATTTTTGTTTTAGATTCAGTCTCTCACAGTTGAAGAGTACCTATGATAAAAATTACAGACCTCTACATGCTTTGTAAGTAGGAAAACCTGCAAAATCGACAGTGTATCAAATACTTGTTCTCCCCACTGTATATAATAAAAAATAAAAACCCAGTGGTGATCAGATATCACAAAAAAAGCTCTATTTGTGTGAAACAAATATAAATAAACATTTCATTTTGTGCACAGTTACATGACCGAGCAATTTCCAGTTAAATTAGCGCAGTGCTGAATGGCAAAAAATGCTCCGGTCATGAAAGGGGTAAAACCTTCCAGAGATCAAATGGTTGAAAAAAACTCAGCCCACCCGGCTGCGTCATTCAAACACATAGTTCTATGAACGGGAGAACTACATCTACCATCAGCCATTGCAGCTGACAGGTTGTAGTTCTCAATGACCTACCAGGGCGCTGATGAGTTAATTGATTCTTCCTGTCATTCAGTAACTACCTACCTGTACAAGGTATGGGCAGACAGGTACACTTACAGTCTGGAGGAGCCCTTAGGATAGCATTATGATTACTCAATAATGTTCATAATGTTGTAGTCTTGGTTTGGTGAAACATTTAGTCCTATGTACTATTCAACATTTCGGTTGTATTAATTACATACATATAGTATGTTTAACCTCCCTGGCAGTATGATTATTTCAGATTTTAGGTGCTGAAAGCGGTACAATTATTTTGCATGGAAATTTGGCATTTTATATTGTAGGCCTGTAATTCTTAGGAATAACACACTTACCGTATTTATCGGCGTATAACATGCGCCGGCGTATAACACGCACCCCAAATTTAGGAGGGAATTTTAAGGAAAAAAACTTTTAGGAGGGAAGTTTAAGGAAAAAAACTTACATTTAAATGTCCATCATTGCAGCCTTGCCCAGTGTCCATCTGCAGCCTTGTCCATCATTGCAGCCTTGCCCAGTGTCCATCTGCAGCCTTGTCCATCATTGCAGCCTTGCTCAGTGTCCATCTGCAGCCTTGCCCAGTGCCTTTTCAGCATTGCCCAGTGCCTTTGCAGCCTTGCCAGTCTCTGCCCTGATTTAAAATTGGCACTGATTTCCGCTGACTGTGAGCGGAGAAGAGCGGGCGGAGCCGAGATACAGAAAACCGAGTGTACTTCAGCTAGACTCGACTCTGCTCTCAGTCCCGCCCACCTCCACTGATTGCGAGAGGAGCGAGCGTCGCTGACATACAGAAAGCCGAGTGTACTTCGGCTAGACTCGGCTCTGCTCACAATCAGGGGCGGGACTGCGAGAGGAGCCGAGACTAGCCGAAGTACACTCGGCTTTCTGTATGTCAGCAGCGCTCGCTCCTCTCGCAATCAGTGGAGGTGGGCATGACTGCGAGAGGAGCCGAGTAAAGCTGAGTGTACTTCGGCTTTGTGTATCTTGGCTCTGCTCGCTCGTTTCCTCAAAATCAGTGGGGGATCGGCGTATAACACGCACCCAAGTTTTTCCCCTGATTTTATAAATACGGTAAATCTGTCCAAACCATAGTCTAGTAGACATCCGGGGTATGATAAAGTTTGAAACACAAAATCATAAAATCATAAATTACAATATGTAGCGCCAGCCCAAAATGGTCCACGCTATGTTTTAATTTAGGGGATAGTCTGAGCCAATAGTTGGGCTCAGACTTGCTGATTTCTTTAAATTTTGCTTCTGCTCTGATTGTGATACTGCCTGGCAGTTATTTTCCTTGTTCGCCTGTAGGTGGCACTGCCACCGCTGGCCCATGTGGGAATACGGGTGTATCACAGCATATTGTGTGTCCTTTCTCGGCAGCCGTACAGTGGGCGTGGTTGGCCTGCTGTGCATGCTGGGGAGGGGTACATAAGGGAAAGACGCCATTGAGGGGGGTTCCTAGTGCGCCTTGTGGCCCTCATGGCACGGGGTGCATGTGTGTGTTCTAGCCCCGGGCACCTTCAGCCCGAGGCTACATCTCTGCTCGGTAGGCCCGGCTCTGCTGGTTTGGGCCTACATTTCTGAAAAGTATCCCAAGCTGTCCATCCGTGGGAGGGAAGCTCTTGAGGAGGGGAGCCAGGGGAGGACCTTCCCCGGAGGAGACTGGCAAGGCACTGATGTTTCGGGAGAGGCCTGGCAACTCACTCAAGGAGGGATCCACTATACTAAAGCCCTGTAATAAGCCGGTCTGGCTTAAAGGTTCTATTATTACTTGGCGGGAGGTTCAGGACTTTTGAAATCCTGTGGCAGAGGATTCCCGGACGCATCCTAAAGTTCATCAGGTCTGTGGCAGAGACCCAAGTTAATAAGGTCTGTGGCAGAGACCTTCGTTCATCTATAGCAGTTTGTGGCAGAAACTGTCTAAAATCTGATCACTGCATCATTCCAGGTTGCTAGGACCGTGAGAGGGGACTATCCAGGTGAGCAATACCCACTTAGGATTGAGTGGTGAATATACTGACTGTTTGCATCTATTGTACCGCGTGCCTGAACCTTCCCTTACTTCTCTTGTTTCATACTTTCTCTCACGTTCTACAGCAAAAGAAAACAAAGCCTTATTGTTGAGGCTTTACATCTGTGTGGACATCTAAAACTCTTTACCCTGACAACGGAAGCCCTGGAGGTAGTTTGCTTGACCTAAAATTAATCAGCAGCTCCTTCGGGGGTCAGTGCTACAAATATAATAAATAACTATAAATAATTATAACAAATAATAATATAATAATAATAAAAAATATTCAATAATGTAATCAAATCAAAAACACTGAAATTTGCTCAGTTGCAGAATTGTCGCTGTCATTAGATTTAGTGTTTGATGACGAATTTTCCCACAAATCACTATCGCTCAATTCTGCAAGTGATTCTAATTTATTATCGCTGTTTTCTAGCTGATCTAAAAGCACTTTTGACATAAAGAGACACTTTTTGGTTGCTATGGACAATCTCCAGTTTCCAGGCAAATAAAACTGTATTTATAATATAAAAGTGCATGCAGGGCACTGGACAGACCACTAGGGACAAAGGGGATGTGTATTTTTTTCATACAGTACTGTAATCTGTAAGATTGTAGTAAACTGTAAGTGTATTGTGTTTTTATTTTTTTGAATTTGGTGCCGATCTCTGCCCCCGTGCGCCGCAACGTCGTAGGGAACGGAGCTCGGCGGCATTTGGGCACTGTGTGAATCGAGCGAGGAGACAACTCGCACACACAGCGGAGAGACATCGCAGGATCCAGGGGACAAGGTAAGTAAGTTTGCCTGGATACTGCGATGCAGCCCCAAGTCTGGCTTGGGGTTACCGCTGATGGTACTGAAATTCCACCCCGAGCCAGACTCGGGAATACCACCAGGGAGGTTAAGGAAAGACAAACAGTTTCACACCCCTTGTCTAATGCCGCGTTCACACGATCGGAATTTCCGTCGGAAAAACCTTGGATGGTTTTTCCGACGGAATTCCGCTCAAGCTTGCCTTGCATACACACGGTCACATAAAAGTTCTCTGAACTTTCAATAATCAAGAACGCGGTGACAACACAACACTACAACGAGCCGAGAAAATTAAGTTCATTGCTTCCGAGCATGCATCGAATTGTTTCCGAGCATGCGTAGGAACTTTGCGTGTCGGAATTGCTACAGCCGATCAGAATTTCCGTTTGGAATTTTTATGGTCGAAAAATTTAAGAACCAGCTCTCAAATTTTTCTTCTGGGAAATTCCGACAGGAAAAGTCTGATAGAGCATACACACGGTCGGAATTTCCGACCAAAAGCTCACATCGGACTTTTCTTGTCGGAATTTCCGATCGTGTGTACGCGGCATCAGAACATGCCCAGACGTCCATAGCTTTCACCATCCACAAAGCTGGTGGTTATATATTTCTTTCTGTTTGTGTCTTTGTATTATGGCATTTCTGCAATGCAAATATTCTGATATTGGCCAGAAAGAAAGATAATTGGAGACTATCTCTTTCCACCAGAGGCATCAAGATCACCCTCAGGGGCAGACCAACTGACCTGACCAGTTCTACTGCAGGCGTGGTCTCTTCTCTCTCTATAAATATCCATCAGGAATCTGGGATCATACACAGTCTACAGATCATCAACACCAACTCTCCATTGAGGTGACTAAGACACAAGACTACAACATGAAAACTACATTGATCCTCGCTGTGATCGCCACCAGTCTCTTGATGTTTCAGCTCACCTCTGCAGCTAACGGTCAGTTTTGCGGACTTAATAATGCTTATATATATACAGTATATACACACACACAGGGGTTCCTTATGTTGCAGTATGGTTTCATGACAATTTGTAAATGAATGCAACAAAATCTCTATTTTAATCTAAAGCCAATTTGTTTCCTTATTTATTGAGTGTAGTATCCTTAGAATACCTGTTGGGTTTGTATTGTTGTCCTTGTCCCCGCTGTAGATTCACCCTCTTGATTTAGGCCTGTGACCATTGTTGTCAGGACTAAGAAGTGAGGGAAAAATTCACCAGATTAGGATTCAAGGAAAAGTTATCACAGTATCCATGTAGGTATACTCTCCATATTGTGTGTGTTTGGTGGGTATAATAGTATTTTTGTTTATATTCTCCCTTTTCCAACTATAGCTATCCTGCCTCTTTCTCTTTTGTTCTATTTGTACCTTTTTTTAAACTGATGAATTATTAGTATGAGGTGTTTTCTATATACCTGTTCATGAAAAGATATTTATTACACCTAGAGATGAATTTCCATTGTTGGTCGGAAACTTTGTTTTACTGATCATAACTTCTCATAGAAATTTGTGACAACATAATTCAGTTTTTAAAAATTCAGGGACATCCTGACACAGCCATTGTTCGCAATGGTGGGTGGGGTGAAAGGTAGGTGTGGATAAAGTGAGCTGAAAATTGGGTGTAGCTTGAAGGGGCATGCCCCAAGTATACTAGGAAATGCCCTGGTATCAATGGGAGGAATAGTGCCCCAGCATTGGTTGTCAGTTGTCAGTGGTAAATATCATAGTTTACATATAAAATGTAGTTAAAATCACAGGACAGATCTGCCAAAAACTGGACAGATTGGAGGTTTGAGCTCAGGCCTTCTGTCTAGTGGTATACCCGGCGCTGATTATACTTTTCTGTAAGGCTTCAACAGTTTTGTTGTTTAATATCCCTTATTTCTTTTTATGTTGCTGATATTCAGGTGTTTTTGTATTTTCCAGATCAAATCTGTAACTTCCCTTCAGACAGGGGACCATGCAAGGCACACATTCCTCGCTATTACTATAACAGAAACTCAGGCGAATGCCAACAATTCATCTTTGGCGGTTGTGCAGGAAATAGAAACAACTTTGCTACTAAGAGTTCCTGCGAGAATACCTGCAAATGAGGTATTTTTATCTCTGTGCCTTATCATTGTATGTTGCTCAATATTGATTCATTTCAAAACATTTCAAGCCTGATTAACATTTTTTCCACAACCAATCACATTGATGCATTAGGGGTTTCTTCTTTCTTTCCACGAGTCTCTGGCACTATTCTGGGCTGACTAGAGTCTGTCTTTAGTACTCCAGTTTTTTCATAATTATTCCAAGTTTTAAAATATCACCAACAATTGTACACAGTGCTTTAGATATTCGCATATTCTAAAAATGTGGAATTCGGAAATTCAACTTTCCAAATTTCCCATTTTTGAATTTTAGATTTTCAAATTTTAGAGGATGTATTTTGAAAATCCTTTTTGCTTGGGTGTCTTTGGCTTCAGTATTGTCTGATTAGCTGACTTTTCAGACAAGCTGTATGAGAGTTCAGAAACAAGCAGAGGTCAGTGATGGCAGCCTACATGCTACATGCTTTCTCTGTACATGTTTCGCTAAAGTGTACATGAGGTCATTATTTTAGTTTTTTTAAGGGGTGGGGGGGGGGGGGGGGTGTTAGAATCTGTTGGGTTTTTGTTTCTGTCGGTGTCATCACTGGGGAGATTTACCCTCTCTATTTGTCACAGTGACCATTGTTACTGAGACAGAAAGTGACAGGAAATCCTAAAATGTTGAAGTTGTCACCAAACAAGCGGTGAAGGTAAATCTTCCAATGAGGACACCTGTTACAGTGACAACTGATGATCTCTTCTCACTTCCTGTTGCATCTCTGTGACTGGTAGTGAAGAAAAAATCTCTGCAATAGAATAGAGACAGCAAGAGATAAACTGTCAGAGGTTTTGACCCTTACCTACTCTATCCAAAACTAAGAATTTTGGTTTACCAGGTAAAAATTTTCTGGATTGAGCAAGCTTCCAGCAAAGCAAATTTTCTCATCTATTCATCCCAGATCAGTACTTAGGGCCTTAACCTCTTCCCGCTGATGATATATATGCGGCCTCTCGGCTGGTGGGCTTTAACCCTGAAAGGCGGCATATACATTTGTGCTCATAAGTTTACATACCCTGGCAGAATTTATGATTTCTTTTTCAGAGAATATGAATGATAACACAAAAACATTTCTTTCACTCGTGGTTAGTGTTTGGCTGAAGCCATTTATTATCAATCAACTGAGTTTACTCTTTTTAAATCATAATGACAACACAAACTACCCAAATGACCCTGATCAAAAGTTTACATACCCTGGTGATTTTGGCCTGATAACATGGACACAAGTGACACAATGGGGTTTGAATGGCTATTAAAGGTAACCATCCTCATCTTGTAATTAGTGTGTGTGTTTAAAAGGTCAATGAGTTTCTGGACTCCTGACAGACCCTTGCATCTTTCATCCAGTGCTGCTCTGACGTTTCTGGATGTAGAGTCATGGAGAACTGTTTCAGAGAAACTCAAATAATTGCCTCCATTACATCCCTGCTCCTTCTTGTAATAGCAGTTTTGCGTCTGAAAATTGATGATAAAGTCAGAGGGGTTTTTGACAGCTGGAGATGCTGTATTTACACAGCAACATCTGACTTCATTTTCAGAGGCCAGAATTGCTGGCAATTGGGACAGGGGGACATGGCAGAGGGGCAGAAGGGCTGCAATTTGCTACACACATTCCCTGTACTTTAAAGATGTCTTTATAGATGTGTAGCGTGTCCAGGATCCTCAACTGATTGATATTAATGCAAATTACTTTCAAATAAATTGAGACTAATATGTTGGGGGTTAAAATACATTTTTGTTTAATAATTCTGCATGTATAAACTGATGGTTTTTACTGTTTCATCGTTTAACATTTGTAATGACATATCATTTATTTCTTTTTTTACAGTAGAAGAAAACTTATTGAACTTTACAGAACTTTTGAATGTCAACCTAGAAAGACCAGATGATGTTTACTTTTATTGTAGTGTGTTATAAACAATTCTGTTCTGTAACAGTTCTGTTCTTTCCATAATAAAGAAATGTGTTTTTCTCCTGAGCATTCTTTTGCTTATTGCTTAAAGCATGGCTCCTCAAACTTTTTAAACAGGGGGCCAGTTCATGGTCCCTCAGACTGTTGGGGGGCCGGACTATGGTTTTAAAAAATATGAACAAATTCCTATGCACACATCTTATTTGTAGTTCAAAAAAACAGGAAAAAACAATTTAATACTTAAAATAAAAAAACGATTTTAATCAACATAAACGTAATAGTATTTCACAGACTCCCCTCATCACAGATCCCCCTCCCCGATCAAAGAACCCACTCCACATCACAGAACCTCCTCATCACAGAACCTCTCCATCACAGATTCCCCCCATCACAGAACCTCTCCATAACAGATTCACCCCATCAAAAAGCCCCCATATAAGGTCATCCATCACAAAGCCCCCCATAAAAGATCCCCCATAACAGACCCCCCCAACACAAACTCCTCTCCATCACAAAGCCCTCCGTAACAGACACCCCCATCACAGAGCCCCCCATAACAGACTCCCCCCTCACAGATCCCCCTATAAGATTCCCCCCACAACAGACTCCCCTATTACAGACTCCCCCATCACAGACTCCCCCACAACCACAATAGAAATATGTGTATTCCAGAAAGTTTAACAATCAGCAGATAAAGATACTCCAAACATCTGGTGTTAGCGCTTCAATCATCCCAGCACCATGGTTGTTATGGTGTCAGGGTGATTGAAGCGCATTATTTCTATTGTTACATTGTAATATAAAATTAAATAGTTCAACTCACCATAATGCAGAATCAGAATCAGTCGGAGCTCTGATGTCAATGTCCCCAGCCAGCGGAGTGCTTCCTTACATCTCAGGTGTCACTGTCCCCAGCCAGCGGAGTGCTTCCTTACATCTCAGGTGTCACTGCCCACCGCCAGCGGAGTGCTTCCTTACATCTCAGGTGTCACTGTCCCCAGCCAGCAGAGTGCTTCCTTACATCTCAGGTGTCACGCGCCCCAGCCAGCGGATTGCTTCCTTACATCTCAGGTGTCACTGTCCCCAGCCACAGCGGAGTGCTTCCTTACATCTCAGGTGTCCTCAGCGGAGTGTTACCTTACATCTCAGGTGTCACTGTCCCCAGCCAGCGGAGTGCTTCCTTACATCTCAGGTGTCCCCAGCGGCGTGTTTCCTTACATCTCAGGTGTCACTGTCCCCAGCCAGCGGAGTGCATCCTTACATCTCAGGTGTCCCCGGGAAGGTGCTTCCTTACATATCAGGTGTCACTGTCCCCAGCCAGCGGAGTGCTTCCTTACATCTCAGGTGTCCCCAGCGGAGTGTTTCCTTACATCTCAGGTGTCACTGTCCCCAGCCAGCGGAGTGCTTCCTTACATCTCAGGTGTCCCCAGCGGAGTGTTTCCTTACATCTCAGGTGTCACTGTCCCCAGCCAGCGGAGTGCTTCCTTACATCTCAGGTGTCCCCAGCGGAGTGTTTCCTTACATCTCAGGTGTCACTGTCCCCAGCCAGCGGAGTGCTTCCTTACATCCCAGGTGTCCCCAGCGGAGTGTTTTCTTACATCTCAGGTGTTAAGCCTCGTACACACGGCCGAGAATCTCGTCGTAAAAAACACGTCGTTTTTTTCGACGAGATCCTTGGACAAGAAACTTGTCCCGGCCGAGTGTACACATGCTCATTTCAAAGAACCCGCGGTTCTTTGAATGGAGCGTACGCGATGACGTCATTGAATACGACGAGCATGCGCTCGTCACATTCGATGCCGTCGCCGCCATCTTGGTTCACCCTACCTATGTTCAAAAATAATAAAAAATGCGCTACCAAAAAAAATTGTGCAAAAAAGCAAAGTGCAAACTTAATATTAGATGCAATTATATGCAAAAAGGTCCCAAGTGAAAAACTGTCAGATAGTGTCCTAATAAACACAAACAGGCTGTGAAGTGACTGCAAACAGGCTGTGAGGTAACTCGCTGCATTCAAAACTACATATGAGAAGAGATGATTGCAGGGAAAGTTTGATATCTTCCTCCAAAGTTTTCCAGCAAGATGAGACAAAATGGTAAAAATGGGGGCTTACCGAATCCGGTGGATCTCTATTACGGAGATCATACAGGCTCAGCACATCAAAGGGCTCCACGGTATCTCGTCATCCGTCCCGCAGCAGGTCCGCTCTCTCCCTTAGACCGTTCAGGGGCACAGCTTCCTTGCAGTCAGGATCGATTCCCAATATTGGGTATGATAGACGTGGATATCAAAAAAGAGATAAGGGGAGACTCATGGTGCAGTATACTGAAAAATCCTTTTATTAAAAAATTACAAAGGCTGACATCCAGAGTCTCAAACAAAAGTTTTCAAATTTCAGCAGTAAGACGAGACAACCAGCCGCGGCTCAGGCCACTAAGTTGGAGCGTGGTGACGTCAAAGGTGATTGCTCCGCCCGACGCTGCATTTCTCCTATACAAGGCATCAACAGGGAAGGAGGCAATACCCAGATGTCACACTCCACGCACTTTATAGAAGACTACAGAAGAATGACACCGGAAGCACAGGAAAAACCCTGTGTCACCGGTGATCAGATAATACAGCCAAACATCTTATGCCAAAACTCCGCTGCATGCGATCATACCACCGATTGCATTCATTCAGCGCATGATACAAAACATATCCTAGATCATAGGTATGTTTAAGGCATACATTAATTTGGACGTTGGCTGTAAAATCCATTCAATGATTTTGCTTTACACTTATATCATAGATATATAAAATAAACTCTGTTAAAGTCACAGCATTAACACATATATGAAACAAAAATATATAAAAATATAAAAATATATGAAATATGTATAAAAATAGAAAATAAAAATTAAAATTAAAGTCTGATAAGGAAAGTAAATTTTAAAAATATATATGATATATTTCTGGCACAGCCATATATATCAATGTCTGCATATATGCCACAAAACAAAGGCATACAGATATATATATTCATAAATGCCACAGACAATGCATCTCTGCACTTTCCTCAAACTTTGGCATGTTAGGACCATCTAAAAAATATTTTTTTTATATTTAAAATTAATATTAATAATTACAACAAGGGAAAAGAATGAAGGGCCACTTATAGGTGGAAAAACTTTATATGGGAGAAGGGAAGATCTGATAACCTAAGAGGCCATTCTATGTATATTAGTTAAAACAACTGGTCTCTGAAATAAAAAACTGACACCCACCTGAGACATCAACTATTATTAATATAACAATTGATGTCCCATTCTATATTAAAGCCCAAAGGGCTATAACAGGCCATGTCATATATCCATCGCGTTTCCCTACGGGATATGCAACGTTTCAGGTTGTCTCCTCTCCAGTGGGGGATATGTTTCTCTATCCCTATGACCCCAAGTTTTGATGGATTACGGTCATGGAATTGACGAAAATGTAAGGAAACACTGTGTCCAATAAAGCCCCTACAGATATTTGAAAGATGTTCGCCTATCCTGACCTTCAGGGCGCGGGTGGTCCTCCCAATATACTGGGGCCCACAAGGACAACTTAGGAGGTATATCACCCCCACAGTACCACATGTGATCAGTTCGGATATAGAATATTCCCTGGAGGTAGTGTTGGAAGTAAAGGTGGAGGTCCGAATGGTTCTAGAAGAAGAGCATACTTTACATCGTCGGCACGGAAAAAAGCCTTTTAAATTTCCAAAAAAACAAATTTTTGGAGGAGGGTCAACTACACTGGGGGCTACCAAATCCTTCAGATTCTGATTCCTTTGGTATAGGACTTTTGGATATTCTGGGAGCTCAGGTCCCAAAACTTTATCACACCTGAGTACCTGCCAGTGTTTTCGTATAGTTTTGTTGACCCACCAAAAATGGGAAGATAATGTGGTCAGGAAAGACCACTGTATTTCTGTATTCATCTTTTTTGTTTCCCTATTTTTGGGAACCAAAAGGCCTTCTCTGTCCATAATTGCAACATCACGTATGTCTCTATCCAGGATAGCTGGTTTGTATCCTTTTTCCACAAACCGAATTTTCCAGATTGTGACTTGAGCTTCAAAATCTTCAGGACGTGAACAATTACGTCTCACCCTCTGAAATTGGCCCTTGGGAATGGCCTTGAGCCAATTGGGGTGATGTCCGCTATCCATTGGGATGTACCCATTTCTATCCGTACCCTTAAAATAGGTTTTGGTAAGAAGGGTGCCTTGATCCTTAAATATCACCAGATCTAAAAAGTTGACAGAAAGTGCACTGTATTCATATGTAAAACGAATCCCCCAATCATTGGTATTAAGTTTAGTCATAAACTCATTTAGAGACTCCACGTCTCCCTTCCATAGAAAAAACGCGTCATCTATGTATCTTCACCAAAAAAGGAGGCGGGGCTCTTCCAGGGAGAAAAGTTTGTCATTTTCCCATAGGACCATAAATAGGCCCGCAAGGCTGGGGGCAAACTTTGCCCCCATTGCAACACCGGTACTTTGTAGGTAAAACTGGCCACCATAGTAAAAATAATTATGTTCCATGGCAAAACATAGGAGCTTCATTACAAATTCCAGTGTTGAAAATTTTATAGACAAATCCTTTTTTAGAAAAAATTCCGCTGCCTTATATCCCAGGTCATGGGGAAAAATAGTATACAAGGAGGAGACATCCGCTGTTACTAATAAAACATCCTCCTCCACTGTAAGCTGAGATATCTCCCGAATAATTTGCATCGAATCTTTCAAAAACGCTGGTGTTTTAGACACTACTGGTTGTAGAAAAACATCCACAAACTTACCTACCCTAGATGTAAGGGAATCCAATCCGCTTACTATAGGGTGGCCAGGAGGTCGAATAGGGTTTTTGTGTACCTTAGGGATATAATATATTATTGGCGTGCATGGAGCCAAGGGAACAAGAAAGTCCAATTCTTTATCATTGATAATCCCTTTCCTGTGTCCATTAGATACAATACATCTAAGATTTTTTTTATATTTCTCCATGGGATTATTCTTAAGAATGGTATAAGTGTCCCTATCGGATAGCAAAGTTTCCATTTCCTTTAGGTAATCACTCTTCTTCAAGACCACAATGCCCCCACCCTTGTCCGCCGGTCTAATGACCAGATTTTTCCTTTGGCACAATGATGCAATGCCCTCTTCCGTGTTCTTCTGTCTTTCCATTTTAAATTTAACCTGTGACAAATCTTGTAGGACCAATTCCTTAAAAACTGTAATACTCGGGGCCGGTTTCCCCGGGGGCTTAAAAAGAGATGCATTTCTAAGCCCTGTCCCTGTTGTATTTTCTCCCTCCCCTGAGATACTATTCCTGATGATAGGATTCGATAAAAAATGGCGTTTGATGCTCAGTTTCCTTGTGTATTTCTGGATGTCTAAAAACATCTGGAATTTGTTTAATGGTTTTCTGGGGGCATATTTCAATCCCTGATTTAATGTCAACTTTTCTGACCTAGTGAGTTCTTCTCCGCTCAAATTAAATACTCCTTGACACACTACCTCCTTTTGGGTTTTTTGGGGGTTGCTCCATTGGCCTCCTCTACATCCTCTCTTGGTCTTCCCTTCTTTCCTTGGCCTTTTCTTAAAAAAATTGTCCGTTTTGTTCCTTAGAGGGGCCGCACCTGGCGGACCATTCAGGCCACGCACCTAGGAGTTACCAAATGTTCTCCCTCCACTATTATATTGTTCTTCTTCTTCCCTATCATAATATCCCTGCAAGGGTCCATATTGATTCCTTGTCGGGATATCCTGTCTCCATGGCACCCGAGGAGAATTTGTGGCACTCTCTCTGTATCCATCTACATTTCTGTAGTTTGGATCTTCATATTGGCCATAATGGTCCATATATGGAGATCTAGCTGGAGGATTATTGTAAGTTTGGGACTGGTAATGATTATGTCCTTGGGGGTGTCTGTTCCCCCTATTTCCTCCAGGATTAGGGAACCTTCTTTGGTTCCTTTGGTGCTGAATGGGCGGGGGATAATAGGGATTAGATCCATTATTTGAAGGTCTATTTCCATTATGATTCCCCTTCTTTTTAAGATGTTGTGGTGTCCTATTACCTCCCATCTTGGCTGGTCCATAATCACGATATCCTGGAGTATTGGGTGGTGGAGCTGTTTGTATTCTTTGATTTTCATTGGGGGGTGGTACCACCTCACTATCCCCACTAGCTTCCTCCTCCATACTAGTACTCTCAGGAGGTTTAATAAAGCTGTCACGATGACTCTCCTGCCACTTAAACACATTATGCGTTTTGTAGTCTTCTACGTCCCTTAAATACTTCTTCCGCTTTTTGATACGTTGTTCCTCTTCTTCCTCTACTATGATATCCCGCAGTTCCTTAGTGTAGATCTGATATAGTCCCTCTTTACTCATGGGGGCTAGTCTTTCTTTGATATCATTAATCTCTTGCTGCAACCTGACCACTTTGGATCTTTTACGAGAAACCAAAAATTCCAGAAAAGCCAACCCAGCATTGTTAAAATAGAGAAACCATTCACTAAGTTCTGCGTCCCCTCTATCTGGATACACATTCCACCGAAGGCTCCTAGGGATCATTTTTTCTTTCAGATACCGCTCAAGAAAAACTATGTCCCAGGAGGCATGTAGTTCAGCTATGAGGACATTTTTTAGTCGCATGAAAATCCCCCGGATCCCATCCACTTCTGGATTGCTTTGGTCAAACACCTCATCCGGGTTAATTTTCCTGTTTTTAAGGTAATCAAAAATATCCATATTTTTCTCAAAGTTTTATATTGTATAAGGTATAAACCAAATTGGAAATATATTTCTAATAAATGATATGTGAGGGGGGAGCTGCAGAAAAAATTATATTCTAGTGAATAATCCGCGCATCCCCTGTGCTGCAAAAAGGCAAAGGTTCTACTAAAAAACCACTGGTGCAATAAATGACACGTACATAAAACGTTTTGAAACAATATAATCCTTATAAGAAAGGCTATAATAGAAAAATAAATTTCTCAAACATAAATGATAGGTGCTGCATTTAAAAAAATAGCTGGAATATACAGCTATACAACAATGTTCAAAAATAATAAAAAATGCCCTACCAAAAAAAATTGTGCAAAAAAGCAAAGTGCAAACTTAACATTAGATGCAATTATATGCAAAAAATGTCCCAAGTGAAAAACTGTCAGATAGTGTCCTAATAAACACAAACAGGCTGTGAAGTGACTGCAAACAGGCTGTGAGGTAACTCGCTGCATTCAAAACTACATATGAGAAGAGATGATTGCAGGGAAAGGTTGATATCTTCCTCCAAAGTTTTCCAGCCAGATGAGACAAAATGGTAAAAATGGGGGCTTACCGAATCCGGTGGATCTCTATTACGGAGATCATACAGGCTCAGCACATCAAAGGGCTCCACGGTATCTCGGCATCCGTCCCGCAGCAGGTCCGCTCTCTCCCTTAGACCGTTCAGGGGCACAGCTTCCTTGCAGTCAGGATCGATTCCCAATATTGGGTATGATAGACGTGGATATCAAAAAAGAGATAAGGGGAGACTCATGGTGCAGTATACTGAAAAATCCTTTTATTAAAAAATTACAAAGGCTGACATCCAGAGTCTCAAACAAAAGTTTTCAAATTTCAGCGGTAAGACGAGACAACCAGCCGCGGCTCAGGTCACTAAGCTGCAGCGTGGTGACGTCAAAGGTGATTGCTCCGCCCGACGCTGCGTTTCTCCTATACAAGGCATCAACAGGGAAGGAGGCAATACCCAGACGTCACACTCCACGCACTTTATAGAAGACTACAGAAGAATGACACTGGAAGCACAGGAAAAACCCTGTGTCACCGGTGATCAGATAATCCAGCCAAACATCTTATGCCAAAACTCCGCTGCATGCGATCATACCACCGATTGCATTCATTCAGCGCATGATACAAAACATATCCTAGATCATAGGTATGTTTAAGGCATACATTAATTTGGACGTTGGCTGTAAAATCCATTCAATGATTTTGCTTTACACTTTTATCATGGATATATAAAAGAAACTCTGTTAAAGTCACAGCATTAACACATATATAAAACAAAAATATATAAAAATATAAAAATATATGTAAATATGTATAAAAATAGAAAATAAAAATAAAAATTAAAGTCTGATAAGGAAAGTAAATTATAAAAATATATATGATATATTTCTGGCGCAGCCATATATATCAATATCTGCATATATGCCACAAAACAAAGGCATACAGATATATATATTCATAAATGCCACAGACAATGCATCTCTGCACTTTCCTCAAACTTTGGCATGTTAGGACCATCTAAAAAAGATTTCGGTGGAATGTGTATCCAGATAGAGGGGACACAGAACTTAGTGAATGGTTTCTCTATTTTAACAATGCTGGGTTGGCTTTTCTGGAATTTTTGGTTTCTCGTAGGAGATCCAAAGTGGTCAGGTTGCAGCAAGAGATTAATGATATCAAAGAAAGACTAGCCCCCATGAGTAAAGAAGGACTATATCAGATCTACACTAAGGAACTGCGGGATATCATAGTAGAGGAAGAAGAGGAACAACGTATCAAAAAGCGGAAGAAGTATTTAAGGGACGTAGAAGACTACAAAACGCATAATGTGTTTAAGTGGCAGGAGAGTCATCGTGACAGCTTTAATAAACCTCCTGAGAGTACTAGTATGGAGGAGGAAGCTAGTGGGGATAGTGAGGTGATACCACCCCCCAATGAAAATCAAAGAATACAAACAGCTCCACCACCCAACACTCCAGGATATCGTGATTATGGACCAGCCAAGATGGGAGGTAATAGGACACCACAACATCTTAAAAAGAAGGGGAATCATAATGGAAATAGACCTTCAAATAATGGATCTAATCCCTATTATCCCCCGCCCATTCAGCACCAAAGGAACCAAAGAAGGTTCCCTAATCCTGGAGGAAATAGGGGGAACAGACACCCCCAAGGACATAATCATTACCAGTCCCAAACTTACAATAATCCTCCAGCTAGATCTCCATATATGGACCTTTATGGCCAATATGAAGATCCAAACTACAGAAATGTAGATGGATACAGAGAGAGTGCCACAAATTCTCCTTGGGTGCCATGGAGACAGGATATCCCGACAAGGAATCAATATGGACCCTTGCAGGGATATTATGATAGGGAAGAAGAAGAACAATATAATAGTGGAGGGAGAACATTTGGTAACTCCCAGGTGCGTGGCCTGGATGGTCCGCCAGGTGCGGCCCCTCTAAGGAACAAAACGGACAATTTTTTAGGAAAAGGCCAAGGAAAGAAGGGAAGACCAAGAGAGGATGTAGAGGAGGCCAATGGAGCAACCCCCAAAAAACCCAAAAGGAGGTAGTGTGTCAAGGAGTATTTAATTTGAGCGGAGAAGAACTCACTAGGTCAGAGAAGTTGACATTAAATCAGGGATTGAAATATGCCCCCAGAAAACCATTAAACAAATTCCAGATGTTTTTAGACATCCAGAAATACACAAGGAAACTGAGCATCAAACGCCATTTTTTATCGAATCCTATCATCAGGATTCAGGAATAGTATCTCAGGGGAGGGAGAAAATACAACAGGGACAGGGCTTAGAAATGCATCTCTTTTTAAGCCCCCGGGGAAACCGGCCCGAGTATTACAGTTTTTAAGGAATTGGTCCTACAAGATTTGTCACAGGTTAAATTTAAAATGGAAAGACAGAAGAACACTGAAGAGGGCATTGCATCATTGTGCCAAAGGAAAAATCTGGTCATTAGACAGGCGGACAAGGGTGGGGGCATTGTGGTCTTGAAGAAGAGTGATTACCTAGGAGAAATGGAAACTTTGCTCTCCGATAGGGACACTTATACCATTCTTAAGAATAATCCCATGGAGAAATATAAAAAAATCTTAGATGTATTGTATCTAATGGACACAGGAAAGGGATTATCAATGATAAAGAATTGGACTTTCTTGTTCCCTTGGCTCCACGCACGCCAATAATATATTATATCCCTAAGGTACACAAAAACCCTATTCGACCTCCTGGCCGCCCTATAGTAAGCGGATTGGATTCCCTTACATCTAGGGTAGGTAAGTTTGTGGATGTTTTTCTACAACCAGTAGTGTCTAAAACACCAGCGTTTTTGAAAGATTTGATGCAATTTATTCGGGAGATATCTCAGCTTACAGTGGAGGAGGATGTTTTATTAGTAACAGCGGATGTCTCCTCCTTGTATACTATTATTCCCCATGACCTGGGATATAAGGCAGCAGAATTTTTTCTAAAAAAGGATTTGTCTATAAAATCTTCAACACTGGAATTTTTAATGAAGCTCCTATGTTTTGCCATGGAACATAATTATTTTTACTATGGTGGCCAGTTTTACCTACAAAGTACCGGTGTTGCAATGGGGGCAAAGTTTGCCCCCAGCCTTGCAGGCCTATTTATGGCCCTATGGGAAAATGACAAACTTTTCTCCCTGGAAGAGCCCCGCCTCCTTTTTTGGCGAAGATACATAGATGACGCGTTTTTTCTATGGAAGGGAGACGTGGAGTCTCTAAATGAGTTTATGACTAAACTTAATACCAATGATTGGGGGATTCGTTTCACATATGAATACAGTGCACTTTCTGTCAATTTTTTAGATCTGGTGATATTTAAGGATCAAGGCACCCTTCTTACCAAAACCTATTTTAAGGGTACGGATAGAAATGGGTACATCCCAATGGATAGCAGACATCACCCCAAGTGGCTCAAGGCCATTCCCAAGGGCCAATTTCAGAGGGTGAGACGTAATTGTTCACGTCCTGAAGATTTTGAAGCTCAAGTCACAATCTTGAAAAATCGGTTTGTGGAAAAAGGATACAAACCAGCTATCCTGGATAGAGACATACGTGATGTTGCAATTATGGACAGAGAAGGCCTTTTGGTTCCCAAAAATAGGGAAACAAAAAAGATGAATACAGAAATACAGTGGTCTTTCCTGACCACATTCTCTTCCCGTTTTTGGTGGGTCAACAAAACTATACGAAAACACTGGCAGGTACTCAGGTGTGATAAAGTTTTGGGACCTGAGCTCCCAGAATATCCAAAAGTCCTATACCGAAGGAATCAGAATCTGAAGGATTTGGAAGCCCCCAGTGTAGTTGACAGTTGACCCTCCTCCAAAAATTCGTTTATTTGGAAATTTGAAAGGCTTTTTTCCGTGCCGATGATGTAAAGTATGCTCTTCTTCTAGAACCATTCGGACCTCCACCTTTACTTCTAACACTACCTCCAGGGAATATTCTATATCCGAACTGATCACATGTGGTACTGTGGGGGTGATATACCTCCTAAGTTGTCCTTGTGGGCTCCAGTAAATTGGGAGGACCACCCGCGCCCTGAAGGTCAGGATAGGCGAACATCTTTCAAATATCCGTAGGGGCTTTATTGGACACAGTGTTTCCTTACATTTTCGTCAATTCCATGACCGTAATCCATCCCTACTTGGGGTCATAGGGATAGAGAAACATATCCCCCACTGGAGAGGAGACAACCTGAAACGTTGCATATCCCGTAGGGAAACGCAATGGATATATGACATGGCCTGTTATAGCCCTTTGGGCTTTAATATAGAATGGGACATCAATTGTTATATTAATAATAGTTGATGTCTCAGGTGGGTGTCAGTTTTTTTATTTCAGAGACCAGTTGTCTTAACTAATATACATAGAATGGCCTCTTAGGTTATCAGATCTTCCCTTCTCCCATATAAAGTTTTTCCACCTATAAGTGGCCCTTCATTCTTTTCCCTTGTTGTAATTATTAATATTAATTTTAAATATAAAAAAAATCTTTTTAGATGGTCCTAACATGCCAAAGTTTGAGGAAAGTGCAGAGATGCATTGTCTGTGGCATTTATGAATATATATATCCGTATGCCTTTGTTTTGTGGCATATATGCAGACATTGATATATATGGCTGCGCCAGAAATATATCATATATATTTTTATAATTGACTTTCCTTATCAGACTTTAATTTAAATTTTTATTTTCTATTTTTATACATATTTACATATATTTTTATATTTTTATATATTTTTGTTTTATATATGTGTTAATGCTGTGACTTTAACAGAGTTTATTTTATATATCTATGATATAAGTGTAAAGCAAAATCATTGAATGGATTTTACAGCCAACGTCCAAATTAATGTATGCCTTAAACATACCTATGATCTAGGATATGTTTTGTATCATGCGCTGAATGAATGCAATCGGTGGTATGATCGCATGCAGCGGAGTTTTGGCATAAGATGTTTGGCTGTATTATCTGATCACCGTTGACACAGGGTTTTTCCTGTGCTTCCGGTGTCATTCTTCTGTAGTCTTCTATAAAGTGCGTGGAGTGTGACGTCTGGGTATTGCCTCCTTCCCTGTTGATGCCTTGTATAGGAGAAACGCAGCGTTGGGCGGAGCAATCACCTTTGACATCACCATGCTGCAGCTTAGTGGCCTGAGCCGCGGCTGGTTGTCTCGTCTTACCGCTGAAATTTGAAAACTTTTGTTTGAGACTCTGGATGTCAGCCTTTGTAATTTTTTAATAAAAGGATTTTTCAGTATACTGCACCATGAGTCTCCCCTTATCTCTTTTTTGATATCCACGTCTATCATACCCAATATTGGGAATCGATCCTGACTGCAAGGAAGCTGTGCCCCTGAATGGTCTAAGGGAGAAAGCAGACCTGCTGCGGGACGGATGCCGAGATACCGTGGAGCCCTTTGATGTGCTGAGCCTGTATGATCTCCGTAATAGAGATCCACCGGATTCGGTAAGCCCCCATTTTTACCATTTTGTCTCATCTGGCTGGAAAACTTTGGAGGAAGATATCAACCTTTCCCTGCAATCATCTCTTCTCATATGTAGTTTTGAATGCAGCGAGTTACCTCACAGCCTGTTTGCAGTCAATTCACAGCCTGTTTGTGTTTATTAGGACACTATCTGACAGTTTTTCACTTGGGACCTTTTTGCATATAATTGCATCTAATATTAAGTTTGCACTTTGCTTTTTTGCACAATTTTTTTTGGTAGCGCATTTTTTATTATTTTTGAACATTGTTGTATAGCTGTATATTCCAGGTATTTTTTAAATGCAGCACCTATCATTTATGTTTGAGAAATTTCTTTTTCTATTATAGCCTTTCTTATAAGGATTATATTGTTTCAAAATGTTTTATGTACATGTCATTTATTGCACCAGTGTTTTTTTAGTAGAACCTTTGCCTTTTTGCAGCACAGGGGATGCGCGGATTATCCACGCTTTAAAATACTTCACCCTACCTATGCCTAGGAAGCTACCGCGCATGCGTCAAAGTCATTTCGAGCATGCGCGGGCTTCCCGGCGAACAGGTAAGTGTACACACACATACTTTTCTCGTCGAGAAACAGGCTTACGAGAATCTCGACGAGAAAATAGAGAGCAGGTTCTCTATTTTCTCGTTGAGATTCTTGTCGCTTTTCTTGACGAGAAACCATACACACAAACGAATTTCTCGGCAAGAAATCTCTGCCAGCAAGTTTCTTGCTGGTTTTTGCAGAGAAACTCGGTCGTGTGTACGAGGCTTTACTGTCCCCAGTAGTGATGAGCCGAACACCCCCGGGTTCGGTTCGCACCAGAACCCGCGAACGGACCGAAAGTTTGCACGAACATTAGAACCCTATTAAATACAATGGATGTGAACGTTCGGATTCTAAAGTGCTAATTGTAACGACTATTATCCATGTTATTGTCCGAAACAGAGTTTGGGAACCCGGGTTCTGCACCAGGGGACATGTATCAATGCAAAAAGAAGTTTTAAAAACTGACGTTTTCCGGGAGCAGTCATTTTAATGATGCATAAAGTGAAAAAAAAAAGTCAAATATTCCTTTAAATATTGTACCTGGGGGGTGTCTAAAGTATGCCTGTGAAGTGCCACATGTTTCCCGTGTTTAGAACTGTCCCTGCACAAAATAAGATTTCTAAAGGAAAAAAAGCCATTTAAAACTGCTTGCGGCTTTAATGCAATGTCTGGTCCCGGTAATATGCATGAAAATCTTTAGGAAAAATGGCATAGCTACCCCATCAACCCCCCCCCCCCCCCTACCCCAGCCCATTACCAGCCCCTTTGGGTCTTGTATGGATATTAAGGGGAACCCCGCACACAAAATAAAAAAGGCCCTATATACTCTGAACAGCCGTATACAGGCGGTGCATACAAGACAGGGACTGTAGGTTTGTTCTTATGTAGAATCTGTTTGTAATTTTGAACAGCTGCATTGTTTAAGTGTAGCTCCATGCCAAATTCCTTTTTTTTAGCTTTTTGGAAAACATAGGGAACGGTTATCACCCCTGTCACATTTTTTTTGCTGTCTGTGCCCCTGTTCAGAACATTTCACCTCACTTTGCGTCCCAATGACAACTCTTTTTGAAATGTGGTGTTTTTATTGAAACAAGGATTGGTGATAAAGCATCAGTAGAGAGGAGACACCTTTCTCCCATATTAATTCTTACAGGAGAGAATTTTCCTTCCAAGGGGTAGATTTCCTCTCACTTCCTGTTGTCTTCTTCCGTTTGCAAGTAGTAGTCGTTTGTAAGTTGGATGTTTGAAAGTAGGGACCTGCCGTATATACTCTGCAGAAATTGGCCCCTTAGGTGTTGGTGTTGGCACAACACTGTAAGCACTCACAGTTACTCTTGGTGGGTGCTGGAATGCCCTGCTGTCAACTATTATATCAGGAATTGTAATAACATATAATTGTTGATCAGTGGTAGTAAAAATTGGGCCTTTGATGGTGGTGCTGGTGCCACAACACTGTAAGGCCTGACAGTTACTCTTGGTGGGCGCAGCAATGGGCCCTGCTGTGAATTATTAGATCAATAATTATAATTGCATGCCCCTGTTGAATAGGGGCTGAAAAATTGGGCCTTTGGTGGTGGTGGTGGTGGTGATGGTGGTGCTGGTGCCACAACACTGTAAGGCCTGACAGTTACTCTTGGTGGGCGCAGCAATGGGCCCTGCTGTGAATTATTCGATCAATAATTATAATTGCATGCCCCTGTTGAACAGGGGCTGAAAAATTGGGCCTTTGGTGGTGGTGGTGGTGGTGATGGTGGTGCTGGTGCCACAACACTGTAAGGCCTGACAGTTACTCTTGGTGGGCGCAGCAATGGGCCCTGCTGTGAATTATTAGATCAATAATTATAATTGCATGCCCCTGTTGAACAGGGGCTGAAAAATTAGGCCTTTGGTGGTGGTGGTGGTGGTGATGGTGGTGCTGGTGCCACAACACTGTAAGGCCTGACAGTTACTCTTGGTGGGCGCAGCAATGGGCCCTGCTGTGAATTATTAGATCAATAATTATAATTGCATGCCCCTGTTGAACAGGGGCTGAAAAATTGGGCCTTAGGCACTGGTGGCACAACACTGCAACCCCTCACAGATACTGTACTTGGAGCACAGCAATGAGGCCTGTTGCAAAGTATTGCATCAAAAATTTTAATTACACGCCCCTGTTAAACAGGGGCTGAAAAATTGGGCCTTAGCCACTGGTGGCGTCACCCATAAACCAAAATGATCTTCCAAGCTATCATCATTAATCGTATCATTGAGGAGGAGGAGGAGGATAGCCAGTCAACATAACAGCACAGGCACTCAGCATCAGCATCAGTCTTGAAGGGATGTGACATTTTAAAATCAATTAGTCTGTTATATCAGCATCAGGTGTGTGGTAGCTGGTGGTGATCCAAGACTGGTTCATCTTGATGAAAGTCAGTCGATCAACCGAGTCGGTGGACAGGCGCACCCTGTGATCCGTGACAAATCCTCCAGCAGCACTGAATGTGCGTTCTGAAAGAACGCTGGATGCAGGACAGGCCAGTAGCTCAATTGCATACTGTGCAAGCTCTGGCCAGTGATCCATCCTCAAGACCCAGTAAGCCAGAGGATTTTCGGTGGGGAAGGTGTCCAAGTCTGACCTTGCCCCTAGGTATTCCTGGACCATGTATATCAGATGCTGGCGATGGTTGCTGGAACCGATCATACTTTGGGGCTGCGGACTAAAGAATTGTCTGAACGCATCGGTCAGACGGCCACCTTCCCCATCGCTCCTTCTTTGACTGACCGAAGCCTCAGCAACTCGTTGTCCAGGACCAGGAGTTTGTAACCTCCCAGTCTCTGGGAACGCGTTGCACAGACCTTTCTGCAAGGCCTCCCGGAGTTGTCTCATCCTCTGCTCCCTCTGCGACGGTAAGATAAGGTCCGCAACCTTACCCTTGTACCGTGGATCAAGGAGAGTGGCCAGCCAGTAATGGTCCCTCTCCTTGATCCGAAGAATACGAGGATCCTTCCGCAGACTTTGCAGGATCAGGGAGGCCATGCAGCGTAGGTTAGCTGAGGCATTCAGTCCGGAGTCCTCTGGGTCACTAAGGACGACATGATCCGCAGCCACCTCCTCCCAGCCACGTACAAGTCCACTGGTTTCTTGGGACTGTAAATCATCCCTAAAAGACTGCTGCTGATGATGCTGAGTGCCAGCCTCCACCTCCATGCTGACACAATCCTCCTCCTCCTCCTCCTCTTCTTCCTGTGCGATGGGTGGGACAGAAGGAACACTGTCTGGGTAAAGGGGGCCTTGAGAGGCAAGGAAGTCCTCCTCTTCCTGCCTCTGTTCTGCCTCAAGTGCCCTGTCCATTATTCCACGCAGCGTGTGCTCCAACAGGTGGACAAGAGGTACAGTGTCACTGATGCATGCAGTGTCACTGCTCACCATCCTCATGGCCTCCTCAAATGGTGCCAGGACAGTGCATGCATCCCTGATCATGCCCCACTGGCGTGGTGAAAAAAACCCGAGCTCCCCTGACCCTGTCCTGGTGCCGTAGTCGCACAGGTACTCATTGATGGCCCTCTGCTGCGTGTGCAGCCGCTGCAGCATGGCCAACGTTGAGTTCCACCTGGTGGGCATGTCACATATAAGGCGGTTCTTGGGCAGGTTCAACTCCTTTTGCAGCTCAGCCAGGCGAGCACTGGCATTATAAGATCTGCGGAAATGAACACAGACTTTCCTGGCCTGCCTCAGGACATCCTGTAAGCCCGGGTACCTGCCCAAGAACCGCTGCACCACCAGGTTAAGGACGTGAGCCATACAGGGCACATGGGTCAGTTGTCCCTGTCGGAGGGCGGAGAGGAGGTTGGTGCCATTGTCGCAAACCACCATTCCTGGCTTAAGCTGGCGTGGCGTCAACCACCTCTCAGCCTGCCCCTGCAGAGCAGACAGGACCTCTGCCCCAGTGTGGCTCCTGTCCCCCAAACACACCAGCGCAAGCACGGCATGGCATCTTTTTGCCTGCGTACTTGCGTAGCCCCGTGAACGGCTACGGAGCACCGCTGGTTCATAGGACAAACCACAGGAAGAGGCCATGGAGGAAGAAGAAGAGGAGGGGGTGGAGGAGAGAGGTGTGTCACAACCAGTAGTAGCATTTTGGAGGCGTGGCGGTGGAACAACCTCCAACACTACTGCACCTTGTCCTGCATCCTTCCCAGCTGCCAAAAGAGTGACCCAATGGGCCGTGAAAGAAAGGTAACGTCCCTGTCCATGCCTGCTGGACCATGAGTCAGCGGTAATATGCACCTTGCCGCTGACCGCCCTGTCCAGCGAGGCCAAGACATTGCCTTCCACATGCCTGTAGAGAGCCGGAATCGCCTTCCGTGAGAAAAAGTGGCGTTTGGGAACCTGCCACTGAGGAACCGCACATTGCACAAACTCACGGAAGGGGGCCGAGTCTACCAACTGAAAAGGCAGCAGTTGAAGCGCTAGCAATTTAGCCAAGCTAGCATTCAACCGCTGGGCATGTGGATGGCTGGGAGTGAACTTCTTTTGACGGTCCAGCAGCTGGGGCAGGGAAATTTGCCTGCTAGAATCGGACGTTGGTGTACTGCTAGCAGAGTGCCCGCAAGTACTTGGCTGTGACAAACCTAATTCTACACCTTCATTCCTCTCAGAGCAGGTTTCAGAGAGGAGTGAAGGTATAGTGGGGTTGGAGATCCCAGCTGATGCGGTGCAAGAAGAGGTCAGCTTTGTTCTTTGGTGTGGGTCTTTAAGGTAGGCTTGCCAACGAGCTGCATGGCAGGTCAACATATGTCTGATCAAGCATGTGGTGCCCAAGCGGCTGATGTTTTGGCCACGCGATATACGCTTGAGACATATGTTGCAAACAGCAGCTGTGCGATCTGATGCACTCGCCTCAAAAAAGGCCCACACCAAAGAACTTTTTGAATGATGGGCAGAGGCAGCACCCTGCACAGGCGGAGCTCTGCGGTGTCATTCCGTCGGTGTGCTGCCCATACGCTGGCCACCCAAGGGCATCCTGCCTCGTTGGAGATGTGCCTCCTCCTCATCCTCCTCCTCCTCCTCTCTCCTATTAGGCACCCACGTGGAGTCAGTGACCTCATCATCCCCTCCCTCCTCATCACTGGAGCCAATCTGGCAGTATGCTGCAGCTGCTGGAGCATGACTGCCAGATTGGTGTCCTTCTTGAGCATCCCCTCTCTCTGCTCTCACGCTACTGCCTTCCTCTATCTGGGTATCATCATCAGATCCTTCGAAACGCTGGGCATCCTCCTGGAGCATGTACCCAACACTGTGCTCAAACAGTTCGGGGGACTCCTCAGGAGGAGGACATGGTGGGTCTAGGGAAGGATTGACTAATGAAGATAATGATACCAGAGAAGAGGACGCTTTGGCAGCTGCTTTGCCAGTACCCTGAGCCTGGGTGAGAGAGGATGAGGAGGATGAGGTGGGCTTGGTCATCCACTCTACCAAGTCTTCGACATGATGTGGCTCAACATGTCCAGCTGCCGAAAAGAAGGACAAGCGTGTCCCATGGCCATGTGCTGATGACAATGCACCGCGTCCACGACCAGCACTGTTGCCCCCAGACACAGAGCCTGCTTGCCCTCTTTTTTTGCCTCCTGACTGTCTGCCTCTCCTTGTTTGCCTTCCAGACATTTTAATGGATGGCCTGCAGGGAGATGGGAAAAAGAGCAATAAGGGCTACCTTCAGGCGTATACTGTGCAGGAGGCTTAGCAACAATGACACTGACACTGTCCCCTGCCTATCCTTCTCTGTCCCTAAACACAAGGATTTGCAATATGCTTCAGCAAGATTGGTTTAGCACAGAACAGCACACTGACAGTTTCCCTCACTGTCCTTCTCTGTCCCTACAAACAAGATTTAGCACAGAATAGCACACTGATAGTTTCCACGAGTGTCCTTCTCTGTCCCTAAACTCAAGGATTTCAAATATGGTTCAGCAAAATTGGTTTAGAACAGAATAGCACACTGACACTTTCACTCAATGTACCTCTCTGTCCCTAAACTCAAGGATTTCAAATATGGTTCAGCAAAATTGCTATAGAACAGAATAGCACACTGTCAGTTTCACTCACTGTACCTCTCTGTCCCTACAAACAAGATTTAGCACAGAATAGCACACTGATAGTTTCCACGAGTGTCCTTCTCTGTCCCTAAACTCAAGGATTTCAAATATGGTTCAGAAAAATTGGTTTAGAACAGAATAGCACACTGACACTTTCACTCACTGTACCTCTCTGTCCCTAAACTCAAGGATTTCAAATATGGTTCAGCAAAATTGCTTTAGAACAGAATAGCACACTGTCAGTTTCACTCACTGTACCTCTCTGTCCCTACAAACAAGATTTAGCACAGAATAGCAAACTGATAGTTTCCACGAGTGTCCTTCTCTGTCCCTAAACTCAAGGATTTCAAATATGGTTCAGCAAAATTGGTTTAGAACAGAATAGCACACTGTCAGTTTCACTCACTGTACCTCTCTGTCCCTAAACTCAAGGATTTCAAATATGGTTCAGCAAAATTGCTTTAGAACAGAATAGCACACTGACACTTTCACTCACTGTACCTCTCTGTCCCTACAAACAAGATTTAGCACAGAATAGCACACTGATAGTTTCCATGAGTGTCCTTCTCTGTCCCTAAACTCAAGGATTTCAAATATGGTTCAGCAAAACTGGTTTCGAACAGAATAGCACACTGACACTTTCCCTCACTGTCCTACTCTGTCCCTCCCTACAAACAAGATTTAGCACAGAATAGCACACTGATAGTTTCCACGAGTGTCCTTCTCTGTCCCTAAACTCAAGGATTTCAAATATGGTTCAGCAAAATTGGTTTAGAACAGAATAGCACACTGACACTTTCCCTCATTGTCCTACTCTGTCCCTCCCTACAAACAAGATTTAGCACAGAATAGCACACTGATAGTTTCCACGAGTGTCCTTCTCTGTCCCTAAACTCAAGGATTTCAAATATGGTTCAGCAAAATTGGTTTAGAACAGAATAGCACACTGACACTTTCACTCACTGTACCTCTCTGTCCCTAAACTCAAGGATTTCAAATATGGTTCAGCAAAATTGCTTTAGAACAGAATAGCACACTGTCAGTTTCACTCACTGTACCTCTCTGTCCCTACAAACGAGATTTAGCACAGAATAGCACACTGATAGTTTTCACGAGTGTCCTTCTCTGTCCCTAAACTCAAGGATTTCAAATATGGTTCAGCAAAATTGGTTTAGAACAGAATAGCACACTGACACTTTCACTCACTGTACCTCTCTGTCCCTAAACTCAAGGATTTCAAATATGGTTCAGCAAAATTGCTTTAGAACAGAATAGCACACTGTCAGTTTCACTCACTGTACCTCTCTGTCCCTCAACTCAAGGATTGAAAATATGGTTCAGCAAAATTGCTTTAGAACAGAATAGCACACTGTCAGTTTCACTCACTGTACCTCTCTGTCCCTACAAACAAGATTTAGCACAGAATAGCACACTGATAGTTTCCACGAGTGTCCTTATCTGTCCCTAAACTCAAGGATTTCAAATATGGTTCAGCAAAATTGGTTTAGCACAGAATAGCACACTGACACTTTCCCTCACTGTCCTACTCTGTCCCTCCCTACAAACAAGATTTAGCACAGAATAGCACACTGATAGTTTCCACGAGTGTCCTTCTCTGTCCCTAAACTCAAGGATTTCAAATATGGTTCAGCAAAATTGGTTTAGAACAGAATAGCACACTGACACTTTCCCTCACTGTCCTACTCTGTCCCTCCCTACAAACAAGATTTAGCACAGAATAGCACACTGATAGTTTCCACGAGTGTCCTTCTCTGTCCCTAAACTCAAGGATTTCAAATATGGTTCAGCAAAATTGGTTTAGAACAGAATAGCACACTGACACTTTCCCTCACTGTCCTACTCTGTCCCTCCCTACAAACAAGATTTAGCACAGGATAGCACACTGATAGTTTCCACGAGTGTCCTTCTCTGTCCCTAAACTCAAGGATTTCAAATATGGTTCAGCAAAATTGGTTTAGAACAGAATAGCACACTGACACTTTCCCTCACTGTCCTACTCTGTCCCTCCCTACAAACAAGATTTAGCACAGAATAGCACACTGATAGTTTCCACGAGTGTCCTTCTCTGTCCCTAAACTCAAGGATTTCAAATATGGTTCAGCAAAATTGGTTTAGAACAGAATAGCACACTGACACTTTCCCTCACTGTCCTACTCTGTCCCTCCCTACAAACAAGATTTAGCACAGAATAGCACACTGATAGTTTCCACGAGTGTCCTTCTCTGTCCCTAAACTCAAGGATTTCAAATATGGTTCAGCAAAATTGGTTTAGAACAGAATAGCACACTGACACTTTCCCTCACTGTCCTACTCTGTCCCTCCCTACAAACAAGATTTAGCACAGAATAGCACACTGATAGTTTCCACGAGTGTCCTTCTCTGTCCCTAAACTCAAGGATTTCAAATATGGTTCAGCAAAATTGGTTTAGAACAGAATAGCACACTGACACTTTCCCTCACTGTCCTACTCTGTCCCTCCCTACAAACAAGATTTAGCACAGGATAGCACACTGATAGTTTCCACGAGTGTCCTTCTCTGTCCCTAAACTCAAGGATTTCAAATATGGTTCAGCAAAATTGGTTTAGAACAGAATAGCACACTGACACTTTCCCTCACTGTCCTACTCTGTCCCTCCCTACAAACAAGATTTAGCACAGAATAGCACACTGATAGTTTCCACGAGTGTCCTTCTCTGTCCCTAAACTCAAGGATTTCAAATATGGTTCAGCAAAATTGGTTTAGAACAGAATAGCACACTGACACTTTCCCTCACTGTCCTACTCTGTCCCTCCCTACAAACAAGATTTAGCACAGAATAGCACACTGATAGTTTCCATGAGTGTCCTTCTCTGTCCCTAAACTCAAGGATTTCAAATATGGTTCAGCAAAATTGGTTTAGAACAGAATAGCACACTGACACTTTCCCTCACTGTCCTACTCTGTCCCTCCCTACAAACAAGATTTAGCACAGAATAGCACACTGATAGTTTCCACGAGTGTCCTTCTCTGTCCCTAAACTCAAGGATTTCAAATATGGTTCAGCAAAATTGGTTTAGAACAGAATAGCACACTGACACTTTCCCTCACTGTCCTACTCTGTCCCTCCCTACAAACAAGATTTAGCACAGAATAGCACACTGATAGTTTCCACGAGTGTCCTTCTCTGTCCCTAAACTCAAGGATTTCAAATATGGTTCAGCAAAATTGGTTTAGAACAGAATAGCACACTGACACTTTCCCTCACTGTCCTACTCTGTCCCTCCCTACAAACAAGATTTAGCACAGAATAGCACACTGATAGTTTCCACGAGTGTCCTTCTCTGTCCCTAAACTCAAGGATTTCAAATATGGTTCAGCAAAATTGGTTTAGAACAGAATAGCACACTGACACTTTCCCTCACTGTCCTACTCTGTCCCTCCCTACAAACAAGATTTAGCACAGAATAGCACACTGATAGTTTCCACGAGTGTCCTTCTCTGTCCCTAAACTCAAGGATTTCAAATATGGTTCAGCAAAATTGGTTTAGAACAGAATAGCACACTGACACTTTCCCTCACTGTCCTACTCTGTCCCTACAAACAAGATTTAGCACAGAATAGCACACTGACACTTTCCCTCACTGTACCTCTCTGTCCCTAAACTCAAGGATTGAAAATATGGTTCAGCAAGATTGGTTTAGAACAGAATAGCACACTGACACTTTCCCTCACTGTACCTCGCTGTCCCTACAAACAAGGTTTAGCACAGAATAACAAACTGACACTCTCCCTACCTATCCTTATTTGTCCCTAAACACAAGGAATCCAGGATTAGTAAAGGAAAAAAATTACACTGTCCCTGCCTATGCTTCTCTTTCCCTGCTCCGGAACACACTACACAAGGCCGCCGCGCTGGCGGCCTTTTATAGTGTGGGGCATGTACTAAACCCCCTCAGCAATAATTGGCCACAGGCATCCTGCCTATGGCCAATCATTGCTCTCCTCGCTGCCGGCGCTGTGATTGGCCAAGCATGCGGGGTCACAGTGCATGCTTGGCCAATCACAGCACCTGGATGACACTGCGATGGCGTAGTGCATTGTGGGCCATTCGCGTCACTCGAATTTGGCGCGAACGGCCCAAATCGTTCGATCTTCGTCGAACGATCGAACAGCCGATGTTCGAGTCGAACGTATGTTCGAGTCGAACGTATGTTCGACTCGAACACGAAGCTCATCCCTAGTCCCCAGCCAGCAGAGTGCTTCCTTACATCTCAGGTGTCCCCAGGTGTCCCCAGCGCAGTGCTTCCTTACATCTCACGTGTCCCCAGCGGAGTGCTTCCTTACATCTCAGGTGTCTCCAGGTGTCCCCAGCAGAGTGCTTCCTTACATCTCAGGTGTCCCCAGCGGAGTGCTTCCTTACATCTCAGGTAAAGATACTCCAAACATCTGGTGTTAGTGCTTCAATCAACCCGGCACCAGGGTTGTTATGGTGTCAGGGTGATTGAAGCGCATTATTTCTATTATTACATTGTGATATAAAATTAAATAGTTCAACTCACCATAATGCAGAATCAGAATCAGTCGGAGCTCTGATGTCAATGTCCCCAGCCAGCGGAGTGCTTCCTTACATCTCAGGTGTCACTGTCCCCAGCCAGCGGAGTGCTTCTTTACATCTCAGGTATCACTGTCCCCAACCAGCGGAGTGCTTCCTTACATCTCAGGTGTCACTGTCCCCAGCCAGCGGAGTGCTTCCTTACATCTCAGTTGTCACTGTCCCCAGCCAGCGGAGTGCTTCCTTACATCTCAGGTGTCACTGTCCCCAGCCAGCGGAGTGCTTCCTTACATCTCAGGTGTCACTGTCCCCAGCCAGCGGAATGCTTCCTTACATCTCAGGTGTCACTGTCCCCAGCCAGCGGAGTGCTCCCTACATCTCAGGTGTCCTCAGCGGAGTGTTTCCTTACATCTCAGGTGTCACTGTCCCCAGCCAGCGGAGTGCTTCCTTACATCTCAGGTGTCCTCAGCGGAGTGTTTCCTTACATCTCAGGTGTCACTGTCCCCAGCCAGCGGAGTGCTTCCGTACATCTCAGGTGTCCCCAGCGGAGTGTTTCCTTACATCTCAGGTGTCACTGTCCCCAGCCAGCGGAGTGCTTCCTTACATCTTAGGTGTCCCCAGCGGAGTGTTTCCTTACATATCAGGTGTCACTGTCCCCAGCCAGCGGAGTGCTTCCTTACATCTCAGGTGTCCCCAGTTGTCCACAGCGGAGTGTTTCCTTACATCTCAGGTGTCACTGTCCCCAGCCAGAGAAGTGCTTCCTTACATCTCAGGTGTCCCCAGCGGAGTGTTTCCTTACATCTCAGGTGTTACTGTCCCCAGCCAGCGGAGTGCTTCCTTACATCTCAGGTGTCCCCAGCGCAGTGCTTCCTTACATCTCAAGTGTCCCCAGCAGAGTGCTTCCTTACATCTCAGGTGTCCCCAGCGGAGTGCTTCCTTACATCTCAGGTGTCCCCAGCAGAGTGCTTCCTTACATCTCAGGTGTCACTGTACCCAGCCAGCAGAGTGCTTCCTTACATCTCAGGTGTCCCCAGGTGTCCCCAGCGGAGTGCTTCCTTACATCTCAGGTGTCCCCAAGTGTCCCCAGCCAGCGGAGTGCTTCCTTACATCTCAGGTGTCCCTAGCGGAGTCCTTCCTTACATCTCAAGTGTCACTGTCCCCAGCCAGCGCAGTGCTTCCTTACATCTCAGGTGTCCCCAGCGGAGTGCTTCCTTACATCTCAGGTGTCACTGTCCCCAGCCAGTGGAGTGCTTCCTTACATCTCAGGTGTCCCCAGCGGAGTGTTTCCTTACATCTCAGGTGTCACTGTCCCCAGCCAGCGGAGTGCTTTCTTACATCTCAGGTGTCCCCAGGTGTCCCCAGATGAGTGCTTCCTTACATCTCAGGTGTCCCCAGGTGTCCCCAGCCAGCCGAGTGCTTCCTTACATCTCAGGTCTCCCCAGCGGAGTGTTTCCTCACATCTCAGGTGTCCCCAGCAGAGTGCTTCCTTACATCTCAGGTGTCCACAGCCGATTGCTTCCTTACATCTCAGGTGTCCCCAGTCAGCGGAGTGATTCCTTACATCTCAGGTGTCCCCAGCGGAGTGTTTCCTCACATCTCAGGTGTCCCCAGCGGAGTGCTTCCTTACATCTCAGGTGTCCCCAGCCGAGTGCTTCCTTACATCTCAGGTGTCCCCAGCCAGCGGAGTGCTTCCTTACATCTCAGGTGTCCTCAGCGAAGTGTTTCCTCACATCTCAGGTGTCCCCAGCGGAGTGCTTCCTTACATCTCAGGTGTCCCCAGCCGAGTGCTTCCTTACATCTCAGGTGTCCCCAGCGGAGTGTTTCCTCACATCTCAGGTGTCCCCAGCGGAGTGCTTCCTTACATCTCAGGTGTCCCCAGGTGTCCCCAGCAGAGTGTTTTCTTACATCCCAGGTGTCCCCAGATGTCCCCAGCCAGCGGAGTGCTTCCTTACATCTCAGGTGTCCCCAGACGAGTTATTAACAAGAAGGGAGCCTGCCGAGTGGCTACAATAGAAATGGAGCTGCGGCACCGCCCACCCGCCACCCCTTTCCACAACAGGTCACAGATGACAGACAGGCTGGGGGCGGGGGGTGGGCGGTGCCGCAGCTCCATTTTTATATTAGCCACTCGGCAAGCTCCCTTCTCGTTTATAACTTGTCTGTGGTCCTCTGGAAAATGGCCGCCGGCGGAGACATTACCTCCACCGGCTGGACCTCTAGCGGCAGCGGCGGCGGCAGGTGGCGAAAAATTGTGAAAAAAAAAGGTCAGGGGAAGGGGACTGCTGGAATGTTAAAGGGGCAGTCTGCGGGCCAGGAAAATCACACAGGGCAGTCTGCGGGCCATAGTTTGAGGACCCCTGGCTTAAAGCCTAGTTGAACTGTTAAATAAATGACATGATATGAACTCAACTCAATCTGATTTGATGGCCCACTGACGTTTAAAATCTAGGTAAACCCCTAACCATTAACTTTTTGTGTTGCTTCTCATTCTGTTAAATATATTATTTGAAAGCTTTTTTCATTTGGTATTGTAAAAAAAACTGTTGATCCTGCCAGAAATCTTGTCACCTGAAAGCTTCCTGTGCTTTCTGCTGCATAGTTGTCATTGAGGGAACCATGAATGCCAACATGTACTGTGACATACTGGAGTAGAGCATGATCCCCTCCCCTCAAAGACTGGGCCGCAGGGCAGTATTCCAACATAACGACCCCAAAAACACCTCCAAGATGACCACTGTCTTGCTAAAGAAGCTGAGGGTAAAGGTGAGGGACTGGCCAAGCATGTCTCCAGACCTAAACCCTATTGAGCATCTGTGGGGCATCCTCAAACGGAAGGTGGAGGAGCGCAAGGTCTCTAACATCCACCAGCTCTGTGATGTCATCATGGAGGAGTGGAAGAGGACTCCAGTGGCAACCTGTGAAGCTCTGGTGAACTCCATGCCCAAGAGGGTTAAGGCAGTGCTGGAAAAAAATGGTGGCCACACAAAATATTGACACTTTCACTTAGAGGTGTACTCACTTTTGTTGCCAGCTGTGTGTTGAGTTATTTTGAGGGCACAGCAAATTTACACTGTTATACAAGCTGTACACTCACTACTTTAAAATTCTAGCAAAGTCTAATTTCTTCAGTGGTGTCACATGTAAAGATAGAATAAAATATTTACAGAAATGTGAGGGGTCAGAAGGTGCAGAAGGTGCAGATTCTGTTTTTACTGGAGATACCACTTACAAAGCAAGATGGTATCTCATCTTTCTTTGAGATATTATAATCAATGGCACACAAGTGATAACCCTCAGAAAAAAATCTAAAGGAGTTGCAATTAGTTTTCATGTAAACCTTCCAATGCAAATTAAATGAGAACTTAGAGATCACGGGGGAGATATTTGATGCTCTCTTTTAGACTGTACAATACTGTTTTCACATTTGTCAATGTATACCTTTCTAACAAGGGCCAGAAGTTGGTGTTTCAAAGAATTATGACTAGAGTAGAGCAATTTAGACAAGGATATTTAATGGTGGGGGTCGATTTTAATTTTGTGATGCATCCAAGGATGGAGACTTCATTGGCAAAGGACCATTGTACAATATCTTTAATTAATGTGATACAGAAACATCTCCATTCTTTGCATCTGGTTGATGTATGGCGTGTTTTGCATCCTGCTGAAAGAGATTTTACATTCTACTCTGCTTCACGTGTATCTTATAGTAGAATTGACTATTTCTTTATTTCAAATCCTTTATTGACATTGCAACGTATACCCAACATTGGGATGCAGTTCAGAATAGAATAGAACAGATCACATCAGATCACCATCTTCTTCTTCTGCCCTTACAAATACCCAATACCAGGAAACCGGTGGAGATTGAATGAATCTTTATTTGGAGATGAAATGGTAGTTTTTTTGCTCGAAAATGACTTAGAACCCCCAAACATTATACATTTTTTTTTCTTTTTGCAATTTAACTTTTAATTGTTTTGTTTTGAAATAAACAGAAAGCAGCAACAGATATCGTAAGGTACATTCTATATACTTCTTAGAGGGGGGACAGAGGAGGTATGTGTTTAATGGAAACAATATGCAGTCACCTCAAGAAATAGTACAGAGGAGGCCTTCTCTTTCTTGTTTTTCTTTCTTTAAAAAATTTCTATTGTGTGGGGAAATGGCCAGAGCATGTGGCAATATTTAATGTAGGTGATATCTGCAATCTATTGAGGGATAATATGTAAAGTATTGTTTCTGATGATATCTCCTGTATTATATTTTTTATTTTTTTTTCTCTTATGTATAATGTTTTTTTTTTTTTTTTGAGTATATGAAGAGTTAAAAATATACGGTGGTATATTATACGTTATATCTTATACCTTATATTTTATACCTTGCAAATGATAACGGTTAGTAAGTGACGATAACAATTTAAATAGGAAGAATGAGAGAGAGGGGAGGGCGAAGATAGTAGAGAGAGGTAGAGGGTAGGAGTACTAGAATTGAGGTCTGTTGAAATAAAGGTATAGAGAGGGAGTTTGGGTAACCAGGGGGTATAGTTATGGGGGAGTCTATTATATTTTTCTTTCCCCCCTTTGGAGAAGGCAAATATTCCTGGTAGAAAAAGGAATATAAGAATGATTGTAATATGGACAAGGAAGGGGGGGAGGGGTTAGGGGAGGGAGGAATGCCATACCACAATAAAATCTCGATTTTCCCTTTTTCTTTTTTTTTTTCTCCCCCTTTTGGGGCGCTGGAAGTTTTTTTTTTTCTCCCCCTTTTGGGGCGCTGGAAGGTTTTTTTTTTTCCCCTTTGGAGGACGAAGGGAGTCAATAGGAATAGGAAAATAAGAGTCAGAATAAAGGGTCGGACTGGGCAACTGTTTAATGGATAAGCTTTTAGTTAGGTGGTACAAACGGGCATCATATAGAAATAGGAGGAGCGGGTGGGGGGGTATGCGCAACTAATTCCCCCCTAGTAGGTTAACACTCATTTAGGGTAGCAGTGTTTAATGCAAATTGCTTTGTATATCGCTGGGGAGGAGGGGCAGGGGCGCTTTTCTTCCCAGTTGATATTAGAGTAGGGAAGGGGGGGGGGTCTATTTTTGTATATATATCTTCTTTTTTTTTTTTTTCTCTTGTCTCCTACTCTCCCTCACTGGGTTTCCTCCAGCCTGCCACCGTTGTTATTTTCTTCTTCTGAGTATAGCTTTGATCGATAAAAAAAAAAAAAAAGAGAAAAAAGGAAAAGGAAAAAAAAAAAGAAAAAATGGATGCACTGTCGATAATGTCGATCAATGCAAAAGGGTTAAATACTCCAGAAAAGAGACAGATACTCTTGCGGGAGCTGAAGCGGGCAGGGAGTGAGATAGCTTTTATTCAGGAGACACACTTCAGAGAGGGAGGTCTCCCCTTCCTTAGAAATAGAGCTTATCCAATTGGATATCATGCGACTAATCCGGTGGCAAAGAAGGCGGGGTATCTATTTTGATCTCAAACAAGATCCCATGGTCATGCACAGACTCCCTGGTGGATGTCGGGGGACAATACTTGGCCCTGAAAGGGACGATTGGGAGGTCAGTGGTAACGCTGGCCTCGTTTTATGCTCCCAATACACAACAGGACATATTTTTTGGGAAATTTCTGGATAAATTGGGGGCATTTCAGGAAGGGCAACTGATTTTGGGGGGCGACTTGAATATCCCCTTGGTGCCCAGCGTGGATACCTCTTCCAGGACCTTGGCAGTAGCAGCGGGCAACCGGAAACGGATCCTGCGATTGATACAGAAAGAGAGACTAGTAGATGTATGGCGATTGACACAGTCAGGAGAGAGAGATTACTCCTTTTATTCCATCCCCCATAAGATATACTCCCATATAGACTTTTTTTTTTCATTCCACATAACCAGTTACATGCAGTTAAAGAAGCTGAGATAGGGAAAATCACCTGGTCAGATCATGTGCCAATTACCTTGAAATACAACCTTGCGGATTTCCAGCTTCCTGGGTCGGCGACCTGGAGGCTGAACGAAAGTCTTCTGCAGGATTCTGCAGTATTGGAAGATGTACAGAGAGAAGCAAGGTGGTATTTCCAGATTAATGACACGCCTGATTGTGAACCAGAGGTGATCTGGGAGGCACCTAAGGCAGTGATAAGGGGAGTCTTAATAAAACATGGGGCAAGGATTAAGAGGGAAAGGGAAGCAAAGTTGACTGCGCTCCTGGCAGAGATCGCACGGTTAGAACGTCTACACAAACGGAGTCCCTCTCCAGACCTGGAAAGGCTCCTGCTGGCGGTGCGCAGACAGATTACAGAGTTACTTTTGTACAAAGAAAAGAGGGCAATACAGACAGGCACGAGACAGAATTACGAATTTGGGAACAAATTTGGGAAGCAAATGGCTAGCTCCTTGAGGGAGCAACAACCAAAGACTTATGTACCAATGATTAGAGGGGCGGGAGGGGAAACACTTAGGTTACCTAGAGAGATAGCTCAGCGGTTTGGAAATTTCTACACAGATCTGTACAATCTGCAATTAAGTTCTCAAAATCAAACTACAATGGAAGAGTATATAGCAACCTCAGGCATTCCGAGCTTAACACCAGCAATAAGTAGTGATGAGCCGAACACCCCCGGGTTCGGTTCGCACCAGAACCCGCGAACGGACCGAAAGTTCGCACGAACTTTAGAATCCTATTAAATACAATGGATGCGAACGTTCGAAATCTAAAGTGCTAATTATAACGACTATTATGCATGTTATTGTCCTAAAAAGGGTTTGGGAAACCGGGTTCTGCACCAGGGGACATGTATCAATCCAAAAAAAAGTTTTAAAAACGGCAGTTTTTCAGAAGTCATTTTAATGATGCTTAAAGTGAAAAAAAAAGAGACAAATATTCCTTTAAATATCGTACCTGGGGGGGTGTCTAAAGTATGCCTGTGAAGTGCCACGTGTTTCCCGTGTTTAGAACTGTCCCTGCACAAAATTACATTTCTGAAGGAAAAAAAGCCATTTAAAACTGCTTGCGGCTTTAATGTAATGTCTGGTCCCGGTAATATGGATGAAAATCTTTAAGAAAAATGGCATAGCTACCCCATCACCCCACCCCCTACCCCAGCCAATTACCAGCCCCTTTGGGTCTTGTATGGATATTAAGGGGAACCCCGCACACAAAATAAAAAAGGCCCTATTTACTCTGAACAGCCGTATACAAGCGGTGCATACAAGACAGGGCCTGTAGGTTTGTTCTTATGTAGAATCTGTTTGTAATTTTGAACAGGTACATTGTTTAAGTGTAGCTCCAGCCAAAAAATCTATTTTTAAGCTTTTTGGAAAACATAGGGAAGGGTTATCACCCCTGTAACATTTGTTTTGCTGTCTGTGCAGTGTGCACCTGTTCAGAACAGTTCACCTCACTTTTCGTCCTAATGACAAATGTTTTTTGAAAATTTGGGGTTTTTATTGAAACAAGAATTGGTGATAAAGCATCAGTGGAGAGGAGACACTTTTTTCCCATATTAACTCTTACAGGAGAGAATTTGCCTTCCTAGGGGTAGATTTCCTCTCACTTCCTGTTGTATCCTTCCGTTTGCAAGGAGGAGTCGTTTGTAAGTTGGATGTTTGAAAGTAGGGGCCTGCCGTATATACTCAGCTGAAATTTGCCCCTTACATGTTGGTGTTGCCACAACACTGTGAGCCCTCACAGTTACTCTTGGTGGGCGCATGAATGGGCCCTGCTGTGAATTATTAGATCAAGAATTGTAATTGCATGCCCCTGTTGAACAGGGGCTGAAAAATTGGGCCTTTGGTGGTGGTGGTGTTGACACAACACTGTAAGGCCTCACAGTTACTCTTGGTGGGGGCAGGAATAGGCCCTGCTGTGAATTATTAGATCAAGAATTGTAATTGCATGCCCCTGTTGAACAGGGGCTGAAAAATTGGGCCTTTGGTGGTGGTGGTGGTGGTGTTGACACAACACTGTAAGGCCTCACAGTTACTCTTGGTGGGCGCAGGAATGGGCCCTGCTGTGAATTATTAGATCAAGAATTGTAATTACATGCCCCTGTTAAACAGGGGCAGAAAAATTGGGCCTTAGGCACTGGTGCCACAACACTGCAACCCCTCACAGATACTGTACTTGGAGCACAGCTGTCATGGATATGCAGTAGTGTTTGTCTGTCAGCTTACCTTCCTTCCCATGTGTTCATCTTAGAGGCCTGAGCCCTTTCACCTGGCTTCCTTTATAATCTCCTCCCAGCCAGACTCCACCCCAGGCCCTATCACAAAACACTATATTAACCTGTGCACTGCAAGCCTGCTTTGCTGATCAACGTGTTTGTTAGGCATTGTGTGTTTGGGTTCCTGCCTGCCGTGTGCTACGTCTGTCTCTCTGTTACATTATTGGCTTGTCCCTGACTATCCCTGTCTGCTCGTGACCCTTGACCTTTGGCTCGTTCTTCGTTATCCTTGTCTGCTTGTGGCCCCTGACCTTCAGCTTGTTATTCGGTTCTCTCTTATCGTGTGCTGCTGCTTCCCCTCTTTTCCCCTTATCCTACGGGGCGTGAGCTAGGAAACTCCAGGGGCCGCAACCTGGTCCCAGCCTGCAGCTAACATCCTCACCACTAGAGGCCCTGGAGAAGACCAGCTGGGTCTTAGACTCCGCGCCCTGGGGAATCTTGGCTCTAGCTTCCGTTTGGATCCCGGTTGTGCTCCTCTGGTCCCGCTTTCCACAACCACCCAGTTTCCTATCCGCAGAAGCCAGCCATAGGGTTCACTACCTCGCGGTGCACTCCTGTCCCCCTACGGTGTGCATCTGTAACCTGGCCACAGGTGACCCTGACAGTTTGATCAGCCATGAACCCGGCTGACATCCCGTTACCCGTGGATGATCCGTTGCAGGGCATAGTTTGCAGACTTGAAACCCAGGAATCGAATCAGACTCAGGTGATGCGATTCCTCCAGGATCTGGCTTCTCGCTTCGAGCAGCTTCAGGCCTCCTTGGGAACCCTGAATCCGCAACCTCAAATACAACCAGCGGCTGCACCTATTGCACCAGTCGCAGCCACACACTCACTACAACTGCCAGCTCCGTCCCGTTTCTCTGGGGACTCCAAGGCTTGCAGGGGGTTCCTTAGCCAATGCACAATTCATTTTGAGCTCCAGCCCCAAAACTTCCTGTCTGATCGGGCTAAGGTAGCCTATATCATTTCCCTCCTCTCTGGTGAAGCTTTAGCCTGGGCAGCCCCTCTGTGGGAACTGAATGATCCAGTGGTTTCTAGCCTGTCTGGCTTCTTGAAACTTTTTCGGAATATCTTTGAAGAACCGGCTCGTGTCTCTTCAGCGGCCAGCGCCCTTTTACGTCTCCGCCAAGAGTCTGCTTCTGTGGGACAGTATGCCCTTCATTTCCACATAATGTCGGCTGAGTTGAGCTGGAACAATGAGGCCTTAGTCGCAACCTTTTTGCATGGCCTGTCTGATAGAGTGAAGGATGAATTAGCAGGAAGAACCATCCCCACTGATCTGGCCGGCGTTATCTCCTTGTGTAACCAGATCGATATTCGCTTTCAGGAGAGGACCTTAGAAAAGCAACGCCAGCACTCCTTGGTTCTTAGTCAGCCTGAGCTCCCCTCTCTTCGACCCGTAGAGCATCTCCTACCAGCTGAGGAACCCATGCAGCTGGGTCAGACCAGGCTATCCCCCGAGGAACGTGCTAGGCGCAGAACTCTTGGTCTGTGTCTCTACTGTGGGGGCAAAGGCCATTTTCGTGACACTTGCTCTCTTTGTCCAGAAAAACGTTCGGGTCCACTTCATCTGGAAAGTGGAGTATTGGACCCAGAAATATCACCTTCCCCTTCTCGTCTTCTGCTTTCTGTGTTCCTTCATGTTGGTGCTTCTTCTCATTCGGTCTCAGCATATCTGGATTCCGGAGCCGCTGGTAATTTTATGGACTGGGAAATCGCATCGTCCATGAGACTTACTCTTTTGCCCCTCACCACACCATTGGTGGTCTTGGCGATTGATGGTACTGTTCTCCCAGGGGGACCTATCCGCTTCCAGACCCTCCCTGTTAAGATGTCGGTAGGGACACTCCACCAGGAGTGGATATCCTTCCTTATCTTACCCAAGGCCTCAACGCCTATAATTTTGGGTCTCCCATGGTTACAGCTCCATTCTCCTCATGTGGACTGGACTACTGGACAGATCCTGGCTTGGGGTCCCTCCTGTTCCTCGTCCTGCCTACCCAAGGTTGCCCCCTGTGAATCTGAGCCGGTCATTCATTCCAGGTTGCATAACCATTTACATTTCTCTGTCCCTAACCACCCTTGGACGCACAGCCAGGCTAGCTTGTCTACAAGTCCTGCAGTCGCTACGTCTTGCGATGCGATTCAGGTAGTCGCTACACCTGACTCAGCTATTCACTCTGCCTCTGTACTAGTTATGCCAGTCCAGCCCATGCCCAGTGAGCCTCCTACTTTTTCTTGTTCGGGACATTCTGCTTGTCCTTCAGCTATTCAGTTTGACTCCGGCGACATGTCACCTTCTAACCAACCTGACTTCAGGGTTCCACTGACATCTGCCCAGTCTGATGGTCCTGTGCAAGATGACCAGTTCCCCTTTAAGGGTCTAGGGGACCCTCCTCAGATTCCTGTTGATCCTCTCATGCCGTTGCTTATTCCTAGAGAGCCTTTGGTCCTCAATAGATCTTCTTGTCATCTCCCTACCTCGTTTTCGGTCTCTGAGGATAATCTTAAGTACGAGGTTAGACAAGTTCTGGATTCTCGGCTCTGCAGAGGCATTCTTCAGTACCTTGTGCATTGGAGAGGTTTTGGTCCTGAGGAGGCATCTTGGATCGCTGCATCTGATGTCGCTGCACCTCATCTGTTGAGAAGGTTTCATCAGAGATTTCCCTTTAAGCCTGGGCCCAGGCGGGGGAGGGCCCATAAGAGGGAGGGTACTGTCATGGATATGCAGTAGTGTTTGTCTGTCAGCTTACCTTCCTTCCCATGTGTTCATCTTAGAGGCCTGAGCCCTTTCACCTGGCTTCCTTTATAATCTCCTCCCAGCCAGACTCCACCCCAGGCCCTATCACAAAACACTATATTAACCTGTGCACTGCAAGCCTGCTTTGCTGATCAACGTGTTTGTTAGGCATTGTGTGTTTGGGTTCCTGCCTGCCGTGTGCTACGTCTGTCTCTCTGTTACGTTATTGGCTTGTCCCCGACTATCCCTGTCTGCTCGTGACCCTTGACCTTCGGCTCGTTCTTCGTTATCCTTGTCTGCTTGTGGCCCCTGACCTTCAGCTTGTTATTCGGTTCTCTCTTATCGTGTGCTGCTGCTTCCCCTCTTTTCCCCTTATCCTACGGGGCGTGAGCTAGGAAACTCCAGGGGCCGCGACCTGGTCCCAGCCTGCAGCTAACATCCTCACCACTAGAGGCCCTGGAGAAGACCAGCTGGGTCTTAGACTCCGCGCCCTGGGGAATCTTGGCTCTAGCTTCCGTTTGGATCCCGGTTGTGCTCCTCTGGTCCCGCTTTCCACAACCACCCAGTTTCCTATCTGCAGAAGCCAGCCATAGGGTTCACTACCTTGCGGTGCACTCCTGTCCCCCTACGGTGTGCATCTGTCACCTGGCCACAGGTGACCCTGACAACAGCAATGAGCCCTGTTGCAAAGTTTTGCATCAAAAATTTTAATTACACGCCCCTGTTAAACAGGGGCTGAAAAATTGGGCTTTAGCCACTGGTGCTGGTGCCACGACACTGCAACCTCTCCCAGATACTCTAGTTGGAGTGCAGGAATGAGCCCTGCTGCAAAGCATTGCATAAAAAATTGTAATAACACGCCCCTGTTAAACAGGGGCTGAAAAATTGGGCCTTAGCCACTGGTGGCGGCACCCACAAACAAAAATGTTCTTCCAAGCTATCATCATCAATCGGATCATTGAGGAGGAGGAGGATAGTCAGTCAACATAACAGGACAGTCTCTCAGCATCAGCATCAGCATCAGTCTTGAAGGGATGTGACATTTGAAAATAAATTAGTCTGTTATATCAGCTTCAGGTGTTTGGTAGCTGGTGGTGATCCAAGACTGGTTCATCTTTATGAAGGTCAGTCGATCAACAGAGTCGGTGGACAGGCGCACCCTGTGATCCGTGACAAATCCTCCAGCAGCACTGAATGTGCGTTCTGAAAGAACGATGGATGCAGGACAGGCCAGCAGCTCAATTGCATACTGTGCAAGCTCTGGCCAGTGATCCATCCTCAAGACCCAGTAAGCCAGAGGATTTTCGGTGGGGAAGGTGTCCAAGTCTGACCTTGCCCCTAGGTATTCCTGCACCATGTATATCAGACGCTGGCGATGGTTGCTGGAACCGATCATACCTTGGGGCTGCGGACTAAAGAATTGTCTGAACGCATCGGTCAGACGGCCACCTTCCCCACCGCTCCTTCTTTGACTGACCGAAGCCTCAGCAACTCGTTGTCCAGGACCAGGAGTTTGTAACCTCCCAGTCTCTGGGAACGCGTTGCACAGACCTTTCTGCAAGGCCTCCCGGAGTTGTCTCATCCTCTGCTCCCTCTGCGACGGTAAGATAAGGTCCGCAACCCTACCCTTGTACCGTGGATCAAGGAGAGTGGCCAGCCAGTAATGGTCCCTCTCCTTGATCCGAAGAATATGAGGATCCTTCCGCAGACTTTGCAGGATCAGGGAGGCCATGCAGCGTAGGTTAGCTGAGGCATTCGGTCCGGAGTCCTCTGGGTCACTAAGGACGACATGATCCGCAGCCACCTCCTCCCAGCCACGTACAAGTCCACTGGTTTCTTGGGACTGTAAATCATCCCTAAAAGACTGCTGCTGATGATGCTGAGTGCCAGGCTCCACCTCCATGCTGACACAATCCTCCTCCTCCTCCTCCTCTTCTTCCTGTGCGATGGGTGGGACAGAAGGAACACTGTCTGGGTAAAGGGGGCCTTGAGAGGCAAGGAAGTCCTCCTCTTCCTGCCTCTGTTCTGCCTCAAGTGCCCTGTCCATTATTCCACGCAGCGTATGTTCCAACAGGTGGACAAGAGGTACAGTGTCACTGATGCATGCACTGTCACTGCTCACCATCCTCGTGGCCTCCTCAAATGGTGCCAGGACAGTGCATGCATCCCTGATCATGCCCCACTGGCGTGGTGAAAAAAACCCGAGCTCCCCTGACCCTGTCCTGGTGCCGTAGTCGCACAGGTACTCATTGATGGCCCTCTGCTGCGTGTGCAGCCGCTGCAGCATGGCCAATCGTTGAGTTCCACCTGGTGGGCATGTCACATATAAGGCGGTTCTTGGGCAGGTTCAACTCCTTTTGCAGCTCAGCCAGGCGAGCACTGGCATTATAAGATCTGCGGAAATGCACACAGACTTTCCTGGCCTGCCTCAGGACATCCTGTAAGCCCGGGTACCTGCCCAAGAACCGCTGCACCACTAGGTTAAGGACATGAGCCACACAGGGCACATGGGTCAGTTGTCCCTGTCAGAGAGCGGAGAGGAGGTTGGTGCCATTGTCGCAAACTACCATTCCTGGCTTAAGCTGGCGTGGCGTCAACCACCTCTCGGCCTGCCCCTGCAGAGCAGACAGAACCTCTGCCCCAGAGTGGCTCCTGTCCCCCAAACACACCAGCGCAAGCACGGCATGGCATCTTTTTGCCTGCGTACTTGCGTAGCCCCTTGAACGCCTACGGAGCACCGCTGGTTCCGAGGACAAAGCACAGGAAGAGGCCATGGAGGAAGAAGAAGAGGAGGGGGTGGAGGAGAGAGGTGTGTCACAACCAGTAGTAGCATTTTGGAGGCGTGGCGGTGGAACAACCTCCAACACTACTGTACCTTGTCCTGCATCCTTCCCAGCTGCCAAAAGAGTGACCCAATGGGCCGTGAAAGAAAGGTAACGTCCCTGTCCATGCCTGCTGGACCATGAGTCAGCGGTAATATGCACCTTACCACTGACCGCCCTGTCCAGCGAGGCCAAGACATTGCCTTCCACATGCCGGTAGAGAGCCGGAATAGCCTTCCGTGAGAAAAAGTGGCGTTTGGGAACCTGCCACTGAGGAACCGCACATTGCACAAACTCACGGAAGGGGGCCGAGTCTACCAACTGAAAAGGCAGCAGTTGAAGCGCTAGCAATTTAGCCAAGCTAGCATTCAACCGCTGAGCATGTGGATGGCTGGGAGTGAACTTCTTTCGACGGTCCAGCAGCTGGGGCAGGGAAATTTGCCTGCTAGAATCGGACGTCGGTGTACTGCTAGCAGAGTGCCCGCAAGTACTTGGCTGTGACACACCTAATTCTACACCTTCATTCCTCTCAGAGCAGGTTTCAGAGAGGACTGAAGGTATAGTGGGGTTGGAGATCCCAGCTGATGCGGTGCAAGAAGAGGTCCGCTTTGTTCTTTGGTGTGGGTCTTTAAGGTAGGCTTGGCAGGTCAACATATGTCTGGTCAAGCATGTGGTGCCCAAGCGGGTGATGTTTTGGCCACGCGATATACGCTTGAGACATATGTTGCAAACAGCAGCTGTGCGATCTGATGCACTCGACTCAAAAAAGGCCCACACCAAAGAACTTTTTGAATAACGGGCAGAGGCAGCGCCCTGCACAGGCGGAGCTCTGCGGTGTGATTCCGTCGGTGTGCTGCCCTTACGCTGGCCCCCCGAGGGCATCCTGCCTCGTTGGAGATGTGCCTCCTCCTCATCCTCCGCCTCCTCCTCCTCCTCTCTCCTATTAGGCACCCACGTGGAGTCAGTGACCTCATCATTCCCTCCCTCCTCATCACTGGAGCCAATCTGGCAGTATGCTGCAGCTGCTGGAACATGACTGCCAGATTGGTGTCCTTCTTGGGCATCCCCTCTCTCTGCTCTCACGCTACTGCCTTCCTCTAGCTGGGTATCATCATCAGACCCTTCAAAACGCTGGGCATCCTCCTGGAGCATGTACCCAACACTGTGCTCAAACAGTTCGGGGGACTCCTCAGGAGGACATGGTTGGTCTAGGGAAGGAGTGACTGATGATGACATTGATACCAGGAAAGAGGACGCTTTGGCAGCTGATTTTCCAGTACCCTGAGCTTGGGTGAGAGAGGATGAGGAGGATGAGGAGGGCTTGGTCATCCACTCTACCAAGTCTTCGGCATGATGCGGCTCAACACGTCCAGCTGCCGAAAAGAAGGACAAGCGCGTCCCATGGCCACGTGCTGATGGCGATGCACCGCGTCCACGACCAGCACTGTTGTCTCTAGACACAGAGCCTGCTTGCCCTCTTTTATTGGCTCCTGACTGTCTGCCTTTCCTTGTTTGCCTTACAGACATTCTAATGGCCTGCAGGGAAATGGGAAAACCAGCAATAAGGCCTAGCTTCAGGAGTATATTTTGCAGGAATCACACTACGCCTGCTGTAGGTGCTGCAAATGCCTGTTGGTGTAACACACCAGGAAAAAGCAGCAATACAGGCTAAGTTCAGGTGTAATATGATCAGGAGGCACACTCCGCCTGCTGTAAGTGCCGCAAAATCCTGTTGGTGTAACACACCAGGAAAAAGCAGCAATACAGGCTAAGTTCAGGTGTAATATGATCAGGAGGCACACTCCGCCCGCTGTAAGTGATGCAAAATCCTGTTGGTGTAACACACCAGGAAAAAGCAGCAATACAGGCTAAGTTCAGGTGTAATATGATCAGGAGGCACACTCCGCCCGCTGTAAGTGCCGCAAAATCCTGTTGGTGTAACACACCAGGAAAAAGCAGCAATACAGGCAAAGTTCAGGTGTAATATGGTCAGGAGGCACACTCCGCCCGCTGTAAGTGCCGCAAATGTCTGTTGGTGTAACACACGAGGAAAAAGCAGCAATACAGGCTAAGTTCAGGTGTAATATGGTCAGGAGGCACACTCCGCCCGCTGTAAGTGCCGCAAAATCCTGTTGGTGTAACACATCAGGAAAAAGCAGCAATACAGGCTAAGTTCAGGTGTAATATGGTCAGGAGGCACACTCCGCCCGCTGTAAGTGTTGCAAATGTCTGTTGGTGTAACACACCAGGAAAAAGCATCAATACAGGCTAACTTCAGGTGTAATATGGTCAGGAGGCACACTCCGCCCGCTGTAAGTGCCGCAAAATCCTGTTGGTGTAACACACCAGGAAAAAGCAGCAATACAGGCTAAGTTCAGGTGTAATATGATCAGGAGGCACACTCCGCCCGCTGTAAGTGCCACAAAATCCTGTTGGTGTAACACACCAGGAAAAAGCAGCAATACAGGCAAAGTTCAGGTGTAATATGGTCAGGAGGCACACTCCGCCTGCTGTAAGTGCCGCAAATGTTTGTTGGTGTAACACACCAGGAAAAAGCAGCAATACAGGCTAACTTCAGGTGTAATATGGTCAGGAGGCACACTCCGCCCGCTGTAAGTGACGCAAAATCCTGTTGGTGTAACACACCAGGAAAAAGCAGCAATACGGGCTAACTTCAGGTGTATAATGTGCAGGAGGCTTAGCAACAATGACACTGACACTGTCCCCTGCCTATCCTTCTCTCTCCCTGCACACAAGGTTTATCAAAGTATATGACACTGACACTCTCCCTGCCTATCCTTCTCTCTCCCTGCACACAAGGTTTAGCAAAGAATATGACACTGACACTGTCCCCTGCCTATCCTTCTCTCTCCCTGCACACAAGGTTTTTCAAAGTATATGACACTGACACTCTCCCTGCCTATCCTTCTCTCTCCCTACACACAAGGTTTAGCAAAGAATATGACACTGACACTCTCCCTGCCTATCCTTCTCTGTCCCTACACACAAGGTTTAGCAAAGAATAGATTTGACACTGTCCCTACCTATCCTTCACTTTCCCTGCTCCGGAACACACTACACGAGGCCGCCGCGCTGGCGGCCTTTTATAGTGTGGGGCGTGTACTAAACCCCCTCAGCTATAATTGGCCACAGGCATCCTGCCTGTGGCCAATCATTGCTCTCCTCGCTGCCGGCGCTGTGATTGGCCAAGCATGCAGGGTCACAGTGCATGCTTGGCCAATCACAGTGCCGGGATTACACTGCGATGGCGCAGTGTATTGTGGGCCGTTCGCGTCACTCGAATATGGCGCGAACGGCCCAAATCGTTCGTTGTTCGCCGAACGCGCGAACAGCCGATGTTCGAGTTGAACCTATGTTCGACTCGAACACCGAGCTCATCCCTAGCAATTAGTCAGGAATTGGAGAGGCCCATTACTATAGAAGAAATTCAAGAGGCAGTGAAAAGGGGGAAGAGAGGTAAAGCCCCAGGTCCGGATGGCTTTACAATTCGTTATTACAAACTTCTTCTCCTTATCGTAGGACCATTCCTGCTAAGAATGTTTAATGGGTTAGAAGACAAAAGTTCCTTTCATGCAGAATCACTTAAAGCGTTGATAACAGTAATACCGAAGGAAGGTAAGGACCCCTCCCAATGTGGGAGCTACAGGCCGATATCGTTACTGAAAACGGACTTGAAGCTCTTTTCTAAGATCCTGGCAATGCGACTTGAGCAGCACATACCCTGCCTGGTCCATAGAGATCAGGTAGGGTTTGTGCAAACGCGAGAAGCCCGGGACAACACGATCAAGACCCTGAACTTGATCCATTTGGTGGGCACATCCCGAACCCCATGTGTCTTCCTGGGAACAGATGCGGAAAAGGCTTTCGATCGTATTAATTGGCAATTTATGCTCTCAGTTTTGAGACACATGGGGTTCGGGAATAAGATGCTGCAATGGATTTCAAGCAATTATACTCAGCCTACGGCCCAGGTTAAAGTGAATGGAGTATTGTCCCCACTTTTTAAGTTATCTAACGGGACAAGACAAGGGTGTCCGTTATCACCCCTTTCATTTGCCCTGTCAGTAGAGCCACTATTGAGTAGGATTCAATTGAATCCAGACATTAAGGGGGTGTCTGTGGGAGGTATAGAGCATAGGATATCGGCATACGCGGATGATATGATGTTTAATTTGACTAATCCGATGGTTTCCCTCCCTAACCTGCTCCAAGAACTGGAGGCATATGGAGACTTATCAAATTTTAAGATCAACTATGTAAAATCTGAAGCAATGGGAGTTGCGATCCCTAAGGAAGAACTGAATACTCTGAAAGCTAACTATAAATTTAAATGGACAGATCAAGCATTGACGTATTTAGGGACCTCCATCCCGGCGGATCTTTCACAAATATATAAGCTTAATTTTTTACCATTACTGGCTAGAGTACGGATCCTTCTGGATGGATGGCAGAAAGGCTTTCATTCGTGGTTTGGGAGGTGCAACATCGTTAAAATGAACATCTTGCCGAAATTCTTGTACCTCTTCCAGACGCTCCCTATTGCGATACCTAAACAATTTTTTAAACAGACACAGTCTCTGTTTGGAAGATTCATATGGGCAAATAAACATCCAAGAATTAAGGGATCGTTGATGTCGTTACCCAAACGATATGGAGGTGTGTCAATGCCAGATATATATAAATATTACCAGGCGGCCCTATTGAGCCGCCTGATTGACTGGAGTCGACATAGTGAGGGGAAAATCTGGCCAGAGCTAGAACAAGCTCAGTGTAGTGGATTACTTCAGAGAGTGGCATGGTGTTACAAGGACCTCCTGGGGGGTGTGAGGACGCACCCCTTGATAGGCCCGACACTTCGGATGGGATATGGGCTATTTGTGAAGGGGAAATTATCAACATTAGATTCACCCCTTTTCCCCATTTTGGGAAATCCACAGTTCGGACCGGGACTGAAGAAGGGACCCTTTAGTAAATTGGTTGAACAGGGGTTGTTTCAAGTATCTCACTTCCAGAGGGAGGGTGTTTGGCCTACGATTCAGGAGATGATAATGGGACAAAGATCATATCAATTGGACTTTTGGAGGGCAATGCAATTAAGACATTTTTTCGATACCCTGAGCTTACCGAGTAAATATGAACGAAAGTTAACAAACTTTGAGGAGTACTGTAATGGGAGTGGCATACTGCGGCATACACTCTCTAAAATAAGTGAATTGCTGAATACCCCTGGTGAAGAGTTTCAATTGCCATTCTTTAGGAGGTGGGAGAGGGGGTTGGATAGGGAGTTTTCGGAAGAACAAAAGAATAGGATACTACGCAACATGTTTGAATCCTCAGTATGTATAAAAATGCAGGAGATGAACTTTAAGATCCTTTCACAATGGTACCGTACCCCGGCCGTATTAAGTAGATGTTATCCAGATATATCAGATAAGTGCTGGCAGTGCGGGGGAAATGAAGGGACGTTAATACACATTTTCTGGGCCTGTCCCAGAATACAGAGTTTCTGGAAAGAGGTTCGAGAAATCACCCAAAAGTTTAGAGAGGAGGAGCTGCCGGAGGATCTGACTTTTTTCCTGTTACAAGACTCGGACACTGCGGTAAAACAGTACAGGAGATCGATCCTCTGTCACCTCCTGAATGCGGCAAGAGCCTGTATTCCAGCAATGTGGAAGCAGACCCAGCCACCCTCAGTAGGGATGTGGCTTAAGCGAGTAGAAGACCTGAATAGTCTGGAGGACCTGGTCTGGACCTCCCGGCAGAAACGGGGAGTTTATCTTGAAACATGGTCAGAATGGAATCTTTTTAAATACTCAGAGGAGGGGAAAACTCTAATAGACCATAACTGAACGGATGCTTTCAGGGGACTGGGGGGATGCAGAGGAGAGAGAGTGGGAGTGTTAGGGGTTCGTTTTTTTTTCTCTCTTTGGGGGGGGGAGGAGGGGATAAATTGAAGTGAAGAGAGTGGCAATAAGATAGAGGAACAAATGGGGCAGAAATCCCCCGGCCAGCCTGAGGACAAAGTGGGACCTTGGGGGGGGGGGTGGGATGCCCAATGGTGGGGACACGAATGACTTAATAGGTTTGGGAGTAATATGAGTAAGTCCCGGGTGAGAGGTGAGGACTTAATACACATAGAATGGTGGATATTGTATATTAGGATGTATGATATATTTAGTGGTAGATAAATGTCCGTCAGTGACATTTTTTTTCTAACACCCAATTAAAATTCACGGGGGTCCGGTCAGAAAAATTCCCTTCTAGCGGAGGTCCGAGTGTCATATTGGTGCTATGACTCTACATGATATCCTCCACATCGCAGCCTCCTTTGCACGTCACAGGCCCCTCATCTCAGACCCCCCATCACAGACTGGCCCCCATCACAGACTGACCCCCCATCACAGACTGACCCCCCATCACAGACTGGCCCCCATCACAGACTGGCCCCCATCACAGACTGGCCCCCCATAACAGACTGGCCCCTATCAGAGACTGGCCCCCCGTCACAGACTGGTCCCCCATCACAGACTGACCCCCCATCACAGACTGGTCCCCATCACAGACTGACCCCCCATCACAGACTGACCCCCCATCACAGATTGGTCCCCCATAACAGACTGACCCCCATCACAGACTGACCCCCATCACAGACTGATCCCCCCATAACAGACTGACCCCCCATTACAGACTGACCCCCCATAACAGACTGACCCCCATCACAAACTGACCCCCCACCACAGACTGACCCCCATCACAGACTGACCCCCCATCACAGACTGGTCCCCATCACAGACTGACCCCCATCACATACTGACCCCCATCACAGACTGGTCCCCCATCACAGACTGACCCCCCATCACAGACTGACCCCCCATCACAGACTGGTCCCCATCACAGACTGACCCCTATCACAGACTGGTCCCCCATCAAAGACTGACCTCCATCACAGACTGGTCCCCCATCACAGACTGACCCCCATCACAGACTGGTCCCCCATCACAGACTAACCACCCATCACAGACCCCCCCGATAGTAGACTCCTGTCCTTATAACAGCACAGCAGTCCCCCCTCCCCACAGAGCCCTACCTTATTCACACAAGATGAGAAGCACGGTAGCCCTGGAGAACAGGCAGGACTTTTCACGTTAGAGGTGAGTGATTGATTGCTGGGACCGCCCCGCTGCATAGCAACCAATCACCCACTTCTTAACTTTGTCCAGCACGGCCACGCTTCTCATCTTGTGTGAATAAGACTGGCGGGGGGTGGGGGCAGTGCAGCGATCTTACCGAAGGGACAGACTCATGTGTGGCGCACCTGCAATGCTGTGAACATAGCAGCAGCAGGCAGACAGACAAGCCAGCGATGGGAAGAGGACACACAAGCAACTATTTGGCGAAGCTGCGGTCCGGGTAGTATGGCTATTGGGGCCGGAACCAGACCGCGGTCCGCCATTTAGTGATGCCTGCCCTAGATAATAAAATGGCGGTCATTACAATACTTTATGTCACACCGTATTTGCGCAGCGGTCTTACAAGTGCACTTTTTTGGAAAAAATACACTTTTTTGAATTAAAAAATAAGACAACAGTAAAGTTAGCCCAATTTTTTTTAATATTGTGAAATATAATGTTACGCTGAGTAAATGGATACCCAACATGTCACGCTTCAAAATTGCGCCCGCTCGGGCGTGGCTTGACCTTCACCATGATGGCGGTGTAACTCCGGAGCTCCGGCACTCAGCGAGGAAACACAGCATCTAACAGCAGCACAGGGCACTGAAACGAAGCCCACACAAGGCGGATTATCTCCCCCACATTCAGACACCATGACCAGGAGACGCCAAGCGGAACATCGCCCGAAAAAGCTGACGCTGTATTTCACCATGCCTTTGCAGCCTTGTGGGCAAGATGGCGCTGGCTCCTCCACCAACCCGCGGCCGGATCACAGAGATAGCCATACCGGTGATGAACAGGCATATGGAAATGCCCGGCGCACAAAGGGGACAACACAGGCTTCTTCACCTCTTAACAGAAGCCCAGCAAAGGCTCGCTTCAGGATGGATGATCAGGAGTTGCAGCAGTGTGAGGTAAGGTCACATGCAGACTCACAGGAGGACACCAGGGAACTCCCTGACTCCATCGTATCCTTCCCCACACAGAACCAGCCAGTCCTGGACACAACTTTAAAGGACATGCTTATCTCCCCAAGAAGCACTATTCATACTGACATGATGGCATGTATGAGGAAATTTAGCTCTGAACTCACAGCAGTAGGGGACAGAGTAGACCATATTGAAGCCAAAATGGGGGAATATGCAACAACAATTAATGACCTGGTTGATGCCCATGATACAGCAGAAGAGGAACAAATGTGGGTCAAAGCAAAGCTGGCAGATTTAGAAGACAGGTCCAAAAGAAATAATGTAAAAATAAGAGGAATTCCAGAATTAATTCAACCATCTGAGCTATGCTCTTATGCCACTGCAATGCTTTCATCTTTAATGCCTGACCTCCCTCCTGTTGAGCTGTCCATAGAAAGAATCCACCACCTCCCAAAGCCCTCATTCATACCTGAACATGCACCCAGAGATGTTCTCTTTCATATGCACTTTTACCAAACCAAGGAACGTTTGATGCAAATTACCCGTAAAGGGGAACACCGCATTACAGATTACTCTGACCTGCAGTTCTTTGCGGACCTTTCGCAGTTCACGCTGAAACTTTGCAAGAATCTAAACAACATCACAAAAGCGCTGATAAATAACAATGTTAGTTACAGGTGGGGATACCCGACCAAACTAATCGTCACCAAAGATGGCTCCACGCATGTGATCACCTCTCCCACTAAAGCCCTGTACACACGATCGGATTTCCTATGGATTCTAATCCGATGGATTTGTCCATCAGAAATCAGATGAAACTGTTTCCATCAGTCTTGCCCACACACCATCAGTCCAAAAACCGACCACACCAAAACGACGTGACGTACAACACGTACGACGGCGCTATAAAAGGGAAGTTCAAATCTAATGGCGCCACCCCTTGGGCTGCTTTTGCTGATTTCGTGTTACCGCGTGTTTGTAAAAGTTTGGTGAGAGCCGATTCGCGCTTTTCAGTCTCCGTGCTTTGCAGATCGTTTCCTGGTGTTCAGTTTGTGCTTGTGGGTTCGTATTTGTTATTCAGTGCGTGCAGTCAGGTCGTTACTGTTTTGCAGTGCCTTCTTGGCCGTTCGTTTACTGTTTTTCAGGTCGTTCTTCTCAGGCCTTGCTGTTCCACGGTGCGTTCTGTTTGAGTTCGTTCTGACCAGCCGACCGGTTTAAGACCATGTTTGAAGTGCGTTCTCATTCTCGAGCTCGTGCTGGCTATGGACTTGGTGTTGCGGTTAACACTGTAACCCGAGTTCAGTCCGTGAACAGGGTGAGGAGGAGTTCATGGACCAAGAATTGGTTGCTCCAGCGGGACCAATTCTCTCATATGCCTCTGCTGCGGGAAATCCATGAGAATAATCCTGATGATTTCAGGAATTATCTCAGGATGACGGACCCCATTTTTCACCGTCTGTTGGATTTGCTGTCCCCCTATATCACGAGGCAGGACACTGTGATGTGCCAGGCCATCACTGCTGAGCAGAGGCTTATTGCAACGTTAAGATACCTGGCGTCTGGGAGAAGCTTGCAGGACCTCAAGTTCACAACAGGCATCTCCCCCCAGGCTCTCGGGATCATTATCCCTGAAACGTGTTCTGCCATCATTCAGGTCCTGCAGAAGGACTATATGAAGGTAAGTTTGCTCCTTTAACATCACATTATTTGTTTTGATTGTTTGCTAATGTATTGTATTTCTTTCCTCCTTCCCAAATTACCCTGATTGTAATAAGCTGGGAATGTCCCCTTTCTCCCCAGGCATGTTTTTACTTCTAATGGCCTTTTTTGGGGCCTACATGCCTATTTCCCTTCACTAACCTTTCCAGCATGCTATCCTGGGCCCAAACACAGCTAGCCTAGTTTTTTACTACCATTTTTTTGGTCAGTGCCATAGTAGTTTTGAACCCCTCCCCCGCCAAAAAAAATGTGTCCAAATGTTTTAGTTCTCATTCAAGTTCAGCAGAGTGGTAGAGCCTTTATTTGGGGCCCACAAAATCACCTCAAACACCCCCCCCCTAGAATATTTTCTAATGTCCCCTCAGCGGGGGTGAGTCATCTGATAAGTGAGCCTTCTATTTTTGTGTTTAAATACTCCTTAAAATAATAAATGTTATACTGATGTTGGTCAACAATGTCTTTGTGTAATCTGTTTGCAATGTAAAGTGAAAAAGTACTAATGTATTTTTTTTGTTTGACTCCACAGTTTCCTTGCACACAACAGGAATGGCAGACTGTGGCTGATCAATTTGCCCAGCGGTGGGACTTCCCCAACTGTGGAGGGGCAATTGATGGCAAGCACGTCCACATAGTGCAGCCACCCCGTTCGGGGTCATACTATTTTAATTATAAAGGTTTTAATAGTATAGTGTTAATGGCGGTGGTGTCGGCACGGTATGAGTTCCTGTATGTGGACATGGGGAAGAACGGCCGGATGTCCGATGGCGGAGTGTTCGCTCAGACGGAGTTCGCTCACTGTCTGCAGTCTGGGGGTCTAGCACATGTTGACACACTGGGGGTTATTTACTAAAGGCAAATCCACTTTGCACTACAAGTGCAAAGTGCACTTGAAATTGCACTGAAAGTGCACTTGGAAGTGCAGTCGCTGTAGATCCGAGGGGGACATGCAAGGAAAATTAAAAAAAGCATTTTAGCTTGCACATGATTGGATGATAAAATCAGCAGAGCTTCCCCTCATTTCAGATCTTCTACTCAGATTTACAGCAACTGCACTTCCAAGTGCACTTTCAGTGCAATTTCAAGTGCTGTTTGCACTTGTAGTACAAAGTGGATTTGCCTTTCGTAAATAACCCCCACTGTGTGCATCTTCACATTTTGGCTGGTGGTAATACCAGTGCAAATTTGGTAGGCGACAAAATATACAAAAACGAGGGGGGGGGGGGTCAGACTATTCGCCCCAAAATATCGATAGTGTTTTTATATTTTTGCTCAATCACATTCATTCTATTCCTCATAATGTCCATTTCGCTACTACATTCCATTATTTCTTGAATAATTATTTTGGCACTAGCACTTGAGAATGGAGGATTTGGAGATCCTGACACACCACCACGTTCATCCCCTAAAAAAAAAAAAAGGAATTTAGAAATATGCAGGCCTCCATCTGTATTTACCTTGAAGTTGTGGTGACAGACACTGACCTGTTGTGGTGATAAGCTCCACCTCTCCTTCCTCCACCTCTCCTTCCTCCACCTCCGCTTCCTCCACCTCCGCTCCCTCCACATGCTGATCTTGGGGTGCTTTTGGATCTTGGGGGTGTTTATGTGGTCTGTGCTTCCAAGGCTCCTCAGATTGGTGTCCTCCCAGTCTCCTCTCCCCTATGAGAATGCAAAAAACAAAAGGTATCCTTTAGCACACAGAGATTTGAGGGCAGAAATTGTAAACATTGCTTGGAAGTGGGGTACAATTGATATTTGAGTGAGTTCCAAGATGAACACATGAGATCTTGAGAATTCTACAAAGCTGGAATACATTTATTTTTGGGCCTAAAAACACACTTGGAGACACGCCAAGGTATCCACTGGAGCACCTGTGTGTGACACCCTTAAAAAGTTGTTCATGTGGCACACATTACAGGTCCTTCTCAAAAAATTAGCATATTGTGATAAAGTTCATTATTTTCTGTAATGTACTGATAAACATTAGACTTTCATATATTTTAGATTCATTACACACAACTGAAGTAGTTCAAGCCTTTTCTTGTTTTAATATTGATGATTTTGGCATACAGCTCATGAAAACCCAAAAATCCTATCTCAAAAAATTAGCATATTTCATCCGACCAATAAAAGAAAAGTGTTTTTAATACAAAAAAAGTCAACCTTCAAATAATTATGTTCAGTTATGCACTCAATACTTGGTCGGGAATCCTTTTGCAGAAATGACTGCTTCAATGCGGCGTGGCATGGAGGCAACCAGCCTGTGGCACTGCTGAGGTGTTATGGAGGCCCAGGATGCTTCGATAGCGGCCTTAAGCTCATCCAGAGTGTTGGGTCTTGCGTCTCTCAACTTTCTCTTCCCAATATCCCACAGATTCTCTATGGGGTTCAGGTCAGGAGAGTTGGCAGGCCAATTGAGCACAGTAATACCATGGTCAGTAAACCATTTACCAGTGGTTTTGGCACTGTGAGCAGGTGCCAGGTCGTGCTGAAAAATGAAATCTTTATCTCCATAAAGCTTTTCAGCAGACGGAAGCATGAAGTGCTCCAAAATCTCCTGATAGCTAGCTGCATTGACCCTGCCCTTGATAAAACACAGTGGACCAACACCAGCAGCTGACATGGCACCCCAGACCATCACTGACTGTGGGTACTTGACACTGGACTTCAGGCATTTTGGCATTTCCCTCTCCCCAGTCTTCCTCCAGACTCTGGCACCTTGATTTCCGAATGTACTTTGGACCACTGAGCAACAGTCCAGTGCTGCTTCTCTGTAGCCCAGGTCAGGCGCTTCTGCCGCTGTTTCTGGTTCAAAAGTGGCTTGACCTGGGGAATGCGGCACCTGTAGCCCATTTCCTGCACACGCCTGTTCACAGTGGCTCTGGATGTTTCTACTCCAGACTCAGTCCACTGCTTCCGCAGGTCCTCCAAGGTCTGGAATCGGTCCTTCTCCACAATCTTCTTCAGGGTCCGGTCACCTCTTCTCGTTGTGCAGCGTTTTCTGCCACACTTTTTCCTTCCCACAGACTTCCCACTGAGGTGCCTTGATACAGCACTCTGGGAACAGCCTATTCGTTCAGAAATTTCTTTCTGTGTCTTACCCTCTTGCTTGAGGGTGTCAATGATGGCCTTCTGGACAGCAGTCAGGTCGGCAGTCTTACCCATGATTGCGGTTTTGAGTAATGAACCAGGCTGGGAGTTTTTAAAAGCCTCAGGAATCTTTTGCAGGTGTTTAAAGTTAATTAGTTGATTCAGATGATTAGGTTAATAGCCCGTTTAGAGAATCTTTTCATGATATGCTAATTTTTTGAGATAGGAATTTTGGGTTGTCATGAGCTGTATGCCAAAATCATCAATATTAAAACAAGAAAAGGCTTGAACTACTTCAAGTTGTGTTTAATGAATCTAAAATATATGAAAGTCTAATGTTTATCAGTACATTACAGAAAATAATGAACTTTATCACAATATGCTAATTTTTTGAGAAGGACCTGTATAGTATAGTGCTCCTGAGTAAAAAGCTGTGTAACCAACTGCTTGAGTGTCATCTCCTTTACACAGAATCCAGTTTAGCCTTTCATTCACGTTCTACTTTACTTACAACACATCATCTAGCCAACAATGTGTAGAAACGTTGTTTTATTAAAAAGAGGCATGACCACATGTGGTTTACGTGTATATATGTGCAAAACATGTTTTTGTGAAGACGAACAAGTGTTTACTACGAAACATTACCAAATAAGTAGACACTCAACTTAACATAAAAGTTGCCATTTTACAATGAGAAACCAGTCAATCCAAGCACATGGAGCAAAACATGCAAGAATACATATTACAATGTGAAAGAACACAGTAAAAAGCTTACTTTTTTCTATGATTTTGATAAGCTTCCTATACTGCTCCGGCTCCCTCAGCTTCAGGTCAGACCACCTTTTACGGAGCTGCTCCTTGGATCTCCTGACCCCATATTTCTGATAGAGACACCTCGCCACTTTGTCCATTATTTGCGACTTCCGGAGATTAGGGGTGTTGTATGGCCCATGCTTCCCATTGTAATCTTTCCTCCGCAGGATGTCCACCATCTCCGCCATCTCAGCAAATGACATATTAGTCGCCTTGTATCTTTTAGTCCTGGATCGGGACGTTTCCACCTCCGGGCTTTCCTCGTCGGTACTTTCTAATAAAGAAGCCACCTGTGTCACCGACATGGCGTTGACTCCTACTGTGCGCCGAGCGAGAAGGGGCGGGGAAATGCTGAAAAAGACCGTCATGGGCGGGCACCGCGGGCGGAGTTACACGCATTGCGCAGGGTATAAAAATAGGAAAGAAGTTATTAGGGTTGTGCGGAGTAAGAACGAGCGGAAGTGCAGAAAAGACAACAACTAAGGTAAGAAGGGAACTTGGGCCTGCAATGGCCTATAATGATTCATGATTGTAAAGGCCAATATTAGGATAAGATTAGGAGAATGGAATCTGACCTCTACTGTTTTTTTCTTGTGTTTTAACTTGCAGACATTCAAATGCATAAATGAAGGGAGCCGGAGATAATGTTGGTGTTCATTGAAAAGTATAAAGAACTGCGCAATCTGTGGGAGCTCAAACATCCAGCTTACCACAAGAGTGGTGTACGTCGGTCAACTATTGAAAAATTAGCGGATTATATGAAGCCCTGGGTCCCAGAGGCAGACTACAGTATGATGAACAATAAGATAAACAACATGCGGAATGCTTATAAAAAAAACGACACAGCAGTCCGCGCTTCGATGAGATCAGGAGCAGCAGCAGACAATGTAGTACAGTCCAAGCTGTGGTACTACAAACATCTTCAATTTTTGGAAGACCAGATTAATGCCAGGGAATCAATTTCCAGCCTTCCCTCAACCCTTCCTTCCATCCTTCCCTCCAGCGTTCCTTTCACCCTTCCCTCCAGCGTTCCTTCCACCCTTCCCTCGACCCCTGCAGAGGGGGAGGAGGAGCCACCTGTGCTTGAAGAGCCGGATCTGCGCATCTTCAGCCAGGTATAGTATTTTATAACATAATTATTGGCCTCAAAGTACTATTGTGATGAACTAGATTTTTTCACAACAAATGATAAAATTACCCCCCCCCCAAAAAAAAAAAAAAAAAGGAACATAAATGATTGGTAAAGTATCTAAAAAGAACGGGGACAGAATGAAACTCTTTTCTATTTTTATAACAAGCAAATTGCAACAGTCATGAGATAAAAATTGTGTGTGATTGATTCCCCAAAATATCAAACTATGTATCTTTTTCCTACACAAGATGAGGCCAGCCAGGAGGAAGAGGCTCAGGAATGTGGCAGGCAGGAGGAGGCAGGGGTGAGTGTCAGCCAGGAGGAGGCAGGGCCAAGTGGCACGCAGCAGGTCCCCAGGCCTAGTGGCAGCACAGTGTCACAAGTGGCTCCCCTCCACATCAGACCGAAAAAACATTGGCAGATGACACAGGTGGAGGAGGAGTCACTTAAGATTATCTGTGACACTGCTGCCATCATGAGGGCCCCCCTCAACCCTGTTGAGGGGTTTAGTACCCATCTCTCAGAAAAATTGCTACAAATGGAGGCGGGACAACGTGCCCTCTGTGAGCACCTTATCTACACGGCCATACACATGGGGGTGAGGGGGCAGCTGACTGAGGCCACACATCTCTCTCATCAGGCCAATCCTTCTCCTTCTTCTCCTCCTACTCCTGCCACATTACCACCGAGAGTGGCCCAGCCTGCAAGGGTGCATGGACGGGGCCGTGTAGGGAACACTGCAGGGAAGCGTGGAGGGAAGTGTACAGGGAAGAGCAGAAGGTGATTCCCTGGCTTCAAGCTGCTTTTCCAGAAGTTGCAGTTTGATGGAGTACCACAGCTTGGGATGATGTATGTCTTTGGCTGCTGCTCCTGATTTCATGCTGTTGTTTATCTTATTGTTCATTATAGTCATGTCTGCCTTTGGGGTCCAATGTCTTCATATTTTCCGCTAATTTTCCAATTGTTGCCCTTCGTGTTTATTTATATATTTTGCCAGAATAAACAGAGATTTAATTTCAGCCAAAATACTTGCCTGATGTGTTTTTATTGTGGGTAGCAATAACATTTCATAAATACAATGTGTAATTAATAACAAGGGACACCAACCTCCATGAGGGAAAAATAAAAGAAACATATGTTGTTGTGAGAAATTGACACCAAAAAAAAAGCCAAAAAAAAATAAAAAATAGGATTGTAAATCATTTTTTTAAATTAGTGAGGTCTGGCTTTAATAATAAATCAAATTATTCAGAAGATCACAAGAAACAAGAAAGACATAAGTTTGTCAGAACTCGGGATAAATATCTGCAGCAAAAAATACATTTTAAACACCATTCTAAAGGAAAAAACTATGCGCTGCATTAAACGAGGCAATACCTTGCAGAATGACAAATGTGCTCTCTCCATTAGGCACGCTAGTTTTACCAGAACGAGCGCTCCCGAGCATGCGTGTTTTTTTTTATCCGATGGACTTGCCCATAGACGATCAGAATTTGCTATCGGTTTTGAAACCATTGGAAAAATTTAAAACATGTTCTATTTTTTAAAACCAATGGAAAAAAGACCGATGGGGCCCATACACGATCGGTTTGTCTGATGAAAACAGTCCATCGGACTGTTTTCATCGGTAAAACCAATCGTGTGTACACGGCTTAAGGGTCTCCGGCTTCTCCAAAAGCGGAAGATTATCCCGGATGAACCACCCTCATCTCCTACTGCAAACAGTCATAATAGGATTTCTGCGGAGTGGCAGCAAGTCTCCAACGACACACAAACAATCTCCTGCGCTTGGAAGTTTGGTCTCTTAGTGACACAACCAGAGTGTTCCGTAGGAAAGGAAATGACCAGGGATCTTGCTGCCCTCTTCAGAATAATTGGTATTCTTTAGGACTAAAAAGTAAAAGGAAAAAAGTGGGCGCACCGACCTAGTGCATAACCAGTGGCTAGGTTTATTAAAAATATATAAAAAGATTACAAATACTCACAAAGCAAGTATGAAAATAGGCACGTATAACATTCCATCAATGGGAATTGCCTCCTGCTGGAACCAGACACCAGAGAGTCCAGATGACAGGTGTTACAGCTACGGCCGTAGCTGTAACACCTGTCATCTGGACTCTCTGGTGTCTGGTTCCAGCAGGAGGCAATTCCCATTGATGGAATGTTATACGTGCCTATTTTCATACTTGCTTTGTGAGTATTTGTAATCTTTTTATATATTTTTAATAAACCTAGCCACTGGTTATGTACTAGGTCGGTGCGCCCTCTTTTTTTCTTTTACTTTTTAGCAAGTCTCCAACCCCTGATGCTTTAATCATTCAATACAAGTCAATGTTGCCTTTAAAAGTTGCCCTATTATTGGGCCTCGCTCCTTGGAGCTCCTTCTCGCAATTCAAGCTCCCTTTACTTGAGCTGAGTAGCTCTGCACTTGGGTTTTAACCACTTCAGATCCACGCTATAACCGAAAGACGGCTGCAGCGCGGACCTGAACTGCCGGGAGGACGTCCCCTGGACGTCCTCTTGTTTACTTCCGCAATGCGCGCCCTCGGCGGCGCGCATCGCGGAAGAGCTGTGCCCGCTGTGTCACGCGGGTGCCGATGCGTGTGCCTGGCGGCCGCGATGTCCGCCAGGTACACGCGATCGGCTGTCACAGAGCCAGGGATGTGGATCTCTGTGTGTAAACACAGAGATCCACGTCCTGTCATGGAGAGGAGACCGATGGTGTATCCCTTGTACATAGGGACAACCATCGGTCACCTCCCCAGTCAGTCCCCTCCCCCCACAGTTAGAACACATCTAGGGAAACACATTTAACCCCTTCCTCGCTCCCTAGTGTTAACCCCTTCCCTGCCAGTCACATTTATACAGTAATCAATGCATTTGTATAGCACTGTTCGCTGTATAAATGTAAATGGTCCCAAAATTGCGCCAAAAGTATCCGATGTGTCCGCCATAATGTCGCATTCCCGATAAAAATCGCTGATTGCCGCAATTACTAGTAAAAAAAAAAATTATTATTAAAAATGGCATAAATCTATCCCCTATTTTGTAGACACTATAACTTTAGCACAAACCAATCAATAAACGCTTATTGCGATTTTTTTTTTTTACCAAAAATATGTAGAAGAGTACGTATCGGACTAAAATGAGGAAAAAAATAGTGTTTTTAAAAAAATTGGGATATTTATTATAGCAAAAAGTAAAAAATATTGTGTTTTTTAAAAAAAATTGTCATTCTTTTTTTGTTTATAGCGCAAAAAATAAAAAATGCAGAGGTGATCAAATACCACCAAAAGAAAGCTCTATTTGTGGGAAAAAATGATAAAAATGTAATTTGGGTACAGTGTTGTATGACCGCGCAATTGTCATTCAAAGTGAGTCAGCGCTGAAAGCTGAAAATTGGTCCGGGTACGAAGGGGGTTTTAGTGCCCAGTAAGCAAGTGGTTAAATACCCTCCTTTTAAGTTTTTGCTGTTTATTTTTCTAACTCGTACCTTTTTTCAGACTATGTTCATGACACCAGACTCGGAACTCTTCCTTCATGGTTCTTTTGGTACATACATCTCACAAACTGACTCTCGGAACAACTTCGCATTGGAGAAGCAGAACTCCACCTTATACAAGTCAACCACAACCTGTCATGACTGTAAGTACATCCCACATTTGACACCCAGCATACCATCTAAATTGTGTCATGCCTATTAAGATACTCTCTATCAATGCACATGGTCAAAATCATCCGACCAAAAGGGCGTCCCTCTGGAGAGAAGCAGATTCTACTCACTGTGATGTCATATGTGTCCAAGAGACTAATTTTCACTACACGGCTCCACCTAGATGCACCCATAAGGGTTTTCAACATTACTTCTTCTCCAATATGGCGGCTATAAAAAGGGGGGTTCTTACCGCATTCAAGGACTCAATCTCCTTTCACCTACACAAGGAAACTTCTGACCCCTCAGGTCGATATCTCATTATAGTATGTGACATTAAGGCCTCATGCCCACGGGCGTTTTTTCAGCCTCGTTTTTGAGCGTTTTTTACAGCTTAAAAACGCCTGTCCATGTTAGTCTATAGCTTCATGCCCACCTAGGCGTTTTTGAGCTGTAAAGAGCATAGGCGTTTGTAAGCTGTAAAAAAAACCCAGGGCCAGTGCGTTCCTCAGCGTCAGAATTTGGCAGGAAAAAACGCGAGCGTCAAAAAACGTGCAAAAACGCGCACTAACGCGCAAAAAACGCGCACTAACGCGCGGTCGCGTTTTTAGCTCTGACGTTTTTTTTTTTTTTTTTCAAAAAAAAAATATTTACAATAACATGGACAGGCGTTTTTAAGCTGCAAAAACGCAGCTGTAAAAACGCCAGTGGGCATGAGGCCTAATGCTTCACGATACACTCTTGTCAACGTCTATGTTCCCAATAGACGTCAAGTAAGATTCTTGAATGGGTTGATGAAAAAAGTTCACAAGGTCAAGCAAGGATCTCTTATAATATGTGGGGACTTTAATATAACGCCGGACCCTAGTATGGAGTCCACATCTTCACCCTCTAAGAAAACACCCTCCCTGAGGCCCTTTTTACAGTCGCACGATCTGTACGATGCTTGGAGATGTACACATGCTAGTGAAAGAGACTTCTCGTTTTACTCTCATAGACACTGCACATACACGAGGATTGATCTGTTTCTGATGGACAAGTGGCTGCTACAAAGGGTGAATCATATCAAATTAAATAGCATGACATGGTCAGACCATGCCTCAGCTGTTCTCACGTTAGGGGACAAATACCCCGACAATAGTGCCTATATATGGCGTTCCAACTCTCAAATAATCCAAAACCCTGCAACTAAAGAAATTCTGGAGGGCCACTTGTCTGATTATTTTCAGATCAACTCCTGTTCTACAGATAATCAGTTTGTATTGTGGAAAACTGCACCCGCTCGTGGAATGGCGACAAACTTTTACCCTTAAAAATCTCCATAGGCGATGTTTAAAAAACTCTACAGGTTGCATGTTTTGCGTTACAGAGGAGTTCTAGGGCTATAATTATTGCTCTCGCTCTAACGATCGCGGTGATACCTCACATGTGTGGTTTGAACACCGTTTTCATATGCGGGCGCTGCTCACGTATGCATTCGCTTCTGAGCATGAGCTCATCGGGACAGAGCACTTTAAAAAAAAAAATATCTTATTTATTTTACTTTATTTTTCATTATTTTGACACTGTTTTAAAAAAAAAAAATTGGGTCACTTTTATTCCTATTACAAGGAATGTAAACATCCCTTGTAATAGAAAAAAACATGTCAGGTCCTCTTAAATATGAGATCTGGGGTCAAAAAGACCTAATATTTACACTAAAATGCAATAAAAAATAAATAAAAATAAATTGTCATTTGAAAAAAAAAAAAAAAATGTCCCTTTAAGAGCTATGGGTGGAAGTGACTTTTTGAAGTTGTTTCCGCCCTGCTATGGTATGGAGACGGGTGGGGGACATCTTCCCCTCACTCGTCTCCATACCCAGCCACAGAGAGGACCCGATCGCCTCTGCCGCTACTGACGGCTCCGGCAAGTGGCGGAGGGCGCGGGAGAGCGGCAGGAGGGGGGGCCCTTTCCCGCCGCCGATAACGGTGATCTTGCGGCGAATCCGCCAAAGAGACCACCATTATCGTAAACCGGACCGCTCACTAAAGAGATGGATACCTGGGTTATGGCAGCTAGCTCCTGCCATAACAGAGATATCCATCTTCAAAGTGCCGATGTATATATACAGTGGGCGGTCCGGGAGTGTTTAATGTGGACATAAACATTTAAGCTAAAATGATTGCTAAATACATTAAACCTCTCATGCCATCTCTTATTTACTTGAACCAAGAAGGGTTTGTTTCTCAAAGACACTGGTAAGTAGACATGTGCAATTTGTTTTGTTCCAAATTTGTTTATTCGTCGAAATTCAACAAATTCGTTAATTCAGAAATATTTTAATTAATGATAACCACTGCAAACTTTTTGAAAATTCATACATTTTAAAATTCGGAAATTGTACAATTTTAAAATTCATAAATTCGTAAATTTGAAAATAGGAAAATCCAAAAATTGGAAAATCCAAAAATTGAAAAATCCAAAAATTGGAAAATCCAAAAGTAAGAATGAAAATCCAAAAATTCAAAAGAACGAAAAGTTGAATTTTTTTCAAATCCGAAATAATAATAATAATAATAACTATTACTAACTTTTAAATTATAGGTATTTGAATTTCCCTTTTAAATCTGGCTGTTAGTGAACGTAACAAATACGAATTTATCCGAAGTTACGAATTATCCGAAATAACGAATGCCACATCTAAACGAATGGAACGTAAGGAATCAATATTAATAAATAATAATGATAATAATGAAAACTTTTTATTATTATTATTATTTATAATTATTAATTCATTACGTTCCATTCATTTAGATGCGCCATTCGTTATTTCGGATAATTCGTAACTTTGGATAAATTCTTACTTTTTACATTCATAAACAGCCAAAATTTAAAGGAAATTCCAATACCTATAATTTAATAGTTCGTTATTTTTAGTCAGTTAGTTATTATTTTGGATTTTCGAATTTTCGGATTTTCAAATTTTCGAATTTACGATTTTACAAATCTACGAATACCGCATCTAAAATAATGAAAAAATAACAAATTACAATTTTTCCTAAGTTACAAATTTATTTTAAATAACAAACTTTGATCGTAACCAATGACCCGTAAAATAAAACAAAATAAAAACGAATGAAACGAAAATGAAAACAAACAAATTTCTTGGCAGTGCACATGTCTACTGGTAAGGCCCTTACTTTAATGGTTTATGGCAAAAAGGATAAAATACCTACTCTTTTAGCTGTGGATTTTATTGATTTTGCTAATGTTAGTAATTTTAACCGCTTCAGCCCCGGAAGATTTTACCCCCTTCCTGACCAGAGCACTTTTTACAATTTTGCACTGCGTCATTTTACTGACAATTGCGCAGTCCTGCGATACTGTACCCAAACAAAATTTGCGTCCTTTTTTCCCCACAAATAGAGCTTTCTTTTGGTGGTGTTTGATCACCTCTGCGGTTTTTATTTTTTGCGCTATAAACAAAAAACGAGCGACAATTTTCAAAAGAATAAAACATTATTTTTGACTTTTTGCTATAATATATATACACAATTTAAAAAAAACAAAAACAAATGTATTCATCAGTTTGGGCCAATATGTATTCTTCTACATATTTTTGGTAAAAAAAAATCGCAATAAGCTATATTGATTGGTTTGCTCAAAAGTTATAGTGTATACAAAATAGGGGATTGATATTATTTTGTTTTCTTTAAGTAATGGCGATGATTTGCGATTTTTATAAATAAATGGCGGACGGAGAAAAAATTTCAGAATCCTTTCAACAATATTTAAAATGACCTTAATGCCTGATCCAACTATAGCACTATTAATCACTTGCTTACTGGGCACTTAAACCCCCCTCCTGCCCAGACCAATTTTCAGCTTTCAGTGCTGTCGCATTTTAAATGACAATTGCGCTGTCATGCAACACTGTACCCAAATGAAATTTTTATAATTTTTTTCAGACAAATAGAGCTTTCTTTTGGTGTTATTTGATCACCTCTGCGGTTTTTCTTTTTTGTTAAAAAAAAAAGACAGATTTTTTTTTTTATATTATATTTTGTTATATTTTGTTATAAAATTTTGCAAACAGGTAATTTTTCTCCTTCATTGATGTACGCTGATGAGGCTGTACTGATGGGCACTGATGGGCTGCACTGATGGACACCGATAAGGCGGCACTGATAGGCGGCACTGGTGGGCACTGATAGGCGGCACTGGTGGGCACTGATAGGCGGCACTGAGAGGTGGCACTGATGGGTGGCACTGGAGGCCATTGATAGGTGGCACTGGTGGCACTGAGAAGTGGCACCAATAGGTGGCATTGATAGGTGGCACTGATAGCTGGCAGTGATGGGCACTGATGAGTGGCAGTGATGGGCACCGATGAGTGGCAATAATGAGCACTGCTCGGTTACACTGATAGGCAGCATTACTAGGTGGCACTGATTGGCATTACAGGTGGGCATTGATAGGTGGCACTGTGGGCATTGATAGGTGGCACTGCGGGCATTGATAGGTGGCACTGTGGGCACTGGCAGGTGGCAATGGCAGGTGGCACTGGCAGGTGGTATTTTTGGGCACAGAGGAGGCAGATGTGCCTCCTTCCTCTTTGGGACCGATGTCCCTTGTAAACAAGCCGGTGATCGGGTTTTTTTTCTCCTCACGCTGTCAGCGTGAGGAGAAAAAAAACGATTACTGATCCTTTGTTTACATCATGTGATCAGCTGTCATTGGCTGACAGCTGATCATGTGGTAAGGGGCCGGGACCGGCCCCTTACACAGATCTGTGATCTCCCGAGTCTCAGTGACTCGGTGATCACAGCGTGCGCCCTGCAGGGAGCGTGCGCAAAGGGGAGGACGTCCATTGATGGCCTCCCGGATTTTCAGGTCCGCGCTGTAGCTGTCATTTGACTATAGCGCGGGCCTCTAGTGGTTAAACTATAAACCCCAAATCTTGACCCTTCACCAATTTAGCCTATTACTATTTGTAACAACAGCGGCTAAAAAATCCATAGCGAAGGCATGGAAAACTAACTCCCTTTGCATACAAACTGTAAGAAAAAAAGGTGGCACAAGCCATGGTACATGCAAAGACTGAAGCAATTTATCTAGACAAAATCCCCAAATTTGTGTCTGTCTGCAAACCATGACCACTATCTTCCTCCAGGTTTAACCACTTAAGCCCCGGACCATTTTGTTGCTAAAGGACCAGGCCCCTTTTTGCGATTCGGCACTGTGTCGCTTTAACTGACAATTGCGCGGTCGTGCGACGTGGCTCCCAAACAAAATTGACGTCCTTTTTTTCCCACAAATAGAGCTTTCTTTTGGTGGTATTTGATCACCTCTGCGGTTTTTGATTTTTGCGCTATAAACAAAAATAGAGCGACAATTTTGAAAAAAAATAAATATTTTTTACTTTTTGCTATAATAAATATCCCCAAAAAATATATAAAAACATTTTTTTTTCTTTAGTTTAGGCCGATACGTATTCTTCTACATATTTTTGGTAAAAAAAAATCGCAAAAGTCAAAGCGTCTACAAAATAGGGGATAGTTTTATGGCATTTTTATTAATAATTATTTTTTTACTAGTGATGGCGGCGATCAGCGATTTTTATCGTGACTGCGACATTATGGTGGACACATCGGACACTTTTGACACTATTTTGGGACCATTGTCATTTTTACAGCGATCAGTGCTATAAAAATCCACTGATTACTGTGAAAATGACACTGGCAATTTAGGGGTTAACCTGTAGGGGGCACTAAAAGGGTTAAGTGTGACCTAATGTGTGATTCTTACTGTAGGGGGCGTGGCTTGGCGTGTGACATCACTGATCGTCGTTCCCTATGACAGGGAACAGACGATCGGTGACAGGCTCACTAGGAAGCACGGGGAGAGGTTTGTTTACACTTACCTCTCCCCGTTCTTCAGCTCTGTGACCCGATTGCAGGACACTGGCGGCAATCGGGTCCACGGGTCCCAGGGACGCAGTCACGGAGTTCCCGACCGGGCCGCGAGCACGCCGGCGGCGGCGTGCGCGCGACCCACAGCTGTGCATATTAAAGGAGACGTACCTGTACGCCAATATGCCCAGCCGTGCCATTCTGCCGACATACATCGGCGTGCGGCGGTCGGCATGCGGTTAAATAAATCTTTGATATAGACACAAAGAAATATGATAAATACTCCAATTCTTTTGATCCATGTTTTCTATTATACCATATGATATTGCTTTCTGGATGTCTTTTCCTCCTCCCCTCTTCTACAACTTACCCTTCCCTTCCCCTACCTTATTTATAGTATAAATTGGGGAAGAGAATATGTACACCCACTTTCCCAGGAAAAGCCAAGCCATTGAGTCGGATCTTGGCCCTGATTGTAGTTTGATTATTCCCTACTATCGCATAATACCTTAACTTAATACTTTATCTTTACCCCCTTTGCGTATTTAAGTGTTTATCATTTTACCGGTCTATTGATCCTATATTTGTAGTTTAATTTTTATTCTGTATATTTTATTTTAATATGAATATTTTAACATGAAATATTATTTACTATTCAATTTATTTTTGTATAATATAATTTAACTTCATATTATTAACTTCTATTCATACAAGAAGCTTGACTGTATGTTTAGACATTATATTGTGAAATTTGCTATTACTAATACTGATTTAATGAAATGTATTGTAATTTATAATCAAAATAAAATAATTCAAAGAGAAATAAATGGCGGACAGATCGGACACTTTTAACACATTTTTGGTACCATTGACATTTATACAGGGATCAGAGCTGAAAAATGAACTGATTACTGTGTAAATGTCACTGGCAGGGAAGGGGTTAACACTAGGAGGTGATCAAGGGGTTAAATGTGTTCCCTCATTAGTGTTTTGGGGATAGGACTGACTGGGGGAGGAGACATATCGCTGTTCCTACTTAGTAGGAACAAACGATATGTCTCCTCTCCCCTGACAGAACAGGGATTAATGTGCTTTGACTAGGGATGAGCCGAACACCCCTCCGGTTGGGTTCGCATCCAGAACATGCGAACAGACCGAAAGTTTGCGCGAACTTTCGAACACCGTTAAAGTCTATGGGACTCGAACGTGAGAAATCAAAAGTGCAAATTTTAAAGGCTAATATGCAAGTTATTGTCCTAAAAAGGGTTTGGGGACCAGGGTCCTGCCCCAGGGGACATGTATCAATGCAAAAAAAAGTTTTAAAAACGGCAGTTTTTTCGGGAGCAGTAATTTTAATGATGCTTAAAGTGAAAAAATAAAAGTGAAATGTTCCTTTAAATATCGTGCCTGGGGGTGTCTATAGTATGCCTGTAAAGTGGCACGGGCTTCCCGTGTTTTGGACTGTCCCTGCACAAAATGACATTTCTAAAGGAATAAAAGTCATTTAAAACTGCTTGCGGCTTTAATGTAATTAGGGTTGTCCCGATACCACTTTTTTAGGACCGAGTACAAGTACCGATACTTTTTTCCAAGTACTTGCCGATACCAATTACCGATACTTTTTTTTTCAATGTCATGTGACAGTTTGACAGATGGGCACAGATAGGTGGCACAGACAGGTGGCTGGCACTGACTAGTGACTGGCGCTGATGGGCACAGACAGGTGGCTGGCACTGACTGGTGACTGGCGCTGATGGGCACAGACAGGTGGCACAGACAGGTGGCTGGCACTGACTGGTGACTGGCGCTGATGGGCACAGACAGGTGGCACAGACAGGTGTCACTGATTGCACTATTAGGTGGCACTGATTGCACTGATAGGTGGCACTGATTGCACTGATAGTGCTACCAGTGCCATCTATCAGTGCCCACAAGTGCCACATTTCAGTGCCCACAAGTGCCACCTATCAGGCGGCACTGGTAGATGGCACTGATTGCACCAATAGGTGGCTGGCACTGAAATGCTGCAAAAAAATGACAGGATTTATACAAAAAAAACTGAAAAAAGCTGCAACGCCTATCTTGGTACACCCTGCACTTGGCTGCAGTAAGCAGCAGCAGACATCTTGTTACACCCAGCCCATAAAGATCGGGCTGGGTGTAACAAGATTTCTGCTGCTGCTTACTGCAGCCAAGTGCAGGGTGTACCAAGATGGGCGTCGGGACGTTCAGCCGCTGACGGCGACCGAATGTGACAGCACCGGTCACCGATCCCGATGCAGCTGTGCGCTACACCCCTGCCAGCTTACCAGGTGAGGGACTCGCTCTCTGCCCGCCAAATCCGTCCACCGACTGTGCCCGCCCTCTCCAGCCAGACTCTGCCCACACTTTCCTTCCATAGACTCTGCCCACCCCCTCTCCAGCCAGACTCCGCCCGCACTCCCCCGCCCTCCCCAGCCACTGACTCCGACTCCTCCCGCCCTCTCCAGCCACACTACACTAGAAAAAAAAAAGTATCGGGTGAAGCATCGGGAGCATTTGCGCGAGTACAAGTACTCGCGCAAATGCTCGGTATTGGTCCCAATATACCGATACTAGTATCGGTATCGGGACAACCCTAAATGTAATGTCTGGTCCCGGCAATATGGATGAAAATATTTGAGAAAAACGGCATGGGTACCCCCCCCCCAGCCCATTACAAGGCCCTTTGGGTCTTGTATGGTTATTAAGGGGAACCCCGCACCAAAATTAAAAAAAGGAAAGGCGTGGGGCCCCCAGGCCCTATATACTCTGAACAGCAGTATACAGGCGGTCCCACAAAACACAGGGACTGAAGGTTTGTTCTTAAGTTGAATCTGTTTGTAATTTGGAACAGGTACATTTTGTAAGTGTAGCTCCAGACAAAAAAATCTATTTTTAAGCTTTTTGGATACCATAGGGAAGGGTTATCACCCCTGTAACATTTGTTTTGCTGTCTGTGCCCCTGGTCAGAAGATTTCACCTCACTTTCAGTCTCAATGACAATTGGATTTTGAACATTTTGGGTTATTAGGGAAACAAGGATTGGTAATAAAGCATCAGTGGAGACACCCTTTTCCCATATTAACTTTTACAGTAGAGAATTTCCCTTCTTAGGGGTAGATTTTCTCTCACTTCCTGTTGTCTCTCTCCGTTTGTAAGTAGGAGTCATTTGTAAGTCAGATGTTTGAAAGTAGGGGCCTGCCCTATATACTCTGCAGAAATTTGGGCCTTAGATGTTGGTGTTGCCACAAAACTGTAAGCCCTCACAGTTATTCTTGGTGGGTGCAGGAACGGGCCCTGCTGTGCAATATTAGATCAAGAATTGTAATTACATGCCCCTGTTGAACAGGGTCAGAAAAATTGGGAATTTGGTGGTGGTGTGGTGGTGTTGCCACAACACTATAAGGCCTCACAGTTACTCTTGGTGGGTGCAGGAACGGGCCCTGCTGTGAAATATTAGATCAAGAATTGTAATTACACGCCCCTGTTAAACAGGGGCAGAAAAATTGGGCCTTAGGCACTGGTGCTGGTGCCACAACGCTGAAACCCCTCACAGATACTCTAGTTGGAGCGCAGGAATTAGCCCTGCTGCAAAATATTACAGAAAAAAATTGTAATTACACGCCCCTGTTGAACAGGGGCAGAAAAATTGGGCCTTAGGCACTGGTTCTGGTGCCACAAACACTGCAACCCCTCACAGATAATCTAGTTGAGCGCAGGAATGAGCCCTGCTGCAAAATATTACAGCAATATTTTTTAATTACATGCCCCTGTTAAACAGGGGCAGAAAGATTGGGCATTAGCCACTGGTGGTGGTGCCCAGAACCAAAAATGTTCTTATAAGCTATCAACATGAACATTGAGGAGGAAGAGGATAGTCACTCAGCATAACAGGATAGTCACTCAGCATCAGCATAGGCAGTCTTGAAGGGATCTCACATTCATAAAAAAATGAATCGGTTACATCAGCATCTGGTGCTTGGTAGCTGGTGATTCAAAACTGATTCATTTTTAGGAAGGTGAGCCGATCGACCGAGTCGGTGGACAGGCGCACCCTGTGATCGGTTACAAAGCCTCCAGCAGCACTAAATGTGCATTCCGAAAGAACGCTGGATGCAGGACAGGCCAGTAGCTCAATTGCATACTGTGCAAGCTCTGGCCAGTGATCTATCCTCAAGACCCAGTAACCCAGAGGATTGTCGGCTGGAAAGGTCTGATCTTGCCCCTAGGTATTCCTGCATCATGTAAATCAGACGCTGGTGATGGTTGCTGGAACCGATCAGACCTTGGGGCTGCGGACTAAAAAATTGTCTGAATGGCCACCTTCTCCACCGCTCCTTCTGTGACTGACCGAAGCCTCAGCAACACATTGTCCAGGACCAGGACCAGGACCAGGAAATTGTAACCTCCCAGGCTCTGGAAACGCGTTGCACAAACCTTTCTGCAAGGCCTCCTGAATATGTTTCATTCTCTGCTCCCTCTGCAACGGCAGGATAAGTTCCGCAACCTTACCCTTGTAATGTGGATCAAGAAAGGTTGCCAGCCAGTAATGATGCCTCTCCTTGATCACACGAATCTGAGGGTCCTTTCGCAGGCTTTGCAGGATCAGGGAGGCCATGGAGCGTAGGTTTGCTGAGGCACTTAGTCCGGAGTCCTCTGGGTCACTAAGGACGACATGATCCAAGCCACCTCCTCCCAGCCACGTACGTCCATGGGTTTCTGGGGACTTAAAAGGATCCCTTAAAGACTGCTGCTGATGCAGAGTTCTAGGCTCCACCTCCACGCTGACACAATCCTCCTCCTCCTCTTCCTGTGTGATCGGCAGGCCCGCAGGAACACTGTCTGGATAAAGGGGGCCTTGAGAGGTAAGGAAGTCTTCCTCTTCCTCCCTCTGTTCTGCCTCAAGTCCCCTGTCCATTATTCCATGCAGCGTGTGCTCCAACAGGTGCACAAGGGGGACAGTATCACTGATGCATGCACTGTCACTGCTCAACATCCTCGTGGCCTCCTCAAATGGTAACATGACAGTGCATGCATTCTTCATAATAAGCCACTGGCGTGGCGAAAAAAAGCCAAGCTCCCCTGACACTGTCCTGGTGCCATAGTCGCACAGGTACTCATTGATGGCCCTCTGCTGCATGTGCAGCCGCTGCAGCATGGCCAATGTTGAGTTCCACCTGGTGGGCATGTCACAGATTAGGCGGTTCTTGGGCAGGTTGTATTCCTTTTGGAGGTCAGCCAGCCGAGCACTGGCATTATATGACCGGCGGAAATGCACAAGACTCTCCTGGCCTGCCTCAGGAGTTCCTGTAAGCCCGGGTACCTGCCCAAGAACCGCTGCACCACCAAGTTAAGGACGTGAGCCAAACAGGGCACATGGGTCAGGTTCCCTGTCGAAGGGCGGAGAGGAGGTTGGTGCCATTGTCGCAAACCACCTTTACTGGATTAGGCTGGTGTGGCGTCAACCACCTCTGAGCCTGCCCCTGCAGAGCTGACAGAATCTCTGCCCCAGTATGGCTCCTGTCCCCTAAGCACACCAGCTCAAGCACCGCATGGCATCTTTTTGCCTGCGTACTTGCGTAGCCCATTGAATGTCTACGGAGCACCGCTGGTTCCGAGCACAGGTAGAGGCCATGGAGGAAGAAGAAGAGGAGGGGGTGGAGGAGAGAGGTGTGTCAGAATCACCAGTAGTAACATTTTGGAGGCGTGGTGGCGGAACAACCTCCAACACTATTGCACCCTGTCCTGCATCCTTCCCAACTGCCAGCAGAGTCACCCAATGCACCGTGAAAGATAGGTAACGTCCCTGTCCATGCCTGCTGGACCATGAATAGAGTCACCCAATGCACCGTGAAAGATAGGTAACGTCCCTGTCCATGCCTGCTGGACCATGAATCAGCGGTAATATGCACCTTACCGCTGGCCACCCTGTCCAGAGAGGCCAAGACATTGCCTTCCACATGCCGGTTAGTGATGAGCCGAACACCCCCGGGTTCGGTTCGCACCAGAACCCGCGAACGGACCGAAAGTTCGCGCGAACATTAGAACCCTATTAAATACAATGGATGTGAACGTTCGGATTCTAAAGTGCTAATTGTAACGACTATTATCCATGTTATTGTCCGAAACAGAGTTTGGGAACCCGGGTTCTGCACCAGGGGACATGTATCAATGCAAAAAGAAGTTTTAAAAACGGACGTTTTCCGGGAGCAGTCATTTTAATGATGCATAAAGTGAAAAAAAAAAGTCAAATATTCCTTTAAATATTGTACCTGGGGGGTGTCTAAAGTATGCCTGTGAAGTGCCACGTGTTTCCCGTGTTTAGAACTGTCCCTGCACAAAATAACATTTCTAAAGGAAAAAAAGCCATTTAAAACTGCTTGCGGCTTTAATGCAATGTCTGGTCCCGGTAATATGGATGAAAATCTTTAGGAAAAATGGCATAGCTACCCCATCAACCCCCCCCCCCCTACCCCAGCCCATTACCAGCCCCTTTGGGTCTTGTATGGATATTAAGGGGAACCCCGCACACAAAATAAAAAAGCCCCTATATACTCTGAACAGCCGTATACAGGCGGTGCATACAAGACAGGGACTGTAGGTTTGTTCTTCTGTAGAATCTGTTTATAATTTTGAACAGCTGCATTGTTTAAGTGTAGCTCCATGCCAAATTCCTTTTTTTTAGCTTTTTGGAAAACATAGGGAACGGTTATCACCCCTGTCACATTTTTTTTGCTGTCTGTGCCCCTGTTCAGAACATTTCACCTCACTTTGCGTCCCAATGACAACTGTTTTTGAAATGTGGTGTTTGTATTGAAACAAGGATTGGTGATAAAGCATCAGTAGAGAGGAGACACCTTTCTCCCATATTAATTCTTACAGGAGAGAATTTTCCTTCCAAGGGGTAGATTTCCTCTCACTTCCTGTTGTCTTCTTCCGTTTGCAAGTAGTAGTGGTTTGTAAGTTGGATGTTTGAAAGTAGGGACCTTCCGTATATACTCTGCAGAAATTGGCCCCTTAGGTGTTGGTGTTGGCACAACACTGAAAGCACTCACAGTTATTCTTGGTGGGTGCTGGAACGCCCTGCTGTCAAGTATAATATCAGGAATTGTAATAACATATAATTGTTGATCAGTGGTAGTAAAAATTGGGCCTTTGATGGTGGTGCTGGTGCCACAACACTGTAAGGCCTGACAGTTACTCTTGGTGGGCGCAGCAATGGTCCCTGCTGTGAATTATTAGATCAATAATTATAATTGCATGCCCCTGTTGAACAGGGGCTGAAAAACTGGGCCTTTGGTGGTGGTGGTGGTGGTGATGGTGTTGCTGGTGCCACAACACTGTAAGGCCTGACAGTTACTCTTGGTGGGCGCAGCAATGGGCCCTGCTGTGAATTATTAGATCAATAATTATAATTGCATGCCCCTGTTGAACAGGGGCTGAAAAATTGGGCCTTTGGTGGTGGTGGTGGTGGTGATGGTGTTGCTGGTGCCACAACACTGTAAGGCCTGACAGTTACTCTTGGTGGGCGCAGCAATGGGCCCTGCTGTGAATTATTAGATCAATAATTATAATTGCATGCCCCTGTTGAACAGGGGCTGAAAAATTGGGCCTTAGGCACTGGTGGCACAACACTGCAACCCCTCACAGATACTGTACTTGGAACACAGCAATGAGGCCTGTTGCAAAGTATTGCATCAAAAATTTTAATTACACGCCCCTGTTAAACAGGGGCTGAAAAATTGGGCCTTAGCCACTGGTGGCGTCACCCATAAACCAAAATGATCTTCCAAGCTATCATCGTTAATCGTATCATTGAGGAGGAGGAGGAGGATAGCCAGACAACATATCAGCACAGGCACTCAGCATCAGCATCAGTCTTGAAGGGATGTGACATTTTAAAATCAATTAGTCTGTTATATCAGCATCTGGTGTGTGGTAGCTGGTGGTGATCCAAGACTGGTTCATCTTGATGAAAGTCAGTCGATCAACCGAGTCGGTGGACAGGCGCACCCTGTGATCCGTGACAAATCCTCCAGCAGCACTGAATGTGCGTTCTGAAAGAACGCTGGATGCAGGACAGGCCAGTAGCTCAATTGCATACTGTGCAAGCTCTGGCCAGTGATCCATCCTCAAGACCCAGTAAGCCAGAGGATTTTCGGTGGGGAAGGTGTCCAAGTCTGACCTTGCCCCTAGGTGTTCCTGCACCATGTATATCAGACGCTGGCGATGGTTGCTGGAACCGATCATACTTTGGGGCTGCGGACTAAAGAATTGTCTGAACGCATCGGTCAGACGGCCACCTTCCCCACCGCTCCTTCTTTGACTGCCCGAAGCCTCAGCAACTTGTTGTCCAGGACCAGGAGTTTGTAACCTCCCAGTCTCTGGGAACGCGTTGCACAGACCTTTCTGCAAGGCCTCCCGGAGTTGTCTCATCCTCTGCTCCCTCTGCGACGGTACGATAAGGTCCGCAACCTTACCCTTGTACCGTGGATCAAGGAGAGTGGCCAGCCAGTAATGGTCCCTCTCTTTGATCCGAAGAATACGAGGATCCTTCCGCAGACTTTGCAGGATCGGGGAGGCCATGCAGCGTAGGTTAGCTGAGGCATTCAGTCCGGAGTCCTCTGGGTCACTAAGGACGACATGATCCGCAGCCACCTCCTCCCAGCCACGTACAAGTCCACTGGTTTCTTGGGACTGTAAATCATCCCTAAAAGACTGCTGCTGATGATGCTGAGTGCCAGCCTCCACCTCCATGCTGACACAATCCTCTTCCTCCTCCTCCTCCTCCTCCTCGTCCTCTTCCTGTGCGATGGGTGGGACAGAAGGAACACTGTCTGGGTAAAGGGGGCCTTGAGAGGCAAGGAAGTCCTCCTCTTCCTGCCTCTGTTCTGCCTCAAGTGCCCTGTCCATTATTCCACGCAGCGTGTGCTCCAACAGGTGGACAAGAGGTACAGTGTCACTGATGCATGCACTGTCACTGCTCACCATCCTCGTGGCCTCCTCAAATGGTGCCAGGACAGTGCATGCATCCCTGATCATGCCCCACTGGCGTGGTGAAAAAAACCCGAGCTCCCCTGACCCTGTCCTGGTGCCGTAGTCGCACAGGTACTCATTGATGGCCCTCTGCTGCGTGTGCAGCCGCTGCAGCATGGCCAACGTTGAGTTCCACCTGGTGGGCATGTCACATATAAGGCGGTTCTTGGGCAGGTTCAACTCCTTTTGAAGCTCAGCCAGGCGAGCACTGGCATTATAAGATCTGCGGAAATGCACACAGACTTTCCTGGCCTGCCTCAGAACATCCTGTAAGCCCGGGTACCTGCCCAAGAACCGCTGCACCACCAGGTTAAGGACGTGAGCCATACAGGGCACATGGGTCAGTTGTCCCTGTCGGAGGGCGGAGAGGAGGTTGGTGCCATTGTCGCAAACCACCATTCCTGGCTTAAGCTGGCGTGGCTTCAACCACCTCTCGGCCTGCCCCTGCAGAGCAGACAGGACCTCTGCCCCAGTGTGGCTCCTGTCCCCCAAACACACCAGCGCAAGCACGGCATGGCATCTTTTTGCCTGCGTACTTGCGTAGCCCCTTGAACGCCTACGGAGCACCGCTGGTTCCGAGGACAAACCACAGGAAGAGGCCATGGAGGAAGAAGAAGAGGAGGGGGTGGAGGAGAGAGGTGTGTCACAACCAGTAGTAGCATTTTGGAGGCGTGGGGGTGGAACAACCTCCAACACTACTGCACCTTGTCCTGCATCCTTCCCAGCTGCCAAAAGAGTGACCCAATGGGCCGTGAAAGAAAGGTAACGTCCCTGTCCATGCCTGCTGGACCATGAGTCAGCGGTAATATGCACCTTACCGCTGACCGCCCTGTCCAGCGAGGCCAAGACATTGCCTTCCACATGCCTGTAGAGACCTGGAATAGCCTTCCGTGCGAAAAAGTGTCGTTTGGGAACCTGCCACTGAGGAACCGCACATTGCACAAACTCACGGAAGGGGGCCGAGTCTACCAACTGAAAAGGCAGCAGTTGAAGCGCTAGCAATTTAGCCAAGCTAGCATTCAACCGCTGGGCATGTGGATGGCTGGGAGTGAACTTCTTTCGACGGTCCAGCAGCTGGGGCAGGGAAGTTTGCCTGCTAGAATCGGACGTTGGTGTACTGCTAGCAGAGTGCCCGCAAGTACTTGCCTGTGACACACCTAATTCTACACCTTCATTCCTCACAGAGCAGGTTTCAGAGAGGAGTGAAGGTATAGTGGGGTTGGAGATCCCAGCTGATGCGGTGCAAGAAGAGGTCAGCTTTGTTCTTTGGTGTGGGTCTTTAAGGTAGGCTTGCCAACGAGCTGCATGGCAGGTCAACATATGTCTGATCAAGCATGTGGTGCCCAAGCGGCTGATGTTTTGGCCACGCGATATACGCTTGAGACATATGTTGCAAACAGCAGCTGTGCGATCTGATGCACTCGCCTCAAAAAAGGCCCACACCAAAGAACTTTTTGAATGACGGGCAGAGGCAGCGCCCTGCACAGGCGGAGCTCTGCGGTGTGATTCCGTCGGTGTGCTGCCCATACGCTGGCCACTCAAGGGCATCCTGCCTCGTTGGAGATGTGCCTCCTCCTCATCCTCCTCCTCCTCCTCTCTCCTATTAGGCACCCACGTGGAGTCAGTGACCTCATCATCCCCTCCCTCCTCATCACTGGAGCCAATCTGGCAGTATGCTGCAGCTGCTGGAACATGACTGCCAGATTGGTGTCCTTCTTGAGCATCCCCTCTCTCTGCTCTCACGCTGCTGCCTTCCTCTAGCTGGGTATCATCATCAGATCCTTCCAAACGCTGGGCATCCTCCTGGAGCATGTACCCAACACTGTGCTGAAACAGTTCGGGGGACTCCTCAGGAGGAGGGCATGGTGGGTCTAGGGAAGGATTGACTAATGAAGATAATGATACCAGAGAAGAGGACGCTTTGGCAGCTGCTTTGCCACTACCCTGAGCCTGGGTGAGAGAGGATGAGGAGGATGAGGTGGGCTTGGTCATCCACTCTACCAAGTCTTCGGCATGATGTGGCTCAACATGTCCAGCTGCCGAAAACAAGGACAAGCGTGTCCCATGGCCATGTGCTGATGACAATGCACCGCGTACACGACCAGCACTGTTGCCCCCAGACACAGAGCCTGCTTGCCCTCTTTTTTTGCCTCCTGACTGTCTGCCTCTCCTTGGTTGCCTTCCAGACATTTTAATGGATGGCCTGCAGGGAGATGGGAAAAACAGCAATAAGGGCTACCTTCAGGTGTATATTGTGCAGGAGGCTTAGCAACAATGACACTGACACTGTCCCCTGCCTATCCTTCTCTGTCCCTAAACACAAGGATTGAAAATATGGTTCAGCAAAAAAGTTTTAGAACAGAATAGCACACTGACACTTTCCCTCACTGTCCTACTCTGTCCCTCCCTACAAACAAGATTTAGCACAGAATAGCACACTGATAATTTCTTCGAGTGTCCTTCTCTGTCCCTCAACTCAGGGATTGAAAATATGGAACAGCAAAATAGTTTTAGAACAGAATAACACACTGTCAGTTTCCCTCACTGTAGCTCTCTGTCCCTCAACTCAAGGATTGAAAATATGGTTCAGCAAAATAGTTTTAGAACAGAATAGCACACTGTCAGTTTCCCTCACTGTAGCTCTCTGTCCCTCAACTCAAGGATTGAAAATATGGTTCAGCAAAATAGTTTTAGAACAGAATAGCACACTGCCAGTTTCCCTCACTGTAGCTCTCTGTCCCTCAACTCAAGGATTGAAAATATGGAACAGCAAAATAGTTTTAGAACAGAATAGCACACTGTCAGTTTCCCTCACTGTAGCTCTCTGTCCCTCAACTCAAGGATTGAAAATATGGAACAGCAAAATTGATTTAGAACAGAATAGCACACTGTCAGTTTCACTCACTGTAGCTCTCTGTCCCTCCACTCAAGGATTGAAAATATGGTTCAGCAAATAGTTTTAGAACACAATAGCACACTGACACTTTCCCTCACTGTAGCTCTGTCCCTACAAACAAGGATTGAAAATATGGTTCAGCAAAATAGTTTTAGAACAGAATAGCACACTGTCAGTTTCCCTCACTGTAGCTCTCTGTCCCTCAACTCAAGGATTGAAAATATGGTTCAGCAAAATAGTTTTAGAACACAATAGCACACTGACACTTTCCCTCACTGTAGCTCTCTGTCCCTCAACTCAAGGATTGAAAATATGGTTCAGCAAAATAGTTTTAGAACAGAATAGCACACTGTCAGTTTCCCTCACTGTAGCTCTCTGTCCCTCAACTCAAGGATTGAAAATATGGTTCAGCAAAATAGTTTTAGAACACAATAGCACACTGTCAGTTTCCCTCACTGTAGCTCTCTGTCCCTCAACTCAAGGATTGAAAATATGGTTCAGCAAAATAGTTTTAGAACACAATAGCACACTGACACTTTCCCTCACTGTAGCTCTCTGTCCCTCAACTCAAGGATTGAAAATATGGTTCAGCAAAATAGTTTTAGAACAGAATAGCACACTGTCAGTTTCCCTCACTGTAGCTCTCTGTCCCTCAACTCAAGGATTGAAAATATGGTTCAGCAAAATAGTTTTAGAACAGAATAGCACACTGTCAGTTTCCCTCACTGTAGCTCTCTGTCCCTCAACTCAAGGATTGAAAATATGGAACAGCAAAATTGATTTAGAACAGAATAGCACACTGTCAGTTTCCCTCACTGTAGCTCTCTGTCCCTCAACTCAAGGATTGAAAATATGGAACAGCAAAATTGATTTAGAACAGAATAGCACACTGTCAGTTTCACTCACTGTACCTCTCTGTCCCTCAACTCAAGGATTGAAAATATGGTTCAGCAAAATAGTTTTAGAACACAATAGCACACTGACACTTTTCCTCACTGTAGCTCTCTGTCCCTACAAACAAGGATTGAAAATATGGTTCAGCAAAATAGTTTTAGAACAGAATAGCACACTGTCAGTTTCACTCACTGTAGCTCTCTGTCCCTCAACTCAAGGATTGAAAATATGGTTCAGCAAAATAGTTTTAGAACACAATAGCACACTGACACTTTCCCTCACTGTAGCTCTGTCCCTACAAACAAGGATTGAAAATATGGTTCAGCAAAATAGTTTTAGAACAGAATAGCACACTGTCAGTTTCCCTCACTGTAGCGCTCTGTCCCTCAACTCAAGGATTGAAAATATGGTTCAGCAAAATAGTTTTAGAACACAATAGCACACTGACACTTTCCCTCACTGTAGCTCTCTGTCCCTCAACTCAAGGATTGAAAATATGGTTCAGCAAAATAGTTTTAGAACAGAATAGCACACTGTCAGTTTCCCTCACTGTAGCTCTCTGTCCCTCAACTCAAGGATTGAAAATATGGTTCAGCAAAATAGTTTTAGAACACAATAGCACACTGTCAGTTTCCCTCACTGTAGCTCTCTGTCCCTCAACTCAAGGATTGAAAATATGGTTCAGCAAAATAGTTTTAGAACACAATAGCACACTGACACTTTCCCTCACTGTAGCTCTCTGTCCCTCAACTCAAGGATTGAAAATATGGTTCAGCAAAATAGTTTTAGAACAGAATAGCACACTGTCAGTTTCCCTCACTGTAGCTCTCTGTCCCTCAACTCAAGGATTGAAAATATGGAACAGCAAAATTGATTTAGAACAGAATAGCACACTGTCAGTTTCCCTCACTGTAGCTCTCTGTCCCTCAACTCAAGGATTGAAAATATGGAACAGCAAAATTGATTTAGAACAGAATAGCACACTGTCAGTTTCACTCACTGTACCTCTCTGTCCCTCAACTCAAGGATTGAAAATATGGTTCAGCAAAATAGTTTTAGAACACAATAGCACACTGACACTTTTCCTCACTGTAGCTCTCTGTCCCTACAAACAAGGATTGAAAATATGGTTTAGCAAAATAGTTTTAGAACAGAATAGCACACTGTCAGTTTCCCTCACTGTAGCTCTCTGTCCCTCAACTCAAGGATTGAAAATATGGTTCAGCAAAATAGTTTTAGAACACAATAGCACACTGTCAGTTTCCCTCACTGTAGCTCTCTGTCCCTCAACTCAAGGATTGAAAATATGGTTCAGCAAAATAGTTTTAGAACACAATAGCACACTGACACTTTCCCTCACTGTAGCTCTCTGTCCCTTAACTCAAGGATTGAAAATATGGTTCAGCAAAATAGTTTTAGAACAGAATAGCACACTGACACTTTCCCTCACTGTAGCTCTGTCCCTACAAACAAGGATTGAAAATATGGTTCAGCAAAATAGTTTTAGAACAGAATAGCACACTGTCAGTTTCCCTCACTGTAGCTCTCTGTCCCTCAACTCAAGGATTGAAAATATGGTTCAGCAAAATAGTTTTAGAACACAATAGCACACTGACACTTTCCCTCACTGTAGCTCTCTGTCCCTCAACTCAAGGATTGAAAATATGGTTCAGCAAAATAGTTTTAGAACAGAATAGCACACTGTCAGTTTCCCTCACTGTAGCTCTCTGTCCCTCAACTCAAGGATTGAAAATATGGTTCAGCAAAATAGTTTTAGAACACAATAGCACACTGTCAGTTTCCCTCACTGTAGCTCTCTGTCCCTCAACTCAAGGATTGAAAATATGGTTCAGCAAAATAGTTTTAGAACACAATAGCACACTGACACTTTCCCTCACTGTAGCTCTCTGTCCCTCAACTCAAGGATTGAAAATATGGTTCAGCAAAATAGTTTTAGAACAGAATAGCACACTGTCAGTTTCCCTCACTGTAGCTCTCTGTCCCTCAACTCAAGGATTGAAAATATGGTTCAGCAAAATAGTTTTAGAACAGAATAGCACACTGTCAGTTTCCCTCACTGTAGCTCTCTGTCCCTCAACTCAAGGATTGAAAATATGGAACAGCAAAATTGATTTAGAACAGAATAGCACACTGTCAGTTTCCCTCACTGTAGCTCTCTGTCCCTCAACTCAAGGATTGAAAATATGGAACAGCAAAATTGATTTAGAACAGAATAGCACACTGTCAGTTTCACTCACTGTACCTCTCTGTCCCTCAACTCAAGGATTGAAAATATGGTTCAGCAAAATAGTTTTAGAACACAATAGCACACTGACACTTTTCCTCACTGTAGCTCTCTGTCCCTACAAACAAGGATTGAAAATATGGTTCAGCAAAATAGTTTTAGAACAGAATAGCACACTGTCAGTTTCACTCACTGTAGCTCTCTGTCCCTCAACTCAAGGATTGAAAATATGGTTCAGCAAAATAGTTTTAGAACACAATAGCACACTGACACTTTCCCTCACTGTAGCTCTCTGTCCCTCAACTCAAGGATTGAAAATATGGTTCAGCAAAATAGTTTTAGAACAGAATAGCACACTGTCAGTTTCCCTCACTGTAGCTCTCTGTCCCTCAACTCAAGGATTGAAAATATGGTTCAGCAAAATAGTTTTAGAACACAATAGCACACTGTCAGTTTCCCTCACTGTAGCTCTCTGTCCCTCAACTCAAGGATTGAAAATATGGTTCAGCAAAATAGTTTTAGAACACAATAGCACACTGACACTTTCCCTCACTGTAGCTCTCTGTCCCTCAACTCAAGGATTGAAAATATGGTTCAGCAAAATAGTTTTAGAACAGAATAGCACACTGTCAGTTTCCCTCACTGTAGCTCTCTGTCCCTCAACTCAAGGATTGAAAATATGGTTCAGCAAAATAGTTTTAGAACAGAATAGCACACTGTCAGTTTCCCTCGCTGTAGCTCTCTGTCCCTCAACTCAAGGATTGAAAATATGGAACAGCAAAATTGATTTAGAACAGAATAGCACACTGTCAGTTTCCCTCACTGTAGCTCTCTGTCCCTCAACTCAAGGATTGAAAATATGGAACAGCAAAATTGATTTAGAACAGAATAGCACACTGTCAGTTTCACTCACTGTACCTCTCTGTCCCTCAACTCAAGGATTGAAAATATGGTTCAGCAAAATAGTTTTAGAACACAATAGCACACTGACACTTTTCCTCACTGTAGCTCTCTGTCCCTACAAATAAGGATTGAAAATATGGTTCAGCAAAATAGTTTTAGAACAGAATAGCACACTGTCAGTTTCCCTCACTGTAGCTCTCTGTCCCTCAACTCAAGGATTGAAAATATGGTTCAGCAAAATAGTTTTAGAACACAATAGCACACTGACACTTTCCCTCACTGTAGCTCTCTGTCCCTCAACTCAAGGATTGAAAATATGGTTCAGCAAAATAGTTTTAGAACAGAATAGCACACTGTCAGTTTCCCTCACTGTAGCTCTCTGTCCCTCAACTCAAGGATTGAAAATATGGTTCAGCAAAATAGTTTTAGAACACAATAGCACACTGTCAGTTTCCCTCACTGTAGCTCTCTGTCCCTCAACTCAAGGATTGAAAATATGGTTCAGCAAAATAGTTTTAGAACACAATAGCACACTGACACTTTCCCTCACTGTAGCTCTCTGTCCCTCAACTCAAGGATTGAAAATATGGTTCAGCAAAATAGTTTTAGAACAGAATAGCACACTGTCAGTTTCCCTCACTGTAGCTCTCTGTCCCTCAACTCAAGGATTGAAAATATGGTTCAGCAAAATAGTTTTAGAACAGAATAGCACACTGTCAGTTTCCCTCACTGTAGCTCTCTGTCCCTCAACTCAAGGATTGAAAATATGGAACAGCAAAATTGATTTAGAACAGAATAGCACACTGTCAGTTTCCCTCACTGTAGCTCTCTGTCCCTCAACTCAAGGATTGAAAATATGGAACAGCAAAATTGATTTAGAACAGAATAGCACACTGTCAGTTTCACTCACTGTACCTCTCTGTCCCTCAACTCAAGGATTGAAAATATGGTTCAGCAAAATAGTTTTAGAACACAATAGCACACTGACACTTTTCCTCACTGTAGCTCTCTGTCCCTACAAACAAGGATTGAAAATATGGTTCAGCAAAATAGTTTTAGAACAGAATAGCACACTGTCAGTTTCACTCACTGTAGCTCTCTGTCCCTCAACTCAAGGATTGAAAATATGGTTCAGCAAAATAGTTTTAGAACACAATAGCACACTGACACTTTCCCTCACTGTAGCTCTCTGTCCCTCAACTCAAGGATTGAAAATATGGTTCAGCAAAATAGTTTTAGAACAGAATAGCACACTGTCAGTTTCCCTCACTGTAGCTCTCTGTCCCTCAACTCAAGGATTGAAAATATGGTTCAGCAAAATAGTTTTAGAACACAATAGCACACTGTCAGTTTCCCTCACTGTAGCTCTCTGTCCCTCAACTCAAGGATTGAAAATATGGTTCAGCAAAATAGTTTTAGAACACAATAGCACACTGACACTTTCCCTCACTGTAGCTCTCTGTCCCTCAACTCAAGGATTGAAAATATGGTTCAGCAAAATAGTTTTAGAACAGAATAGCACACTGTCAGTTTCCCTCACTGTAGCTCTCTGTCCCTCAACTCAAGGATTGAAAATATGGTTCAGCAAAATAGTTTTAGAACAGAATAGCACACTGTCAGTTTCCCTCACTGTAGCTCTCTGTCCCTCAACTCAAGGATTGAAAATATGGAACAGCAAAATTGATTTAGAACAGAATAGCACACTGTCAGTTTCCCTCACTGTAGCTCTCTGTCCCTCAACTCAAGGATTGAAAATATGGAACAGCAAAATTGATTTAGAACAGAATAGCACACTGTCAGTTTCACTCACTGTACCTCTCTGTCCCTCAACTCAAGGATTGAAAATATGGTTCAGCAAAATAGTTTTAGAACACAATAGCACACTGACACTTTTCCTCACTGTAGCTCTCTGTCCCTACAAATAAGGATTGAAAATATGGTTCAGCAAAATAGTTTTAGAACAGAATAGCACACTGTCAGTTTCCCTCACTGTAGCTCTCTGTCCCTCAACTCAAGGATTGAAAATATGGTTCAGCAAAATAGTTTTAGAACACAATAGCACACTGACACTTTCCCTCACTGTAGCTCTCTGTCCCTCAACTCAAGGATTGAAAATATGGTTCAGCAAAATAGTTTTAGAACAGAATAGCACACTGTCAGTTTCCCTCACTGTAGCTCTCTGTCCCTCAACTCAAGGATTGAAAATATGGTTCAGCAAAATAGTTTTAGAACACAATAGCACACTGTCAGTTTCCCTCACTGTAGCTCTCTGTCCCTCAACTCAAGGATTGAAAATATGGTTCAGCAAAATAGTTTTAGAACACAATAGCACACTGACACTTTCCCTCACTGTAGCTCTCTGTCCCTCAACTCAAGGATTGAAAATATGGTTCAGCAAAATAGTTTTAGAACAGAATAGCACACTGTCAGTTTCCCTCACTGTAGCTCTCTGTCCCTCAACTCAAGGATTGAAAATATGGTTCAGCAAAATAGTTTTAGAACAGAATAGCACACTGTCAGTTTCCCTCACTGTAGCTCTCTGTCCCTCAACTCAAGGATTGAAAATATGGAACAGCAAAATTGATTTAGAACAGAATAGCACACTGTCAGTTTCCCTCACTGTAGCTCTCTGTCCCTCAACTCAAGGATTGAAAATATGGAACAGCAAAATTGATTTAGAACAGAATAGCACACTGTCAGTTTCACTCACTGTACCTCTCTGTCCCTCAACTCAAGGATTGAAAATATGGTTCAGCAAAATAGTTTTAGAACACAATAGCACACTGACACTTTTCCTCACTGTAGCTCTCTGTCCCTACAAACAAGGATTGAAAATATGGTTCAGCAAAATAGTTTTAGAACAGAATAGCACACTGTCAGTTTCACTCACTGTAGCTCTCTGTCCCTCAACTCAAGGATTGAAAATATGGTTCAGCAAAATAGTTTTAGAACACAATAGCACACTGACACTTTCCCTCACTGTAGCTCTCTGTCCCTCAACTCAAGGATTGAAAATATGGTTCAGCAAAATAGTTTTAGAACAGAATAGCACACTGTCAGTTTCCCTCACTGTAGCTCTCTGTCCCTCAACTCAAGGATTGAAAATATGGTTCAGCAAAATAGTTTTAGAACACAATAGCACACTGTCAGTTTCCCTCACTGTAGCTCTCTGTCCCTCAACTCAAGGATTGAAAATATGGTTCAGCAAAATAGTTTTAGAACACAATAGCACACTGACACTTTCCCTCACTGTAGCTCTCTGTCCCTCAACTCAAGGATTGAAAATATGGTTCAGCAAAATAGTTTTAGAACAGAATAGCACACTGTCAGTTTCCCTCACTGTAGCTCTCTGTCCCTCAACTCAAGGATTGAAAATATGGTTCAGCAAAATAGTTTTAGAACAGAATAGCACACTGTCAGTTTCCCTCACTGTAGCTCTCTGTCCCTCAACTCAAGGATTGAAAATATGGAACAGCAAAATTGATTTAGAACAGAATAGCACACTGTCAGTTTCCCTCACTGTAGCTCTCTGTCCCTCAACTCAAGGATTGAAAATATGGAACAGCAAAATTGATTTAGAACAGAATAGCACACTGTCAGTTTCACTCACTGTACCTCTCTGTCCCTCAACTCAAGGATTGAAAATATGGTTCAGCAAAATAGTTTTAGAACACAATAGCACACTGACACTTTTCCTCACTGTAGCTCTCTGTCCCTACAAACAAGGATTGAAAATATGGTTCAGCAAAATAGTTTTAGAACAGAATAGCACACTGTCAGTTTCCCTCACTGTAGCTCTCTGTCCCTCAACTCAAGGATTGAAAATATGGTTCAGCAAAATAGTTTTAGAACACAATAGCACACTGTCAGTTTCCCTCACTGTAGCTCTCTGTCCCTCAACTCAAGGATTGAAAATATGGTTCAGCAAAATAGTTTTAGAACACAATAGCACACTGACACTTTCCCTCACTGTAGCTCTCTGTCCCTTAACTCAAGGATTGAAAATATGGTTCAGCAAAATAGTTTTAGAACAGAATAGCACACTGTCAGTTTTCCTCACTGTAGCTCTCTGTCCCTCAACTCAAGGATTGAAAATATGGTTCAGCAAAATAGTTTTAGAACACAATAGCACACTGTCAGTTTCCCTCACTGTAGCTCTCTGTCCCTCAACTCAAGGATTGAAAATATGGTTCAGCAAAATAGTTTTAGAACACAATAGCACACTGACACTTTCCCTCACTGTAGCTCTCTGTCCCTCAACTCAAGGATTGAAAATATGGTTCAGCAAAATAGTTTTAGAACAGAATAGAACACTGTCAGTTTCCCTCACTGTACCTCTCTGTCCCTACAAACAAGGATTAGCACAGAATAGCATACTGTCACTGACACTCTCCCTACCTATCCTTATTTGTCCCTAAACACAAGGAATCCAGGATTATGTAAAGGAAAAAAAATGACACTGTCCCTGCCTATGCTTCTCTTTCCCTGCTCCGGAACACACTACACAAGGCCGCCGCGCTGGCGGCCTTTTATAGTGTGGGGCGTGTACTAAACCCCATCAGCAATAATTGGCCACAGGCATCCTGCCTGTGGCCAATCATTGCTCTCCTCGCTGCCGGCGCTGTGATTGGCCAAGCATGCGGGGTCACAGTGCATGCTTGGCCAATCACAGCGCCTGGATGACACTGCGATGGCGTAGTGCATTGTGGGCCGTTCGCGTCACTCGAATTTGGCGCGAACGGCCCAAATCGTTCGATCTTCGTCGAACGATCGAACAGCCGATGTTGGAGTCGAACGTATGTTCGACTCGAACACGAAGCTCATCCCTAATGCCGGTAGAGAGCTGGAATCGCCTTTCATAAGAAAAAGTGGCGTTTGGGAACCTGCCACTGAGGAACAGCACATTCCACAAAATCACGGAAGAGGGCAGAGTCTACCAACTGAAAAGGCAGCAGTTTAAGTGCTAAAAATTTAGCCAAGCTAGCATTCAACCGCTGGGCATGTGGATGGCTGGGACCGAACTTATTTTGGCGGTGCAGCAGCTGGAGCAGGGTAATTTGTCTGGTACAATCTGATGTCGGTGTACCAATAGCAGATTGCCCGCAAGTACTTGGCTGTGACACCTTCATTCCTCTCTGTGCAGGTTTTAGAGAGGACTGAAGGTATAGTGGGGTTGGAGATCCCAGCTGATAAGGATCAAGGAGAGGTCCGCTTTGTTCTTTGGTGGAGGTCTTTTAGGTAGGCTTGCCAACGAACTGCATGGCAGGTCGACACATGTCTGGTCAAGCACGTGGTGCCCAAGCGGCTGATGTTTTGGCCACGCGAGATACACCTGAGACATATGTTGCAAATGGCAATGGTGCGATCTGCTGCACACGTCTAAAAAAAGGCCCACACCAAAGAACTTTTGGAATAACGCGCAGAGACAGCAGCGCCCTGCACATGCGGAGCTCTGCGGTGTAATGCAGTCGGTGTGTTGCCCTTAAGCTGGCCCCTGGAGGGAATCCTGCCTCGTTGGAGATGTGCCTCCTCCTCCTCCTCCTCCTCTCTCCTATCAGGCACCCTTGTGGAGTCAGTGACCTTATCATCCCCTCCCTCCTCATCACTGGAGCAAATCTGGCAGTATGCTGCAGCTGGGGGAACATGACTGCCAGATATCTGTCCTTTTTGGGCACCCCCTCTCTCTGGGCTCACGTTACTACCCCCTCTCTCTGGGCTCACGTTACTGCCTTCCTCTAGCTGGATTCCATCATCGGAGCCTTCAAAACGCTGGGCATCCTCCTGGAGCATGTACCCAACACTATGGTTAAACAGTTCGGGGGACTCCTCAGGAGGACATGGTGGAGCTAGGGAAGGAGTGACTGATGCCATTGAGCCAAGGGAAGAGGCCGCTTTGGCAGCTGCTTTGCCAGACAAAGTACCCTGAGCCTGGGTGAGAGAGGATGAGGAGGATGAGGACGACTTGGTCATCCACTCTACCAAGTCTTGGGCATGTTGCGGCTCAACATGGCCAGCTGCCGAAAAGAAGGACAAGCGTGTCCCACAGCCACGTGCTGATGAGGATGTACCGTGTCCACGACCAGCACTGTTGCCTCTAGACACAGAGCCTGCTTGCCCTCTTTTATTGCCTCGTGACTGTTTGCCTCTCCTTGTTTGCCTTCCAGACATACTAATGGTCTGCAGTGAGATGTAGCTGCACAAAGGTGGGATGTATATATTGTGAGGGGGTTAGCTCGGCAGCAGGTGTGTGAGACCCCCTGGAAGGGTTCACCACACAAAATTGGGCACAGCAGACAGTGGTAGGAGAAAACAAAAGGGTGTGGTTTTATTTGAACTATATACAGACAAAAAAATATAGCAGAAAACAAAAGAAACATGAAAAGAAATCCTGGTCAACTTGACCGCTCACTACACACTTTGGTGTACCCATACGGGGTTTCGCCCAGCGGTGCCATTCTGCCGCAGTATATAGACGTGAGCCGGTCAGGAACCAGTTAAAGTGATTGTAAAGTCTTATTTTATTTTTTTCCCATGAAAATAACATACTTACCTGCTCTGTTGCAGTGGATTTGCAGAGAGCGACCTTGATCCTTCGATTCTGGGGTCCCTCTTCTGTGCTCCTGGCCCCTCCCTCCCTTTGAGTGCCACAACAGCAAGCAGCTTGCTATTGGGGCACCCAAGCCGAGCTGCAGCTCAGAGTGTCCATTCAGACACAGATCTGTGGTTCGGACCCGCCCCCTTTCTCTCCTGATTGGCTAACTGACTTTTTGATTGACAGCAGAGGGAGCCAATGGCACCGCTGCTGTGTCTCAGCGAATCAGGAGGGAGAGTCCTGGATGGCCCAGACACTCGTGGACATCGCTGGCCAGAGATGAAGCTTGGGTAAGTATTAGGGCAGCCGAGGTGGACTGCTACACACAGAAGGCTTTTTATCTTAATGCATAGAATGCATTAGGTTAAAAAACCTTCTGAGTTTACAACCACTATACACATAAGACAAAAGCACTTAAAGTGGTTGTAAACCCACTTATGCAACTTGCACCTACAGGTAAGCCTAGATTAAGGCTTGCCTGTAGATTCAAGAAATATCTCCTAAACCTACACGGTTTAGGAGATATTTGCAAAAAAAATGCACCGATGTCTACGGCGCATACGCGCCGTAGACAACGGTGCATTCAGTCAGAATCCCCATTCACAAATCCGGATTTGATGGCTCCCGCGTGCCAGAGTGGCGCTGTGATTAGCTGGAGCGGGGATACCCGGAAGTAACCTTCCGGGTATCTGTGGAGCGATGGCTGCGGCTGGAGGGGGAGACAAGGACGGCTTCGGGGGCCCCGATCTAAGGTAAGTGATGCATAATGAGCTAGTACGCTAGTCATACTAGCTCATTATGGCTTTGTCTTGCAGGTTGTTTTTTTTTTTTAAACGGGTTTACAACCACTTTAATGTGTCTCTGCTTGCTGAGTTTATATGGGCCCTTAAAAGAGAACTTTAAAATACTTGGAATCTATCTTTTTGTTTCAGAGCAGGATTTATATATTTATAACTACCAACCATTAATTACTTTGACACAATAGAAACTAAAACAATGGTCAAACCATCACCATTCTTGGTTTGGAAGGCATGTATTGTTTAACCACTTAAGCCCCGGACCAATACGCAGCATACAGACCAGAGGTGATTTTACAATTTGGCACTGCGCTGCTTTACCTGGAAATTGTGCGGACATGCAATGTTGTACCCAAACAAAATTTGCGTCCTTTTCTTTCCACAAATAGAGCTTTCTTTTAATAGTATTTGATTGCCTCTGCGATTTTTTTTTTTTGCGATATAAATGAAAAAAGACCAAACATTTTTTAAAAAAATGATATTTTCTACTTTTTGTTATAAGAAAAATCGAATAAACTCAATTTTAGTCATGCATTTAGGCCAAAATGTATTCAGCCACATGTCTTTAGTAAAAAAACAATTCAATAAGCGTATATTTATTGGTTTGCGCAAAAGTTATAGCATCTACAAACTAGGGTACATTTTCTGGAATTTCTTTTAATTTATGACTGCCTCATTTCTTGAGGTGCTAAAATGGCAGGGCAGTATAACCCCCCCCCCCAAATGACCCCATTTTGGAAGGTAGACACCCCAAGGAAATTGCTGAGAGGCATGTTGAGCCCATTGAATATTATTTTTTTGTCCCAAGTGATTGAATAATGACAAAAAAGATAAAAATAAAAAAATTACAAAAAGTTGTCACTAAATTATATATTGCTCACATATGCCGTGGTTATATGTGGAATTGCACCCCAAAATACATTTTGCTGCTTCTCTTGAGTACGGGGATACCACAGGTGTGGGACTTTTTAGGAGCCTAGCCGCGTACGGGACCCCGAAAACCAAGCACCGCCTTCAGGATTTCTAAGGGTGCGAATTTTTGATTTCACTACTCACTACCTATCACAGTTTCAAAGGCCATAAAATGCCAAAATGCACAAAACTCCCCCAAATGACCCCATTTTGGAAAGTAGACACCCCAAGGAAATTGCTGAGAGGCATGTTGAGCCCATTGAATTTTTTTTTTTGTCCCAAGTGCTTGAATAATGACAAAAAAAAAATTACAAAAAGTTGTCACTAAATTATATATTGCTCACACATGCCATGGTTATATGTGGAATTGCACCCCAAAATACATTTTGCTGCTTCTCCTTAATACGGGGATACCACATGTGTGGGACTTTTTAGGAGCCTAGCCGCGTACGGGACCCCGAAAACCAAGCACCGCCTTCAGCAAATTTTTGATTTCACTCCTCACTACCTATCACAGTTTCAAAGGCCATAAAATGCCAAAATAGCACAACCCCCCCCCCCCCCAAATGACCCCATTTTGGAAAGTAGACACCCCAAGCTATTTGCTGAGAGGCATGGTGAGTATTTTACAGCTCTCATTTGTTTTTGAAAATGAAGAAAGAAAATAATATATATTTTTTTTTTCAATTTTCAAAACTTTGTGACAAAAAGCGAGATCTGCTAAATACTCACCATACCTCTCAGCAAATAGCTTGGGGCATCTACTTTCCAAAATTGGGTCATTTGGGGGGGTTTTGTGCCATCTGGGCATTCCATGGCCTCCGAAACTGTGATAGGCAGTGAGGAGTGAAATCAAAAATTTACACCCTTAGAAAGCCAGAAGGCGGTGCTTGGTTTTGGGGTCCTGTATGCGGCTAGGCTCCCAAAAAGTTTCACACATGTGGTATCCCCGTACTCAGGAGAAGCAACAGAATGTATTTTGGGGGGTAATTTCACATGTGCCCATGGTAAGTTTGAGCAATATATCATTTAGTGACAACTTTGTGCAAAAAAAATTAATATAATTTTTTTTTTTTTTCCGCAACTTGTGTCAACATTTAAAATATTCCATGGACTGGACATGCCTCTCAGCAAATAGCTTGGGGTGTCTACTTTCCAAAATTGGGTCATTTGGGGGGGTTTTGAACTGTCCTGGCATTTTATGCACAACATTAGGAAGCTTATGTCACACATCATCCACTCTTCTAACCACTTGAAGACAAAGCACTTTCTGACACTTTTTGTTTACATGAAAACATTTTTTTTTTGCAAGAAAATTACGTTGAACCCCCAAACATTATATATTTTTTTAAAGCAAAGGCCCTACAGATTAAAATGGTGGGTGTTGCATTTTTTTTTTCCACACAGTATTTGCGCAGCGATTTTTCAAATGCATTTTTTGGGGAAAAAATACACTTTTTTTAATTTTAATGCACTAAAACACACTATATTGCACAAATAGATAAAAGATGGTGCAGCGCTAACAAAAAGTCCTATAGATAAAACAATGAATGAATGATCCCAGTGATCTTCAGTGATGGTAAAACAGGTTCTAAGCATGCAGATGAGTGATGACACACAGTGAGAGACCTCCACCGAAAGTAAGATTGGCCGCTCACCTCCCAGATTGGACCCTTTGATTATGAAGGGTCACAACAACTTTCCCTTACGGGTACAAATTCCAGGACATACGGTTGCTGACACCAGCTAGTAGATGGATAAGCTCAAACAGGTACACAGGTGGGCTCCAACATGGCATCAAACATGCAATAAAAAGCAGACCATAGCGTGTCTCCGCGGAATACAATGATTTATTAAATCAATAAAATGCACACTTACATGGTCAAGGCATTAAATCCAGTGCCAGGATATAACAGCGTGATAAAACACAAAACAATCAATGGATGGTGATGGCTGCGGGTGGCTTCACGTCCTTCCCATCCGAACGTTACGTCCCTATGGGCGGGACTTCATTCGCTGATGAAGTCCCGCCCATAGAACGTAACGTTCGGATGGGAAGGACGTGAAGCCACCCGCAGCCATCACCATCCATTGATTGTTTTGTGTTTTATCACGCTGTTATATCCTGGCACTGGATTTAATGCCTTGACCATGTAAGTGTGCATTTTATTGATTTAATAAATCATTGTATTCCGCGGAGACACGCTATGGTCTGCTTTTTATTGCATGTTTGATGCCATGTTGGAGCCCACCTGTGTACCTGTTTGAGCTTATCCATCTACTAGCTGGTGTCAGCAACCGTATGTCCTGGAATTTGTACCCGTAAGGGAAAGTTGTTGTGACCCTTCATAATCAAAGGGTCCAATATGGGAGGTGAGCGGCCAATCTTACTTTCGGTGGAGGTCTCTCACTGTGTGTCATCACTCATCTGCATGCTTAGAACCTGTTTTACCATCACTGAAGATCACTGGGATCATTCATTCATTGTTTTATTTATAGGACTTTTTGTTAGCGCTGCACCATCTTTTATATATGTATATCTAAGGGATTTTGAAGTTTTGACCCTGGTGTTCAGCTGCTTACGTTAGGGATTTTATTGCGCTGATTTTTAATAGTTTTTTTATTGCACAAATGTTTGATGAAATAAAAAAGATGATCTTAGGCCGAGTACATGGATACCAAACATGACATGCTTTAAAATTTCGCACAAACGCGCAGTGGCGACAAACTACATACATTTTTAAAAGCCTTTAAAAGCCTTTACAGGTTACCACATTAGATTTACAGAGGAGGTCTACTGCTAAAATTACTGCCCTCAATCTGACCTTCGCGGTGATACCTCACATGCATGATGCAATTGCTGTTTACATATGATGCCAGACCGACGCTTGCGTTCGCCTTTGCGCAAGAGCAGGGCGGGACAGGGGTGCTTTTTTTTTTTTTAAATGATTAATTTTTCTTTTTTATTTTATTTTTAAACTGTTCCTTCCATATTTTTTTTTAATCATTTTTATTGTTATCTCAGGGAATGTAAATATCCCCTATGATAGCAATAGGTAGTGACAGGTACTCTTTTTTTGAAAAAACTGGGTGTAATAAAATGCTTTCCCAATCACGCTTTTTATATCCGGGGGGGGGGGAATTCTCTCCCACTGCTTGTAAAAGCAGTCCATAGGCTAATTAGCCGCTAGGATTGCTTTTACATGAAAGCCGGTCGCTGGCTGAAAAGAATGATACCAAGATGATACCTAAACCCGCAGGCATCATTCTGGTATAACCATTCAAAGTCCAGCAACATACCAGTACGTTGCTGGTCCTTGTTGGACATGTATTGTAATCTTTTTTTTCATGCAGCCTGTTGGCTGAAGGAAAAAAAGAGGTTGATCGGTGTGTATGCCCACCATTAGAATACCTCCCTTCATTCGCCCACTTCTAATGATGGGCATACATGCACCATTTATATATGCCGAAGCATGGGGGCATCCTCCCGCAAAAGTTATGCCACGTACACACGGTCGGACTTTTCCACGGGCAAGCCTCCGTCGGTATTTCGACTGTATGTACGCGGCATTAGGAGCAAAATCGCTCCTCCGCCCCTGCTGCCCCCATGCTTCGGCATATATGCTCTTTTTTTTAAATGTGGTGGTGAAATCACCTCCTACAGCACTGGAGTCGCAGGGATCAGACCTGTCTCTGCGAACGCTGCAGTTATGTGTGTTGTGTTTTGCAAGTGACAGTGATCCATCGATATTGCACTTGGGTGTCCTAGGCTGGACGGAGGGGCAAAACGCAGGTGCTAGCAGGTATCTGGGCTGATCCCGCTAACACTGCGTTTTTGGGAACCCTAAACTGCTGGGGACGCTAGTATAGATCTGATCAGATCAGATATTGATCTGTTCAGATACTATACCACTAAGGGAGGTGTATGCTTCACGCGTGGGTGTTAGCGCTACTGGCACTAACCTGACGCTGCCTGGGGCGACGTAGACCCTCTCTGACGCTAAAACCTAATTGATATCACCTGCCGGGTGATCAGGGGGTTAAACCTTTATTGGGTTATATAAGGTGGGTGCCCTGACACTATAAAAAGCAAATGAACTAACCAGCGTCACTGTAACACTTATACAGTGATCACGGGTGAAAGGGTTAACTGGGGGGAAATCAGGGGGTTAAAACCTTTATTAGGTAATATATGGGGGTACCTGACGCTATATAAAAACCTGACGGGGAACCTAAATAACGAAATAACTAACTGGCTAGCCAGTGTCACCAGTTACACTTATACGGTGATCACTGGTGAAAGGGTTAACTCTAGGGGCAATCAGGGGGTTAAAACCTTTAATAGATAATATATGGGGGTACCTGTCGCTATAAAAACCTGGCGGCGAACCTAAAAAAATAACTGACTACCTAGCGGCACCAGCATAACTAATACAGCGATCAGAAAAATGATCACTTAGTGACACTGGCAAAAGGGGGTGAAAGGGTTACCTGGGGAGGGCGATCAAGGGGTTAAACCTTTATTAGATAATAAATGGGGGTACCTGACACTATAAAAATCTGGCGGCGAACCTAAAAAAATAACTGACTACCTAGCGGCACCAGCATAACTAATACAGCGTTTAGAAAAACGATTGCTTAGTGACACTGGCAAAAAGGTGGTGAAAGGGTTACCTGGGAGGCTATCAAGGGTTTAAACCTTTATTAGGTAATATATGGGGGTACCTGACACTATAAAAACCTGGCGGCGAACCTAAAAAAATAACTGGCTACCTAGGGGCACCACCGACACTAATACAGCGATCAGAAAAACGATCGCTTAGTGACAGTGGTGATAGGGGGTAAAAGGGTTACCTGGGGAGCGATCAAGGGGTTAAACCTTTATTAGGGGGGGTTAGGGGGCTACCCTTGACCTAAAGGGACCTAACACTAACTGCCCTGACACTTTTACAGTCACAATTGTCACTGTTTGCACTGATCAGTAAATAAATGATCACTGCAATCGGTGACACTGTGACTGGGGGCTGGGGGGTGATCTGGGGGGTGATCTGGGGGTGACTGGGGGGGCGATCGTGTGCCTATGTGTCCTGGTGTCAGTGTACTGTTCATGCACTAACCTGATGTCTTCTCTCCACGGCGCTCCGGTCTATGTGAGTGCCGCATGGAGAGATGACATCACTTCCACCTGCCTGTGTATACATTACACAGGCAGGGGAAGCATTTCATTCGCCGGGAGCGATCGCGAGGGGGTGGCCAGAAACCAATGGCGGCCCCCTCATCACGGATCGCTCCCGAACCGAAAACGACCACCTCATGTACCGGAGGGGGTCCAATCGGACCCCCCACCCATACGAAGGCAGTCACGTACAGGTACGTGATTGTGCCTGTCCGTGCCATTTTGCCGACGTATATGTACATGGGGCGGTCGTTAAGTGGTTAAAATAGATAACCTCCTCATTTTTTTTTATGTTTAATAACCATTAGTCTCAATTTTTTTGTACAATACAAACAGCTCTTTTGATATATGTGACCATATATGTGACACTCAAATAGCTTGTACCCCTCAAATAGCACTATTGTCTATTTTTCATAGCTAAAAAGGGGGCCTCTTATATTTCTTTCTGACGGCTGCTAGACTGATTATTCCAAAACACTGGAAGTCTTCTGGAATGGGGAGATAAAATGAAGCATTTGCAAAGGATAGAGAAATGAATCGCAGGTGGCATCTTATATAATTATGTCAAATTCTCGGAAGTGTGGTACCTTTCCATATTTTTCTGTACAACTTCTAAATTTCGAGACCTGCTGTAAAAGTGGGTTTCCTGTCAGAAGATTTTGTGGATTAACCCCTTGCCGACCAGCTGCTGCAGTTACACTGCAGCTGGTTGGCTCGGCTGCACGAATCGTCGTAGGCGTACGTTGGGTTTGTACCGCCGCAATGTCGCAGTCCCACAAAAAAAGATCACTGATCGCCGCCATTACTAGTAAAAAATGAATAACTAATAAGTCTATTTTGTAGACACAATAACTTTTGCGCAAACCAATCAATATACTCTTATTGGGATTTTTTTACCAAAAATATGTAGCAGAAAACAAATTGGCCTAAATTGATGAATAAATATTTTTTTTTACATTTCTTTTTTGGAAATGTTTTATAGCAGAAAGTAGAAAATTCTGTTTTTTTTTTTTTTCAAAATTGTCGCTCTTTTTTTGTTTTTAGCGTAAAAAAATAAAAACCGCAGAGGTGATCAAATACCACCAAAAGAAAGCTCTATTTGTGGGAAAAAAATAACATCAATTTTGTTTGGGTACAGTGTCGCACGACCACGCAATTGTCAGTAAAAACAATGCAGTGCCGTATCGCAAAAAATGGCCTGGTTACTAAATGGGTAAATCCTTCTGGGGCTGAAGTGGTTAGGGTATAATATGGTGCGCTGGATGGGGGTTCTACTTTAGTGTACAATTTTTAAAAATACTGGTGTTTTTTTTTCTCTCTCCCTTTTTTCTATGGATTGTCTTATGGTCTGTAGTAATTTTATTGCATGGTGTCTTGGTAAGAAGGGTAACAATTTAATAACAAACAAAGTGAATCGGTATACAATGTGTGTTGAATAGACATTAAATATGTTAAAAAAGAATTGTAAAAGTATTTTTTTAAACTTCATAAAAATGTATAATATAGATATAAAGAGATTTTTGCAATGCTGTCAATGCAGTTAGTACAATATTCCATATTTTTTCAAAGTTATTAAAATAAACAATTTTTATGTTCTTTTTCTTTAAAAGCTGTTTTAACAGTGTTTATTAAAATTAGGCTCATGCTGTGTTTACCATATCTCTTTTGTTTTTATGCAAAAATCTGCTTTATTTCCATAATGTGGACTAAAAATAGGATTTTTTACTCACCGTAAAATCCTTTTCTCTGAGTCCATGGACCGACACAGCTTCTCTATTGACAAAGTGGGTATTATCCGTTAATTAGGAGTGACTAGGCAGAAAAACTTGTAAAAAGTGTTGCATCACACCTTCTACAGTACCGCCCAGGGGGCGGACCCTCTGGGTATACCCTCTCAGTCTGCACATCGCAGATCAGTTCGTCAAAAAGCAGTACAAACTTAAAAGGAGGGGTGGGTGCTGTGTCGGTCCATGGACTCAGAGAAAAGGATTTTACGGTGAGTAAAAAATCCTATTTACTCTTTCGTCCATGGACCGACACAGCTTCTCTATTGACAAAGTGGGACGTCCCAAAGCAGTGTCAGAGAAAAAACGAGGGGTGGTAACAGCATAAAAACAAACTTCACCCCAAAACACAAAACAGCACTCCTCCAACGGAGGAGTTGCAACTCTAAACAGCCGCCTGCAAAACCTTGCGGCCGAAAGAGGCATCCGAAGATGCACCTACATCAACTTTGTAGAATTTTGTGAAAGTGTGAGCGGACGACCAAGTCGCCGCTTTACATAGTTGGGAAACAGACGCTTGATGTCGGAAAGCCCAAGAGGCACCTATTGCCCTGGTCGAATGCGCCGTGACAGGAAAGGGGGGCGCCTGACCCTTTAAGGCGTAAGCCTGGATTACTATCTGTCGGATCCACCTAGAGATGGTGGCCGATGAGACTGCTTGGCCCTTCTTGGGACCAGCCACCGAAACAAACAGTGAGTCTGACTTCCGGAACAGGGAAGTAGCAGATATGTATACTCTCAAAGCTCGGACAACGTCCAAGGAATGCAACGCCGACTCCTTAGGATTAGACGGCTGAGGACACAAGGATGGAAGTACAATGTCTTCGTTGAGATGAAAAGCCGAAACGACCTTCGGAAGAAAGGAAGGCTGCGGCCGCAGCACCACCTTATCCTTGTGGAAAATCAAATAGGGAGCCTTGCAGGACAAGGCTGCCAGCTCAGAGACTCGTCTAACTGACGTAACAGCCACCAAAAAGACCACCTTCTGAGAAAGTGTCAACAGGGGAATATCTCTAATATTCTCAAACGGTGCCTTCTGAAGCACCGAGAGGACCAGGTTCAAGTCCCACGGAGGTAACGGGGGGCGGACCGGAGGGGCCACATGTCGAACCCCCTGCACAAATGTACTCACGAGAGAGTGAGTCGCCAGGGGTCGCTGAAAAAAGACAGCCAGGGCAGATATCTGTCCCTTAATCGTACTTAGGGCAAGCCTTTGGTCTACCCCATGCTGTAAAAACAGCAGGATTCTGGAAACCAAATAGGTACGCGGATGCCATTTCATTTCCTCACACATGGAGATGTAGGCCCTCCAAGTGCGGTGATAGACCTTCCTAGAGGACGGTTTCCGAGCACTTCTCATAGTAGAAATTACTGAGTCTGACAGGCCCCGGTCTCTCAGTACCTGGTTCTCAACAGCCATGCCGTTAAAGCCAATGACTGTAAAGCAGGATGGAATATGGGACCTTGCGACAGCAGGTCCTTCCGTAGTGGTAGGCGCCAGGGGACGTCTGCTACCAGACGTACTAGATCGGCGTACCAAGGACGCTGAGGCCAATCTGGAGCGATTAGGATCATTGGAATTCCCTCTGCCTCCACTCTGCGGAGCAGAAGAGGAAGAAGCCTTAAGGGAGGGAAGGCATAGATTAGCCGATACTGGCCCCACGATGCTACCAACGCGTCCGTTGCGTCTGCCCATGGGTCTCTTGACCGGGCCACAAACCTCAATACCTTCCGATTGAGTCGGGAAGCCAGAAGATCTACGTCTGGTGTGCCCCATCTTTGGCAGAGGAGTTGGAACACCTCCGGGTGTAAGGACCATTCTCCCTGGTCCAGCATCTGGCGGCTCAGGTAGTCCGCCTGCCAGTTTTCCACACCCGGAATGTACACGGCCGACAGTGCCGGTACGCTCCTCTCTGCCCACTTCAGGATGCGAGCGATCTCCGATGCTGCAGCTGAGCTTCTTGTTCCTCCTTGATGATTGACATATGCCACTGCTGTGGCGTTGTCTGACTGGATCCTGACTGGACGCCCTTGCAGTCTCTGAGACCATTTGAAGAGGCACAGCTTGATCGCCCGGATCTCCAGGACATTGATCGGCAGGAGGGCTTCCTCTGGGGTCCAGCGACCTTGCGCCGACTGGACACCCCAGACTCCCCCCCAACCTGTAAGGCTGGCGTCCGTCGTGATCACTATCCAGTAAACCGGAAGAAATGACTTCCCGGCCATTAGAGCCGGTGCTGTCAGCCACCATACCAGGGATCTCCTGACTAGGTGGCTCACTCGGATTTGATAATCCAGAGATGAAGGGCATCTGTTCCATCTGGACAGAACTTCCCTCTGTAACACTCGAGTGTGGTATTGAGCATATGGGACCGCCTCGAAGGAGGCTACCATGAGGCCCAACACTCGCATGCAAAAACAGAGTGACGACCAATTCCTGGAAGTCAGCTGCCGTACTGCAGCCCGGAGGGTCTGCAACTTCTCCACAGGGAGGAATACCTTTGCCTCTGAGGAATCCAGAATCAACCCCAGGTACACTAGGCGTTGAGTGGGCACCAATACTGACTTTTGCGTGTTTAGTATCCAACCACAGTCTCGAAGAGTCTGACAGGTAATGGACACGCTTACCTCTAATTCTGAGCTTGAAGGGCCCTTCAGCAGAAGGTCGTCCAAGTAACCTGTGATAGCGATACCCCGCTGTCTTAGAAGTGCCAGAATCGGAGCGAGCACCTTGGTGAACGTCCTGGGTGCTGAGGCAAGGCCAAACGGGAGGGCCACAAACTGGTAGTGGTTCTTCCCGATAGCAAATCGCAGAAACCTCTGGTGTCTGGAGTATATGGGGACATGCAGGTATGCGTCCTTGATGTCCAAGGAGGCCAGAAAGTCCCCCGGATGGAGAGCCGTGACTACGGATCGAACCGACTCCATCCGAAATCTTTGTACCTTCACAAAGCAATTGAGGGCTCTGAGATCCAAGATTGGACGAACCCCCTCCTTCTTTGGCACAATGAACAGATTTGAGTAAAAACCCTGACCCCGTTCCTGTTCTGGAACTGGAATAACTACCCCGCGTTCCAGTAGACCCTGGACCGCCCCATACAGGGCCTCCCGACGGGTCGGTAGTAGCTGGAGATTGGAGGTGATGAATCTGTCTGGTGGACAAGAGAGAAATTCTATCTTGTAGCCTGAGGAGATTACTTCGCAAACCCACCTGTCGGAGACTAGAGCAGTCCACTGAGTCGCGAATTTGCGAAGACGTCCCCCCACCCGAGAGCTGGGTGGGGGCGGACCTTCATGTGGACGCAGATTTGTCCACAGGCTTGTTGGGTCTGCGGGACCAAGGACGCTTTTGTCCTTGGGCAGGCGCTTTATCGGCCTGGGGTCTTTTCCCTGTCGCCTTAAGAGGGCGAAAAAAACGCTTACGTGCAGTAAAGGAGGGCCCTTGCCCTTGGCGTGGTCCCCTACCCTTGCTAGTTTGGGGAAGCAAAGTGCTTTTACCTCCTGTAGCATCCTTGATGATGTCATCCAGAGAAGCCCCAAAAAGTCTGTCGCCCTTAAAAGGCAGATCCAATAGGGCTTTCTTGGAAGTCTGGTCCGCAGACCAGCCCTTTAGCCAGATCAGGCGGCGTATTGCTACTGCATAAACCGAAGCTCTTGACAGCAGGGGAATAGTATCCATGTCTGACTCGCAGACAAACTTAAGGCCCTGGACCAACTGGTCGGCCAAAGTTATCTCATTAGGAGGAGCATCTCGCTCCTTTAACCCCTGGAGTAGCAATTTTGCCCATTCAGTAAGTGTCTGAGACACTAGGGCCCCCGCCAATGCCGGGCGTACTGCTGAGCCTACCACTGAGTATAGGTAGCGAGCGAGTGCTTCAGCCTTCTTATCCACAGGGTCCTTGAAAACAGGAGCCCCTTCTACTGGAATAGTGGTGGCTCTATTAAGTCTGGACACCGAAGGGTCCACTATAGGGGGAGAGGTCCATATCTTCAGAAAACTCTCCTCAAAGGGGTACCGTACTGCAAACCTCTTTGGGGCTGTAAAGACCCTCAGTGGGTTCTCCCATTCCTTGTATAAGAGTTTGTCAAAATAAGACACACAAGGGAACACCTTAGCAGTGCGGGCAGGTTTACGAAACCCAAAGGGGACTGGAGTATCTGCTACTTCTTCAGTCCTTTCCAACTTTAGCGTATCCCGCACTGCAGTAATAAGGTCAGATACCAAAGCCGTCTCGCGTACTGACCTGGACTTGGAGTCCTCCTCACTGTCCGATCGGTCACGGTCTGCAGTCTCTGATGCATCAGAATCTGGGCCATGAGCCGTAGCTGGACCTGGTTCTGCATCAGAAATATCCCCAGAAGATTGCAGGGGACGGGGGCGTTTATTACCCCCTGTATTCCCGTGTGCTGCTTCCACCCTGGCAGCAAACGCCTCTAGGATTGCCGACATAGCGTCCATAGACACCTCAGGGACACCAGCTGCTAAATCTGGTGTTTCAGGGGAGAAGACATCTGGCTCAGATGCCATGCTGACCACACGCTGACACTCACAGGGCTCCAGGCAAGATATCAATAGGCCACCCTCCTGCGCTGCAGAGATGCTGGGTTACCCAGAGGACTCACCACCCTGGATAGGTACTGCTATGCTGCGCCTATGATGCTGTCCCCTTGCTGCTGTGTCAGTCTGCTTCTTTTATCAGCACTTCCTGTGTGAATTTTCGCGCCAGTGTAATGCACCCTAGAGGCCGGAGGCTCTCGCAAAATGGTTGCCAAAACCGTCTGTATGGAAGATAATGTGGGCTCTAAGAAAATGGCCGCCGACAGAAGATAGAGGTCAGGCAGCCATAGCCCACAAAAAAGATGGCCGCCGAACGGCAATATCTGCATACAGGGTGGACAAACATGGCCGCCGATCACCTGATAGGGGCCAGTGGGTGTGGCCGAACTACAGGAAGATGGCCGCCAGGCAGTTACAAGAGGCCAAACTTGGCATGGACCACCTCAAAATGGCCGCCGACAGCATGGAGACACAGAAACACAGGTAAGCAAAAATGACATTTCTTTTAAATGTTAGTTACAGCCAGCCCCGCTCCAGTGGGACCCCCTAGGTGACCCCCAGCACCCAGCAACCTTTAGCTAGAAGCCCAGGGAGGAGGGAAAGGCAGGGAGAGAGGGAAGAAAGGGGCCACAACCACTTACTTGATCTCTCCAGGAATGTCCAGCTAAATCACCCAGCCGAGGCAGGGGAGTTTTACTTACCTATCCTGCATGTATTCTGCTGGAAGACATTCCAAACAGATCATCGTCCGCGCACGGAAGGTGACTGTTGGCCAGGCATGCTGTGATTGGACCCAGAAGGGACGATCATATGTATGCCCTGGAGCATGACGCTCACCGGACAGGCTGCTGCGACTCGGCCGTAAGGTCAGCGGAAGCTGAGCGGTCCGATGCAAGCCTTGGAGCGTAAGCTCACCGGCCAGGCTGCTGCGACTCGGCCGTAAGGTCAGCCGAAGCTGAGCGGTCCGATGCAGGCCCTGGAGCGTAGGCTCACCGGCCACCCGTGGAGCGACGGGCATGTCGTGGAAAACCCAGCGCGTAGCTAGGGTCGGCACACGCTCGATGGCCGAAACTGGGGAGACTACAAGGATCGAGGATCCAGCCTGTCACCCAGTCGGCAGTTGATCGAAGATCGCAGGAAACAACAAATGTAGCAAAAAAATAAAAAATATATATATCTTTTTTCCCCGGACCAATGAGCCCGAAGGGAGCCATGTCCTACTCCTTGCTAGACAGAAAAAAACTGATCTGCGATGTGCAGACTGAGAGGGTATACCCAGAGGGTCCGCCCCCTGGGCGGTACTGTAGAAGGTGTGATGCAACACTTTTTACAAGTTTTTCTGCCTAGTCACTCCTAATTAACGGATAATACCCACTTTGTCAATAGAGAAGCTGTGTCGGTCCATGGACGAAAGAGTAATATGTTTTTTGCATTACTGTCTATACAGTATGTACAATAATTCTTTTTTTTTTTAAGTGAAAAAATAAACACTCTGTTGTTAAAAAGGATGATGCCCCAAAATAAAACCAACATGTGGTCAGCAGAGATGCCCATGGACATACGGTACAGAGCTATTATTCTGGGACTGGGAATTATCACTATTACAATCTGTATCACACAAATCACTCCACCATATACTGTTTGATACGAGAATATACCCTTACAACCATCACCACTTAGGCTAGGTTCACACCTATGCATTTTTCAGTGTGTTTTCAGTTTTGCAGAAAGACACTGCAGTCCATTTAACATGATTTCCTATGGGTAACATTTACATTTATGCATTTTTAACTGGTGCGTTTTTTGGAAAGGGTCAGGGACTTTTTTGCCCACAGCACGTTGCATTTTTGGTTCCATAGGCTCCAATGTAAATACAGCAGAACGGCATCAAAATCACATGAAAAATGCAGTGCTTGCGTTTTTGATGCATTTCTTCTGTGTTTTTGCCGGTTTCTCTTGCATCAAAACAGACGCCTCCCAAAAAATATAAAACACATAAAACATGCATCAAAAAATGCAAAACGCATCAGGAAAAATGTATCAATGGAAACCTGCATAGGTGTAAACCTAGCCTAAATATTACACTACAAACCATAACAATATGCATAATGCCATATACATACATCTATTGCACTTCCTAACTTAGATTTTTTTTTTTTTTTATTCTTTTGTAGGGCTACCCCCAGTTAAGAGAGCCGCTGGATTTGTTTTCGGGCCCTGTGTACAGCACCACCAACCCCCAGCAATCTGCTCGACCCACTCTGGCACAGCTAGTCTAGGGGTTATATTTGTATCACATTCAAATATAATTGCAAGGAATAATCTCTTAGCAGTAAGACAACACACTGGGGCTGATTTACTAATAACAGTGCGCTGCGCTGCTTCTAACCTTAATTGGTGCGCCTGATAACTCCTTCACTGGGCGCAGGAAGCAGTGGCGCACTGTTATAGTAAATAGAAATGTCAGCGGCGCTCTATTGAAAATGAATGGTTCCCTATGGGAGCCCATTGATTTGAATAGAGGTCGCCCGGGAAGTCGGATCCGACTTGCGGGCGACTCATGTGCCGGCTGACACAGGGACAGCGCGACTCTGTCAGGCGACCTGGACACGACCTGAGCGCGTGAGGCAGCCGCTCAAGTCGTGTCCTAGAGGAGACTAGCTGGCCGAGAATGTGTCCAGCGCGATGTCATCGCGCTGGTCCTCGGCAGCCTCGCTGTCCCATGTTTTGGTATGAATCATGAAGGGGAACTCCAGGCCAAATTTTAATGAAAAAACCGGCATGGGTTCCCCTTCAGGAGCATACCAGGCCCTTAGCTCGTGGGGGTCCCCTCCAAAATCCAAACCAGACCCTTAGGTCTGGTCTGGATTTTAGGGTGAACCCCCTTAAGCCGAAAAACGGCGTGGGGTCCCCCCAAAATCCAAACCAGACCCTTATCCGAGCATGCAACCTGGCAAGCCGCAGGGGAAAAGGGGGGGACGAGATCGGCCCCCCCTCCCTCCTGAACCGTACCAGGCCACATGCCCTCAACATGGGGGGTTTGGTGCTTCGGGGCAGGGGGGCGACCTGCGGCCCCCCACCCCAAAGCACCCTGCCCCCATGTTGATGGGGACAAGGGCCTCTTCCCGACAACCCTGGCCATTGGTTGTCGGGGTCTGCGGGCGGGGGGCTTTCCGGAATCAGGGCACCCCCTTTAAAAAGGGGGCCCCCAGATGCCGGCCCCCCACCCTATGTGAATGAGTATGGGGTACATCGTACCCCTACCCATTCACCTGGTGGCAAAATAAGTCAATAAAAAAAAGACAACACAGGTTTGAAAAGTAATTCATTGGGCAGCTCCGGGGGTCTTTCTGCCGGGCCCCCGCTATCTTCTGCCTAGCTCTTTTGCTAGCGGGGTCCCGGGCTTCGTCGCCGTCTTCTTCCGACTTCGGGGGTCTTTCTGCCGGGCCCCCGCTATTTTCTGCTAGCTCTTTTGCTAGCGGGGGTCCCGGGCTTCGTCGCCGTCTTCTTCCGACTTCGGGGGTCTCTTGTTCTGTTCTCCGGTTCTTCTCCCGCTCTCCTCGATCTCCGGTTCTTTCTGCCGGAGGCCCCGCTATCTTCTCGCAGCTCTTTTGCTAGCGGGGCCGGTCTTCTACGTCGCCTTCTTCCTTCTTCTCTTCGCCCGATGTTGCCTCGTCGCTGTCCACCGCCGCAATGATCGTCTGAGCAGCGGTGCCACTTTTATTGGCATGGGGCGTGGTCACCGGATGATGCCACTGCTGACCCCGCCCCCATTTCACGTCACAGTCCCATCATTCCCCGGGACTGTGACATCATACGGGGGCGGGGTCAGCGGTGGCATAAGCCGGTGACCATGCCCCATGCCAATAAAAGTGGCACCGCTGCTCAGACGATCATTGCGGCGGTGGAGAGCGACGAGTCAACATCGGGCGAAGAGAAGAAGGAAGAAGGCGACGTAGAAGACCGGCCCCCGCTAGCAAAAGAGCTGCGAGAAGATAGCGGAGCGTCCGGCAGAAAGAACCGGAGATCGAGGAGAAGGCGTCGGAGAGCGGGAGAAGAACCGGAGAACAGAACAAGAGACCCCCGAAGTCGGAAGAAGACGGCGACGAAGCCCGGGACCCCCGCTAGCAAAAGAGCTAGCAGAAAATAGCGGAGGGCCCGGCAGAAAGACCCCCGAAGTCGGAAGAAGACGGCGACGAAGCCCGGGACCCCCGCTAGCAAAAGAGCTAGCAGAAGATAGCGGGGGCCCGGCAGAAAGACCCCCGGAGCTGCCCAATAAATTACTTTTCAAACCTGTGTTGTCTTTTTTTTATTGACTTATTTTGCCACCAGGTGAATGGGTAGGGGTACGATGTACCCCATACTCATTCACATAGGGTGGGGGGCAGGTATCTGGGGTCCCCCTTATTAAAGGGGGCTCCCGTATTCTGATAAGCCCCCCGCCCGCAGACCCCGACAACCAAGGTTGTCAGGAAGAGGCCCTTGTCCCCATCAACATGGGGGCAGGGTGCTTTGGGGTGGGGGGGCCGCAGGTCGCCCCCCTGCCCCGAAGCACCAAACCCCCCATGTTGAGGGCACGCGGCCTGGTACGGTTCAGGAGGAAGGGGGGGCCGCTCTCTCGTCCCCCCCTTTTCCCCTGCGGCCTGCCAGGTTGAGTGCTCGGATAAAGGGTCTGGTGTGTATTCCAAGGGGACCCCACGCAATTTTTTTTTGTTTTTGGTGTGGGGTTCCCCTTAAAATACATGCCAGACCTGAAGGGCCTGGTATGGATTCTGGGGGGGCCCCCACGCCATTTTTTTTTCATTTTTGGGGGGGTCCCCTTTGAATCCATACTAGACCCAAGGGCCTGGTATGGACCTGGGGGGGGACCCCACGCTGTTTTTTTTTTGGTTTGGTTTTTTGAACAGTTTTTTTTTTTTTTTTACATTTGCTTTAACAACCAGCTATAAACAGGTCAAACAAAAAATCGCAGCGAAATTGCAGTACTTGCGTTTTGGATGCGGGTCCATTGAATTCTTTTACATCCAAAACACTGTTTTTGTACTGGGCAAAAAAATCTGCAGTTGCATTTAAAATCGTTTTTCACAAACCCTCAAAATGCCTTCAGACGCCAAAGATTTCCATGTATATGTATATATATATATATATATAAAAGAAGTTGCTTCCATTGCATTGTGGACAATCCACAACTTGGGGCAGCTGACGTGGCAAGTGGACAATCCACAACTTGTGGCAAGTGATGTGGCAAGTGACACGCTAAATACAACTACACTGCTGCTCTCAGCTGCTGATATCACTCTGGTCTCACTAAATAGCTAAAATCATAAATAATACTGTTTTTGGAGCTTAGGGCGGCTCCTTATCATATACACGCAAATGTGGTAAAACACGGCATGCAAACGCCACAAAGCGCACCTTTCTAAACGCCACTTTCAACCTTAGTTCTGAACACTTTGCACCAGCGTCCCGTCTACATGGGGCCTAAAAACGCCTATGCCATTTACAGCTCAAAAACGCCATGGTGGCCATGAGGCCATAGGCTAACATGGAGAGATGTTTTTAAGCTGCAAAAAACGCTCAAACAAGCGGCTTGAAAAACGTCCGTGTGCATGTAGCCTTATATTAACCACTTGCGCACTGCCCAGACCAAGTTTCACATTTCAGCGCTGATGCACTTTTAATGACAATTGCGCACTCATACAACACTGTAACCCAATGAAAATGTTTTATTTTTTGGCACACAAATAGAGCTTGCTTTTGGTGCTATTTGATCACCTTTGTGTTTTAGTTTTATTTTTTTTTCTATAAATACAAAAGACCGAGTTTAAAAAAAAAAAAAAAGAATATTTTACCCACTTTAGCACTGGGCCTATTCTGGCACTTCTCTCCTTCATGTAAAAATCATAAATTTATGGCTATAAAATTACTTCAAAACACCAAACATTATATATATTTTTGGACACCCTAGGGAATAAGATGGCGGTCATTGCAAATTTTTATCTCGCTCAGTATTTGCGCAATAAATTGTCAAACGCCTTTTGTTTGCTAAAAATATTACAAAACAGTAAAGTTACGGCCAATTTTTTGGTATAATGTGAAAGATGTTGTTATGCTGAGTAAATAGATACCTAACACGTCACGCTTTAAAATTGCGCACACACATGGCATGACACCAAACTTCAGTAATTAAAAATCTCCCTAGGCGATGCTTTAAATTTTTTTACAGGTTACCATTTTGGCATTACAGAGGAGGTCTAGTGCTAGAATTGTTGCACTCGTTCTAACGCACGCAGCAATAACTCACATGTGTGGTTTGAACGGCTTTTACATGAGGGCGGGACTTACGTGTGTGTTCGCTTCTGAGCGCGAGCTACCGGGGACATGGGCCTTTTTTCTTTTTTTTTACTTTTTTGTATTTCTTACTTTTTTTTTATTTTTGGGGATCACTTTTATTCCTATTACAAGGAATGTAAACATCCCTTGTAATAGGAATGTGTGTGACAGGTCCTCTTTATGGAGAGATGTAGGGTCAATAAGACCCTGCATCTCTCCTCCAGGCTGGAAAGCATGATATTGGTCCAAAAAAAACACCAATCTCATGCTGACAGCCGAGATCACGGCTTGGTTAACATACGGGAACACGGCATGATGTCATAACATCGTGCCCGCGCCTCCGACGGTCATAGAGATGACTGATGACCATCTGGTCACCAGTCATCTCCAAATCGTTCTCCGAGCCCCAGATGGCACGGGAGAGCCCGGAGAAGCACCGGATGGCGGCAAGAGGGGGGGGGACGTCCCCTCCCCCCGCCTATAACAACAAACAAGCGGCGGAACTGCCACTATGATCGTTTTTATTGTGCACAGAATCGCCGGCTGAAAAGAATGATATCTGAATGATGCCTGCAACTGCACCCAACATTCAGATGTCACCGCACAAAGCCAAGGATGTCATTTTACGGTGGGCGGTAGGAAACTGGTTAATATTTTTAAAAAAGGTAATTTTTCTTCTTCATTGATGTACACTGAGACTGCACTGATGGGCACCAATAAGGTGGCAAGGGTGGGCACTGAGAGGTGGCATTGCTATTTGGCACTGGTGGGCAGTGAGAAGTGGCACTGCTAGGTGGCAATGATAGTTGGCAGTGATGGGCATTGATAGGCGGCACTGCTAGGTGGCACTGATTGGCACCAGTGGTGGGCATTGATAGGTGGCACTGGCAGGGGCTACTAATTGTCACAGATGATACAGAATTGCCTCTTCCTCTTCGGGCCCCATGTCCCTTGCACATTAGCCGGTGATTGCCTTTTTTTATGCTCACGCTGTCAGCACAAGGAGAAAACAAAAACCATTACCCAGCTTTTGTTTACATCACGTGATCAGCTGTCATTTGCTGACAGCTGATCACATGGTAAAGGGCAGGGATCAGCCCCTTACTCGGATCTGCCATCATCTGAGTCTCAGTGACTCTGTGACCACAGCGCGCGCGCGCAAAAGGGGAGGACGTTTATTGACGGACTCCCGGCAATTGAGGACCATGCTGTGGCCGTCGATCAGTTATAGCGCTGATCTCAAGTGATTAAAGAGGGTCTAAATGGGCCATTGACATGCATTACAATTCAACTTAGGAATGAGTCTTTGAAAAGTTAAACTAAATAATTTGGCCACTTTATCCTTCCAAATAATTCACTTCCTGTCACATAGCCACACAGGAAGTGAGGGAAAATCCCTAACAATGTCTTTCCTTGGGGACACACAGGTCAGTCTAAATACTTTCCCCATTATGCACATTGCACTCCAGCATATTGCAGGGTACACCACAATTTATTAGGTAGTTTGGACTGTGGGGTTTATTTACTAAAGGCAAATCTACTTTGCACTACAAGTGCACTTGCTGTATATCTGAGAGGTACATGCAAGCCAAAAAAAAAACATCTTTGCTTTTACATGATTGTAACATCCAATCACCAGTACTTTCCCTCAGATTTTCAGCAGCTACACTTTTACTGCAGAGTGGATTTGTCTTTACTAAACCCCAAACTACCCAATGATTTGGGGTGTACACAACAAAGTGCTAGAGTGCAATTTGCTTAATGGGGACACTAGTTAGATTGATCTGTGTGTCCCCAAGAAAAGCCATTGGTAGGGTTTTACCTTCACTTCCTGTTTAGCTGTGTGACAGGAAGTGAAGCCAATGTTAAGAAAAAGGAGACCAAGGCCAAACTACAAAAAAAAAAAAATACACGCACGCAGGGGTTCTAACACTTACTTTGTTTCCCTCAAAATGCCCACAATTAGAATTGTGTGCATTTTGAGAATTTTTAAGTGCAGTGCTCTAAATCAGTGCTTCTCAAGTACCCCCAACAGGCCATGTTTGCAGGTTTTCCTTCATCTTGCACATGTGCTTTAAATCACAGTCAATGGTTTTGATTTTTGGACAGCAATTCTCGATAAGATAAATTCACAAAACATGTCCTGTTGGGGGTACTTGAGGACTGAGGCTGAGAACCACTGCAGTAAAAAAAAAAAAAAAAAAAAGGAAAATTGAATACTTACCGCTCTGTATTTTTCATTTCCTGGTGACGCTCCATGGCAGCACACAATTCAATCCATGCATATACTACCATGACGGCACCAGGGTAGACAAATTACACCAGTTTTGTTTTGACATGCCAATCAGCTGTCACATTTGTTGCAAAGAAAACACAAACCAAACATCAACATTTTGCATCTAATTTTATTGTTCAACAAAACAAAAAGGGAAGGCAAAATAAAAAACATGGTCAATTTGAAACAGTTACAGACTCAACATCTTAAGCAATTTTTGGCCAAAAAATGCAGCAGACAATTAAATCAAAGTGAACAAACAACACACATTAACAACATCAGAATTATTTCAGGGGAACATTTCCCCCACACCAAAAATATACAATCCACAAAATAAACCAAACACCTGTTTTGCAAAGACATAACAAATAAAATACATGTGTTACAAACTCGCTAAGGACACACACACACACACACACACACACACACACACACACACACACACACACACACACACACACACACACACACACACACACACACACACACACACACACACACACACACACACACACACACACACACACACACACACACACACACACACACACACACTTGCCTCTTCTCAAGGCAAACGACCAAATCCTCTGCAAGCTTTATATAACATAGGTTTGTGTGCTAATGAGGCAATTGAAAACACATGCACAGTCCATGAAACACCCAAAATGCAAGTTCTCCCAATGTAGAGACTGAAATTCAAAGTGGGCACACCTGTTAAGATGTCCTTCAATTTCTTACCCATAAAAACACTCTCTGAGTGAGCATGCCCAGAAATATCCAGGCGCTGTTCACACACAAAAAGCACGCCAAAAAAAAACTAACTGGCTGGGCATGTGCAGAACAACACCAATGCAGCTAGCAAAAAATAACTCCCCCCGTCCAAAATTAAGCACATCATCCAGCATGCTACAAAATTAGAGATGGGACAATCACCCCTCCCCCCCCCCACCAACAAATCCCATTGCAGTCTATGGGAACTGACTTGTTAATTTTGCTAGTCCTCACTTGGCTGGCTTATCTTCTAGGTATTGGCCTTAAAATGGGGGCCCAGGTCCCACCCTAAGGGACATATATCAATGTCACCAATTTGGAAAACACCAAAAACAAAACAAGGAGAAGTGCCTTTAAATATACCAAATTGCTTAAGGGCCATTTCACACCACATACAGTCAATTGCGTTTTTTATGCATCCAAAATGCATGGAAAGTTGGTTATATGGTTCTAAATGGCAGTGTTTGTTCCAGTGTGTTCCAGTTCCACCAAAAAAGTAGAACATGCTGCATTTTACCTGCACTGGACTGTACTGGAACGCATCAAAACGCATCAGAAACGCACTGGAATGCACAGGAACACACCTAAATGCACCAAAAACGCACTGGAACACACTTGTCCTTATCTATGGTTAATAAAAAAGAGGGGTGAAAAAAAAGCACTTGACTGCATCAAAAACTTACCAAAAATGCACTGGAACGCATGAAAAACGTGCATGCAGAAAAGCACCTGGAACGCATCCGGATTGTGTTTCTATGGTGTGAACTGGCCCTAGTTCACACTATAGAAACGCAGTCTGGGTGCGTTCCAGGTGCTTTTCTGCATGCGCGTTTTTGACACATTCCAGTGCATTTTTGAGGCATTTTTGATGCAGTCCAGTGTTTTTTTCCCCCTCTTTTCACTTAGGACAAGTGTGTTGCAGTGCGTCTTTGGTGCATTTAGGTGCATTGCGGTGCATTCCAGTGCATTTTTGGTACGTTCCGTTGCGTTTTTGATGTGTTTTACTGGGGTCCAGTACAGTTTTGTACCTAAAAAATGCAGCATGACCAATTATTTTTTGGCTTTCTGAAATGCACTGGAACGGACTGCAGTGGTGTGAACTATGCCATTGGCATTAATGTGATCAACTTTCTTTGCGTTTTTTAGGCATCAAAAAAACGCACTGCACTGCATCCGGTGTGAACTGGCCCTAAATATCATCCCCGGGGGGTGTCTATAGTATGCCTGTAAAGTAGCACATGTTTTCCATGTTTATAACAGTTGGAGAGCAAAATGACATTTCTAAAGTAAAATAATAGTAATTTAAAAGTCCTTGCGGCTGTAATGAATTGCTGGTTCCTGTCAATACAGATAAAAGTCATTGAAAGTCTTTGCTAACCAAAAAAAAAAATGCGTGGGGGTCCCCCAAATTCCATAGCCAGGCCCTTCAGGTCTGGAATGGATATTAAGGGGAACCTCGCTGCAAAATTTTTTAAAAAATGACGTGGGGTTCCCCCCAAATATCCATACCAGGCCCTTCAGATCTGGCATGGATTTTAAGGGGAACTCCAACCCAAATTTAAAAAAAAATGGCGTGGAGTCCCCCTAAAAATCCATACCAGACCCTTATCCGAGCACATAACCTGGCAGGCCGCAGGGGAAGAGTGGGGGACGAGAGAGCGGCCCCCCCTCCCTCCTGAACCGTACCAGGCCACATGCCCTCAACATGGGGAGGATGTCCCCATGTTGATGGGGACAAGGGCCTCATCCCCACAACCCTTGCCCGGTGGTTGTGGGGGTCTGGAAGACCCCTTTAACAAAGGGGACCCCCAGATCCCGCCCCCCTATGTGATATGGTAATGGGGTACAAATGTACCCCTACCATTTCACAAAGAAAGTGGAAAAATTGAAAAAATGACAAGAGCCGGTTTTTGACAATTCCTTTATTAATGTGTTTTCTTTTCTTCCATCTTCTTCTTCTTCCATCTTCTTCTTCCATCTTCTTCTTCTTCCATCTTCTTCTTCTTCCATCTTCTTCTTCCATCTTCTTCTTCCATCCTCTTCTTTTCTCCATTCGGGTTTCTTCCTCCATCTTCCTCTTCATCTTTATCTTCATCTTCATCTTCCTTCTTCCTTCGGTGTTCTCGTCCGCATCTTGCCCCGGCGTCTTCCCTTCTTCTTTCTTCTCCGCCGCTCCGTTTGAATTGGAGGTTCCCGCTGTGCGACGCTTCAGTTCTTCAGTTCCCCATCGGGTCCGCTTACACCCGGTGACCCCGCCCCCCTCTGACGCACATGGATTTCACGGGGACTTTCCCTGTGGTGACAGAGGGGGGCGGAGCCACCGGGTGGTTAGCGGACCAAGTGGAGAACTGAAGCGTCGCACAGCGGGAACCTCCAATTCAAACGGAGCGGCCGGAGAAGAAAGAAGAAGGGAAGACGCCGGAGCAAGATGCGGACGAGAAGACTGAAGGAAGAAGGAAGATGAAGATGAAGATAAAGATGAAGAGGAAGATGAAGATGGAGGAAGAAACCCGAATGGAGAAAAGAAGAAGATGGAAGAAGAAGAAGAAGATGGAAGAAAAGAAAACACAATAATAAAGGAATTGTCAAAAACCGGCTCTTGTAATTTTTTTAATTTTTTACACTTTCTTTGTGAAATGGTAGGGGTACATTTGTACCCCATTACCATTTCACATAGGGGGGGTGGGATCTGGGGGTCCCCTTTGTTAAAGGGGTCTTCCAGATTCCGATAAGCCCCCCGCCCGCAGACCCCCACAACCACCGGGCAAGGGTTGTGGGGATGAGGCCCTTGTCCCCATCAACATGGGGACATCCTCCCCATGTTGAGGGCATGTGGCCTGGTACGGTTCAGGAGGGAGGGGGGGCCGCTCTCGTCCCCCTCTCTTCCCCTGCGGCCGGCCAGGTTATGTGTTTGGATAAAGGGTCTGGTGTGGATTTTTAGGGGGACTCCACGCCATTTTAAAAAAAAAAATGGGGTGGAGTTCCCCTTAAAATCCATGCCAGATCTGAAGGGCCTGGTTTGGATATTTGGGGGGAACCCGCACGTAATTTTTTTAAAAAATTTGCAGCGGGGTTCCCCTTAATATCTATTCCAGACCTGAGGGGCCTGGTTATGGAATTTGGGGGAACCCCCACGCTTTTTTTTTTTTGGTTAGCAAAGACTTTCTATAACCTTTCTCTATATTGCCGGGAGCCGACAATTCATTATAGCCACGGCTGCTTTTAAATGGGTTGTTTTTCCTTTAGAAATGTAATTTTGCTGGCGCACTGGCAATTTCAGAGCTGCGCCTGTTCAACTTATGCAAATTAGTTTAGGTGACTTGACATTTACTAAGATTTTGCCGGCGCAGTGAACCGGCGCATTTAAACCATTGAAATTCCCGCGCTGAGCTAAAAAAAAACTCCCGCAGCTCGAATCGGAATTGCCGGCGCAGCGGGCTGGTTTTGAAAAAGTTACTTTATCACTCTATTTTGGGCATATTAGTTATTTGGGCAGGTGTCCCTATACTTCCTCACATCACCCCATGTCACCCCCAATATTTTCTCACTTCCAGCTTCTTTATATTTAGATTTTAACATGCCCTGTGCCAGGTCCATAGTAGCGCACTGAGCGTCTCCTCCCGGGTGCAGAGAACACTATAGTAAATGGGAAATAGGGCTGCGATACCGGCGCTATTTTTTTGTAAATACCAAAACAGCCATTGCGCACGCAGATGCGCCAATACTCATGGCGCAAACGTTTGGTAAATCAGCCCCACTGAGTCAAGGGATTAAATATAACAGTTTACTTTCATATTAAAGATAGCATGAGCAGAACACAACAGATGCAATTGGCTAGCAGAGTCCTGCAGAAATCAATACAGCATACAATAATGGCGCTGCGCGGTACTTCACCACGTGTAGCTATTATGGTATGCGCGCCCTATGGCGCACTAAGCAATATCTTAACTTCCCACCCCGGTCAGGCCTGACATGGAATAAATCTCAGTCACCTCCTATAGGGATCGCTTTGCATGCCAGCTTTCGGTGGTGCACTTGATGAATAGCAATTTGTAATCCACAACCAGGCAATAACTTGAAACACTATACTGGGGGGGGGGGGGGGGACACTTCAACTCTGTCCTCCTACCGATCCCCCCGGGAAACAGCAAATAAACGAAACTGTGGGCCTATGCAGTCTATAGGCCTGAACACGGCACAGTCTATTGGTCTGGGCAGGTGCCCGCTCACCACTCCGGACGCGATCCCAGTCCGGAACGTCCACCCTGCTGTGTATCCGCACACAGCGTCTGCAACGATCCGGTCCCCGATCCAACTGATGTCCTCACTCGACAAGTCAGATGCCACCCAGGCTCTGCAGTGGGGTGGAAGGCTCTTTGGAAGTTGCGCAAGGCCCAGGTTTCAGGCCTTGCACTGCAGCAGATCTGCACAGGAAGAAACTCTTGCTTGCAGCGCGGTGTCCAAAGAGGCCGAGCTCCGCCTCCCCTCCTCCTTAAATACCCCTCCCATGAGTCTCTGCGATGGCTAACTGCACTCTGGGTGCCGAACATGGTTTTGGGTAACGTAGTCCCGGGGCCTTAAAGGAGACCCCGCTACACACTCCCCCAACTTAAACTCTTTGGTCCCCAAAGATAACATAACTTAAATCACAGAACGTACAACATCAATCAAACTTTCATATGATGTTGGCAGAGGAAATTCCCACCAAAACCGAGGCGGTAAACTCCCCTGCCCATAGGTCACACTATCATTAGTGTCCTGCCTAACTGTGCCAGAGAGTGAGCTGGGGTTGCCCCCCACTAAATGAACAGTGGGAGGGTCAGGCTGTTCCATACTCCTTCTGGCAGTAACCACAGTGTCTTCCGCACTTCTCCCCATCTGTGGGTAAGTCAATCTTCTAGGAGGCTTTATGGCTCTTTGCTTCCTCTGTCCTCTTGGGCTCTCTGTTAGAACAGGTTCCTCCTCTGGAACCAACTCAGGAATTACTTCTGGTTCGGGAGCACTGGACCACGGGGCAGGGAGGTACAGGGACTCCCTTGGATCTTCTTCTGGGGGTAAGTCACAAGCACTCTCCCAAGAATCCGACCAAGGACTGGATGGAATGAACTCAGTAGCTTCTGCATTCAGCGTCTGATCTATGGTGTCTTCTTCAGGTGGAAGATCAATAGCAGAGGTTCCTGGGGCCTGTGAAGGCCAAAGCCAGTCAAGTTCTTCTCCCGCATCTTCACTCATCTCTGAGGTCTCTGTATCCCCAATCTGAGGGGTCTGAGACCGAGTGTTCGGTCTGGGAGTATCCAGGATGGAAGTTGGTTCATGGGAATCCGCCACAGGGGGTATCCGAACTGCCTCCACTAGTGGAAGTAGGTGGTTCCGATGCCAGGTCTTCAAGGGCCCCACCTTCCCTTCTGGTTTAAGTTTGTAAACAGGTAGGCCCGGCAGTCTTTTGCAAACAACATAAGGTTCAGGTCTCCATCTGTCTGCAAGCTTGTGTTTTCCAGGGATCCCCAAATTCCGCATCAACACTCTGTCTCCAGGTTGTAGATCTTGGATCCTAACTTTTAAGTCAAAATGTTTCTTGTTACGGGCCCCCCTTTGCTCCGAGGCCGCCTGGGCCTGTTCATAGGCTAATTTCAAATTACGTCTGAGTCTATCGACATATCCCTTGTGGGAAGTAGCAGAACAATGGTCTATGGAAGTACCAAAGGCCAGATCTACGGGTAGTCTTGCTTCTCTCCCGAACATAAGTCGATAGGGTGAGTACCCTGTAGCATTACTGGTGGTGCTGTTGTATGCATGCACAACTGCTGCTATGTGGTTGCTCCAATGCTGCTTCTTTTCACTACTTAGGGTCCCCAGCATGTTGAGCAGGGTTTGGTTGAACCTCTCCGGCTGAGCATCACCTTGTGGATGATAGGGGGTAGTTCTTGTCTTCTTGATCCCCAAAGAATCCAGGAGTTTCCGGATCAATCGACTTTCAAAATCCCTTCCCTGATCTGAATGGATCCGTTGTGGTAGCCCATAATGTACAAAGTATTTCTCCATCAGCACTTTGGCCACGGTGGAAGCCTTCTGGTCCTTGGTTGGAAAGGCCTGGGCATACCGGGTGAAATGGTCGGTTGCTACCAGAACATTTCCTAGTCCACTCAGGTCGGGTTCGAGGCAGAGAAAATCAATGCATACCAGATCAAGTGGGCTTTGACTTTGCAGATGGCCCATTGGGGCAGCTTGAAGAGGTAAAGTCTTTCTCTGGATGCATCGTACACATGAGTGGCAGTATTCTTCAACTTCAGCCCTCATGCAGGGCCAATAGAAACGGTCCCTAACGAGTTGGAAAGTCCTTTCTGCCCCTAGGTGACCATGGTTGTCGTGCAGAGCAACCAGGACTGTCTCTCGGTGCTTCTCAGGCAAGAACAACTGCCATTTGTCTTCTAGGTCATCAGAGGGGCCCCTTCGGTAGACCACTCCCTGATGCACCTGTAACTTGTCCCACTCTTTCCTCAACAGGCGAGCTTCATTTGAAGGGTGGCGTGAGAGTCTGTTCGGGTCCTGATTCTCCAGGGCCTCTAGGATCATTCTCCCCATGGGGTCTTCCAATTGGTCAGATCTCAGCTCCTTCTTAGACAGTTTTGGTAAGTTATCTTCCCCCAGTTGGGTTACTCCACAGTATTGCTTGGAAACTCCTACTATGGTAACCCCTATCTCTTCTGCTCTTGAGCCGCCACTGGCCTGGAGTTCAGCCCCTTGACAGAGGGCCCGCACCCCGTCAGGTGCCACCTGGGCCCAGTCTTCTGTACTGCAAGTGGGGACATGAGATCTTCTAGACAAAGCGTCTGCATCTCAGTTTCCAGCCCCAGGTCTGTACTTCAGGCCGAAGTCGAAGGCAGACAGCGCCGCCAGCCACCTATGTCCTTTGGCATCCAACTTTGCTGTGGTGAAGAGATAGGTGAGGGGGTTGTTGTCGGTTTTCACTGTGAATTCCGCCCCATATAAATAGTCTCTAAGTTTGTCAACTACCGCCCACTTAAGAGCCAGGAACTCCAACTTATGGGTGGGGTAGTTCTTTTCGGAGGGAGTCAGACTTCTGCTCACATACGCAACAGGCCTCAGTTTCTCTTCATGCTCCTGGTACAGCACTCCCCCCAAATCATCATGACTGGCATCTACATGAAGTTCATAAGGCTTCTTAGGGTCTGCGTAGGCCAGGACAGGGGCAGTGGTTAATGTCTTCTTCAACATCTGAAAGGCATTCTCACACTTCTCGTTCCACTGGTCCTTGACTGACTCCCCTGGCTTCCTGGGGCCTGTGTCATCCTCTTCCCCCTCCGTCTTTAGCAGCTCATTCAGAGGCCTGGCTATCCGAGCAAACCCCTTCACAAACCTCCTGTAATAGGAGCAGAACCCCAGAAAGGATCTGAGCTCTGTCACAGTGGTGGGCCTAGGCCAGGAGGTGACTGCCTCCAATTTTTCGGGGTCTGTGGCTACCCCATCTTCAGACACTATATGTCCCAGATAGTTGACTGATGACTGATAGAATTGGCATTTTTCAGGTGAGAGCTTGAGCCCTTCCTCACTCAGTCTCTTCAAAACTTTCTCCAGTCTCTCCTCATGCTCTTCCAAGGTTCTTCCAAAGACAATGATGTCATCCAAGTATACGAGGACTTCGATGAGGTTCATATCTCCCACAGTCTTCTCCATGAGACGTTAGACATGTGCATTTCGTTTCGTTCCGAATCGAAATTCGGACAAATTTTTCATTATTCGGACATTCGGATGCATCCGAATTACCGAATTACAATACTAACGAATTTAACCGAATCCGAATTTTTTCGAATTGAAAAATCGCGGACGAAATTCGAATCGAATTCGAAATATTTTCGAATTGAATTTGAAATATTTTCGAATCGAATTCGAAATATTTTCGACTCGAATTCGAATCAAATTCAATTGAATTAGAAAAAATATAAATCGTTTTTAAAAAAAGAATACAATAAAATAGAATATAAAAATAAAAAGCAATAGAATAGAAATAAAAGAATAGTAGAGAATAGAATAGAATTGAATAGAATGTAATAAAATACAATAGAATATGACCGTCTATATTTTTTTTATTCTATTCTTTTCTATAGTTATTATATTCTAATCTTTTCTATTCGAATTTGAATTCATTCTGTATGAATTTCGAATTTCAGAAGATAGTTATATGTATAAATATTTTGTATAGAATGAATTTGAATTCAAATAGAAAAGATTAGAATAGAAATAGAAAATAGACTAGAAAAACAATAGAACAGAATAGAATAAAATATAATATATATATATATATATATATATATATATATATATATATATATATATATATATATTATATTTTATTATATTCTATTGTTTTTCTATTCTAATCTTTTCTATTCGAATTTGAATTTATTCTATACTAAATTCGAATTTCGGAAGATGGTTATATATACATATATATACATACATATAAATAACCATTTTCCAAAATTCTAATTTCATATAGAATAAAATCGAAAATGAATCGAAAATATTCTAAAATAATAGAAAAAAATATCATAAGAAAAACAATAGAACAATAAAAAAAAAAAATATATATATATATATATATATATATATATATATATATATATATATATATATATATATATATATATAAAACCATGTTCCAACACTCGAATTTCGTATAGAATGAATTCGAATTCCAATTAGAAAAGATTAGAATATAAATAGAAAATAGACTAGAAAAACAATAGAACAGAATAGAATAAAATATAATATATATATTGTATTTATTCTATTCTGTTCTATTGTTTTTCTATTCGATTCTTTCCAATATTTTCTATTCTATTATAATCTTTTCGATTCGAATTTGAATTCACTCTATACGAAATTCTAATTTTGGAAGATGGTTTTATAAATATATAAAATACTTTGTGATGTCATCACCTCCCCCCCTCCTCCGAGAGACAATCACCTCCATACACCATCCAATCAGAGCTTAGCATCTCCATCCATCCCCCACACTCACTAATACCCCTCACATTATTGTAGCACATCTCCTGTAGTCTATTAATAGCTATTTCATTTTTTATTTTTTGCAGATTACGATCCATTTCCCTTATTTCCAGCATATCTCCTGCAGACTATTAGCATCTATTTCATTTATGAATGGAGGAACGGTTTAAGGAAGAGACAACAAGAGGGACATCATCACCGCTTATATCTCTATTCACAGGGAAATGGTTGCTAATAGTTTGCAGGAGACCAGCAAAAATTAAATAAATAAATAGATGCTTATAGTTATAGTCTGCAAATCTGATGAGAAAATTAAATAGATACTAATAGTCTGCAGGAGATCTGCAAAAAATATATATAAATGCTAATAGTCTGCAGGAGATCTGATGGAAATAAATAGTAATCTGCAAAAAAAAATAGATGCTAATAGTCTGCAGGAGATGTGCTGAAATAAAGGAAATGGCTGCTCTAATGCAAAAAAAGAAAAAGAAAAGAAAAATGAAATAGATGCTAATAGTCTGCAGGAGATCTGCAAAACAAATACAATAGATGTTAATATACTGCAGGAGATCTAATGGAAATAAATAGTAATCAGCAAAAAAAAATGAAATTGATTCTAACAGTCTGCAGGAGATCTGCAAAAAAAAAAAGACATGAAATGGCTGTTAATAGTCTACAGGAGATCTGCTAACAAAATAAATAGATGCTAATAGTCTGCAGGAGATCTGGTGAGAAAACGAAATAGATACTAATAGTCTGCAGGAGATCTGCAAAAAATTAAATAGATGCTAATAGTCCACAGGAGATCTTATGGAAACAAATAGTAATCTGCAAAAAAATTTAAAATGAAATAGATAGTATCTATATTCTATTCTGTTCTATTGTTTTTCTAGTCTATGCTCTATTTCTATTCTAATCTTTTCTATTCAAATTCAAATTCGTTCTATACGAAATTCGAATGTCGGAAAAAAAATATATATAACCATCTTCCGAAATTCGAATTTAGTATATAATGATTTCGATTTTAATAGAAAAGATTTTAATAGATTATAAAAGAATAGACTAGAAAAACAATAGAACAGAATAGAATAAAATATAATATATTCTATTCTGTTCTATTGTTTTTCTAGTCTATTTTCTATTTTATTATAATCTTTTTTCTATCCAAAGTTAAAATTAATTAATGAAAAAATTTGAATTTATTCTATTCGAAATTCGAATTTCAGAAGATGGTTGTATATTCTTTCTATTTTATTCTATTAAATTATATATTTTTTCTATTCTGTTCTAATCTTTTCTATTTGAATTATACATTTTGGAAGATGGTTATTTGTCCACTTGCCACGTCACCTGCCACAAGTTATGGGGTTCCTAACCCCAAGTGACCCCCAGATATGGGCGATATGTCAAGTACTTTTCTGCAGCAGAGAATGACATTTTGCGACCCGATTTTGGGGCCACATATCTCAAGGCCACTTGTAGCTAGAAACCCCATATTTGGTATGCAAACACAGTAGAACTAGCACTACAACATCTCCAAATTTGGGGTTTCTATCACCAAGTAACCCCGAGATACATGGACCCAAAGTCGGGTTGCAAAATATTTTCGAATCCGGTTGAAATAGTATCAACATGATTCAAAATTATTTCAACTGCATTTGAAACTATTTCAACCGGATTCGAAAATATTTTGCGACCCGAATTTGGGTCCACGTATCTTGGGGTTACTTGGTGATAGAAACCCCAAATTTGGGGTTATTGTTTTTCTAGTCTATTTTCTATTTTATTATAATCTTTTCTATCCAAAGTTAAAATTAATTAATTAAAAAATTTGAATTCATACTATTCGAAATTCAAATTTATTCTATTCGAAATTCGAATTTCAGAAGATGGTTGTATATTCTTTCTATTTTATTCTTCTAAATTATATATTTTTTCTATTCTGTTCTAATCTTTTCTATTTGAATTATAAATTTTGGAAGAAGGTTATTTACTTACTTATATACATCTGTCACATAAAAAAAAAGATGTGAAATGGCTGTCACGGATGTCGATCGCAAGGCAAGTACATATGCTGTATGTCATTGTCCACTTGCCACAACACCTGCCACGAGTGCCACGACACCTGCCACGAGTGCCACGTGACCGGCCACGAGTGCCAGGTGAACGGCCACGAGTGTCACGTGACCTGCCACGTGACCAAGTTGTGGATTGTCCACTTGCCACGTCACCTGCCACAAGTTATGGGGTTCCTAGCACCAAGTGACCCCCAGATATGGGCGATAAGTCAAGTACTTTTCTGCAGCAGAGAATGACATTTTGTGACCCGAATTTGGGGCCACGTATCTCGGGGCCACTTATAGCTAGAAACCCCAAATTTGGTATGCAAACACAGTAGAACTAGTATTACAACGGGGTTACTTGGTGATAGAAACCCCAAATTGGGGGTTATTGTAGTGCTAGTTGTAATGTGTTTGCATACCAAATATTTTGGGGTTTCTAGCTATAAGTGGCCCCGAGATACGTGGCCTCAAAGTCGGGTCGCAAAATTTCATTCTCTGCTGCAGAAAAGCACTTGACATATCGCCCATATCTGGGGGTCACTTGGTGCTAGGAACCCCATAACTTGTGGCAGGTGACGTGGCAAGTGGACAATCCACAACTTGGTCACGTGGCAGGTCACGTGGCACTCGTGGCCGGTCACGTGGCACTCGTGGCCGGTCACGTGGCACTCAGACAGTGACATACAGCATATGTACTTGCCTTGCGATCGACATCCATTTCACATCTTTTTTTTTATGTGACAGATGTATATAAGTAAGTAACTAACCATCTTCCAAAATGTATAATTCAAATAGAAAAGATTAGAACAGAATAGAAAAAAATATAATTTAATAGAATAAAATAGAAAGAATATGCAACCATCTTATGAAATTCGAATTTCGAATAGAATAAATTTGAATTTCGAATAGTAGGAATTAAAAAAATGTAATTAATTAATTTTAACTTTGGATAGAATAGATTAGAATAGAAATAGAGAATAGACTAGAAAAACAATAGAATAGAATAGAATATAGTGTGAGGGGGTTAGCTCGGCAGCGGGTATGTGTGACCCCCGGGATGGGCTCCCCACCCAAAAACAGGCCCAGCAGATGGAGGTTGTGGTTTTCAAAATCAAAAAGGTGCGGTTTATTTTCTATTTACAGTGACAAAAACACAGCAAGGCAAAAAAAACATAAACAAAATAAATCCTGGTCAACTTGACCTCTGACTAAACATACAGGTTTCCTAACTAACAACTGGGATCAGCCTAGTGCTGTCCTAGTCCCTGGTTTTAAATGTCCAAGCAAAATATAGCCACACAGGCTTTCTCTCACCGCACAGGGGTTCACTCTCCCTAGACAGTCCACACAGGTCTGGTTCCAGGCATGAGCTAACATCTAATGAAGCTGGGCTTTCTTATAGAGGCCTAAATGAGCTGACAAGGTTCAGCTGGTCTCATCAACTCCCTGTCTGCACGACGCCCAGCCCTCTCCCTAGAGGTATGAGTCATCCATGAGCACACTAGCCTTATACAACTCTCCACCTAGTTGTACAAATCGGCGTAAAGCCTGAATCTGGGCGAAATATATCTACCCCCCTGGATGCAACCAGGTGACTTTACCTTCCTGCTGTCACATACCCCCCCCTCTTGTTTTAACCTCGGGGTTGGAACACCAGCAATCAGGCATTCATGTACTCGAGACAAAGCATCCACATTCCCCATTTGAACGCCAGGGCGATGCTTTACTGTGAAGTTGAATTCCTGGAGGGCCAGGAACCACCTATTCACTCTTCTATTTGTTTCCTTGTTTTGAGCCATCCACTTTAACGGAGCGTGATCCGTAACCATGTCAAAGTGCCTACCTAGCAGGTAGTACCGAAGGGAATCTAGAGCCCACTTCACCGCTAAACACTCCTTTTCAACGGTGGCGTAATTTACCTCATGGGACTTCAACTTCCTGCTGAGGTAAATGACTGGGTGCTCTTCCCCGCTTCATAGACCTGAAGCAGTAATGCAGCAACGTCCGCAGACCAGTGAGGAAAGCCGTCCCACTAATACCGCGTCCTTTGGGGTGAGTCGTTTATTGACAAAAATGACTGGAGAGGATGATCCAGAGGTATTTTTGACCACATTTGAAAGGACCGCTGAAAGAGAAAAGTGGCCTGAGGAGCAGTGGGCTGGACTAGTGGCTCCTCTGTTAACTGGTGAATCGCAGAAAGCTTACTATGACCTAGAGCCTAACCAAGCAAAAGACTATGTGATGCTAAAAGCTGAAATATTGGCAAGGCTGGGTGTCACCCTGGCTGTCCGGGCTCAGCGTGTGCATAACTGGACTTTCCAGCTTGGAAAACCCCCCAGGTCTCAAATGTATGATCTCATTCACCTGAGCAGAAAGTGGCTACAGCCAGAGACTTTGTCCGCACCAAAGATTGTGGAACGTGTTGTAATGGATCGGTTTTTGAGAGCTCTTCCTACTGCCATCCAAAAGTGGGTAAGCCATGGAGACCCAGAGACGGCCGATGGTCTTGTGGATCGTGTGGAGAAATACTTGGCTACAGAGAACCTGACGGCCTCTTCCAGAGACACTCGGACTTTCCACCCTAAGACCAGACCATCCCCAGGGGCGGATAAGAGGATTCCAAGGGGTGAGGGTGGAGAGAGTGAGAGGGTGGGAGCTCTACCCCAAGTTTGGCGAGAACAGCCTGGGAAATCAGCGGCTCAAGAGGCCGCAAGAAGGATCGTTTGCTACCGCTGCCGGCAAGCGGGACATATTGCAGCAAATTGCCCGCATTCTCCACCAACTGTGAGGGGGTTAGCTCGGCAGCGGGTATGTGTGACCCCCGGGATGGGCTCCCCACCCAAAAACAGGCCCAGCAGATGGAGGTTGTGGTTTTCAAAATCAAAAAGGTGCGGTTTATTTTCTATTTACAGTGACAAAAACACAGCAAGGCAAAAAAAACATAAACAAAATAAATCCTGGTCAACTTGACCTCTGACTAAACATACAGGTTTCCTAACTAACAACTGGGATCAGCCTAGTGCTGTCCTAGTCCCTGGTTTTAAATGTCCAAGCAAAATATAGCCACACAGGCTTTCTCTCACCGCACAGGGGTTCACTCTCCCTAGACAGTCCACACAGGTCTGGTTCCAGGCATGAGCTAACATCTAATGAAGCTGGGCTTTCTTATAGAGGCCTAAATGAGCTGACAAGGTTCAGCTGGTCTCATCAACTCCCTGTCTGCACGACGCCCAGCCCTCTCCCTAGAGGTATGAGTCATCCATGAGCACACTAGCCTTATACAACTCTCCACCTAGTTGTACAAATCGGCGTAAAGCCTGAATCTGGGCGAAATATATCTACCCCCCTGGATGCAACCAGGTGACTTTACCTTCCTGCTGTCACAATAGATACTATCTATTTCATGTTAAAAAATTTTTGCAGATTACTATTTTTTACATAAGATCTCCTGCAGACTATTAGCATTTATTTTATTTTTTTTGTAGATCTCCTGCAGACTATTAGTATCTATTTAGTTTTCTCACCAGGTCTCCTGCAGACTATTAGCATCTATTTCTTTTTTTAGCAGATCTCCTGTAGACTATTAACAGCCATTTCACTTCTTTTTTTTTTTGCAGATCTCCTGCAGACTGTTAGAATCAATTTCATTTTTTTTTCAAAGTCGGGTCGCAAAATATTTTCGAATCCGCTTTAAATAGTATCAACATGATTCGAAATTATTTCAACCACATTTAAAACTATTTCAACCGCATTTGAAACTATTTCAACCGGATTCAAAAATATTTTGCGACCCGACTTTGGGTCCACGTATCTCGGGGTTAGTTGACGATAGAAACCCCAAATTTGAGGATGTTGTAGTGCTAGTTCTCCTGTGTTTGCATACCACATTTGGGGTTTCTATCACTAAGTGACCCCGAGATACGTGGACCCAAAATCGGGTCGCAAAATGTCAAACACATTTCTGCAGCAGAGAATGACATCTTGCGACCCGAATTTGGGGCCACATATCTCGGGGCCACTTGTAGCTAGAAACCCCAAATTTGGTATGCAAACACAGTAGACCTAGCACTATAACATCTCCAAATTTGGGGTTTCTATTACTAAGTGACCCTGAGATACGTGGACCCAAAGTCGGGTCGCAAAATATTTTCGAATCCGGTTGAAATAGTTTCAAATGCGGTTGAAATAATTTCGAATCATGTTGAAATAATTTCGAATCTGGTAGAAATATTTTCGAATTCGGTTGAAATATTTTCGAATGCGACCGATTTTCGAATTCGGTCGAAAACAAAATGAAATCCGAAAACAAATTTAACAAATTTAACGAATCTAACTAAACGAAATTAATTAATTAACAAATTAAAACGAAACGAAACGAAACAAATTTTTTCCTTTTGCACATGTCTATGAGACGTTGGAAGGTGGCTGGAGCTCCAGACAGACCTTGCGGCATTCGGTTGAATTCAAAGAACCCCACCGGGGTTATGAAAGCCGTCTTCTCTTTGTCTTCTGGATGCATCGGGATCTGATAGTACCCGCTCTTGAGGTCCATAACACTGAACCACTTGGCTCCAGACAAGCTCTGTAGGGCATCCTCTATCCTTGGAGTGGTATATTGATCCGGTATGGTTCTCCTGTTGAGGGTCCTATAGTCTATGCACAGCCTCAGTGACCCATTCTTCTTCTGGACCACCACTATAGGGGAGGCATAGGGACTTCTAGATTCTCAAATCACCCCTGTTCGCTTGAGCTCGGCGAGCTGCTCCCTCAAGTCTTCGAGGTCTGCTAATGGAACCCGCCTAACCCTTTCCCTGAAGGGTTTGTCTTCCTGGAGGCGGATCCGATGGGTGGCACTCCTAGCACACACCACATCGAATTCATCTTGGGAAAAGATTCTTTCCCACCTGGTCAACTGGGCCTTGGCTCTCTCTTTCCAAGCCCTGGGCAGATTTGGATTCTCCATGGAAAGTTTCTCCCACACAGTGCTTTCTCCATCTGTCCTTTCCACATCTGGCGAAGCAACTGGGGTAGCTGGGCTCACCCGGCCCAGTAACAGCCTAGCTGGGATTTCCATGGGACCATCCATGGTATTTCTGACGCTCACAGGCACTTTAAAATGAGCCTTCTTCAGAGCCCTCACCGGGACCACTTCTGGGACTACTTCTAAGCCCGAATGTTCTTCCCTTGGGTCGGGTTCCAACATGACAAAAGGGCCAGGCTGCTCCCAAGTGAGTTTCACTGTGGCTTTCAAGCAGGTTACTTCACCGGGCTGCAGCACTGTCCCCTTCTTCCCAGCCTCCAGACCTTCCCTACCCCCTTTTCCGGGGCCTTCTGTTCCAAGATCAGCCGTTGGTAGGCTGTCTTCAACATTGGGTGGATCTCAGTGACTGTGGGGTCTTTCCTTCTTGTCAGAGGGGCCAGAAGCCTTCGGACAAGATCCGTGTTTGTTCCTATTATCAGGGAACTCTTGTTAGCTCCAGGCGGTCGGGGGCACACCACAGCTAAGGTGTCGAACACTTCAGCCTTTCCGGCTATGGACGGGTCAAAAGTCAGTTTTATAGGCAGATAGCCATCATAAGGGAAACTCTCTGTCCCAATTCCCCATATCTCCAAATCTTCAATCTTCTGGATGGGTAGGTGACTTAAATGCTTGTCATAAAAGTCCCGGTACAACAGGGTCACTTGCGCCCCAGTATCCAATATGGCTCTTGTGTAGACTCCCTCCACTTGAACTGGTACTATCGGGGAGGGACCCACCAGCTTCTCTGGATATCATTTCGTAGAGGTCTCTTTCTTTTGATCTTTGCATTTTTCCTTTTGGCTTTCTTTCTTCCATTTTTCTCTGGACTTAAGCCTCTCCTGGGCCTGGTATGCATTGATCTCCCTCCTTTTGATGGGAGTAACTACCCGCTGAGGGACACTACTCTCTTTCTTTGGGGTGCGTTCCTTCTGAGGAACTTTGCGTTTCTTCTGAGGGGTTTTCTCCACTCTTTTCATGTGCTTCTCATTCAGTTTGGAGCTCACTGGAGATGATGGGCACCCGGTTGACTCCTTCACCGGGGCCCGCTGAAGTTTTCCGGCGGCTTGCGGTTATTCATCTTTTTTTTCTTTGGGCTGGCACACACTTTAGCGAAATGGCCAGCTCCTCCACAATTGAAACAAATCACATCCCCCCAATCTTCCAGGGATGCGGGCGCTGAGGAGTTGGGAAACAGCTCCTTCCTCTGACTTTCCCTCTCTGGTTTCCTTGACTTCTTTTCCATCAGGGAGGTCAGCATCCCCAACACTTGGGACATCTGTGACTTCAAGGTATCCACCTCTGAGTCTCTTTCCAGGGTCATGGCCGTCCTGACCATCACTGGAGGAGGATTTACCGACTCAACTGGCAGGCTTCCCTTCTTCTCCTCCAGCATAGCTTCTTCCTCTCTGACCACCTGGATCAAGTCAGGGTACTCCAGGCTCTTCCCATCCTGTCTTGAGCGTAGCGCCAATGCGATGGGGTCCAGGGGCTGAGATCCTCTCATCACCTGTTGAACACGGGCCTCATCCACCTTCCGTGGGTCAATCCCCTTCTTAAGAATCATCTTATGCAGGATCTTATCCAGGCGCCTCATGAACTCTGACAGCTTCTCTCCTGTCTTCTGGTAGCAGTGCTCCAGCTGATAAGTGAGCTCAGTGATTTTCTCTGTTCCACCGAACACATTCTGCAGGATGTCCAGATAGTCCTGTGCATCACAGTCTGTCTTACTCATCTTGAGGTTGCGTATGGCCTCTAGAGCAGGCTCCTTCAAGCTCTCAGCAATTCTCTGCTTCTTTCTGTGGTCTGGGACTTCCCATTCTTCTAGGGCCTGAGTGGCACCGTCTAACCACTCCTCGAACCCCTCTTCACCTGAGGGTACAGGTTTCCTTCCTGAGAATATTCTAAGCTTTCTGTATCCTGACATCTGGTAATCTGTAGGATCTTTCTTACACTGTGCCACAAGTTCTCCCAGGACTGCGCACAACTCTGCGCCGAGAGTAGCAGATGGTGACCCAGGAATTTTCCTTTTCACCTGTCTTTCTGCTTTTGGGGTGGGTGATGGAGATAGTTTCGGTGTCTGGGACCGTCCTCCTGGCTTGAGCGGCGGCGCCTGTATTAGGCTATAAGTCTGATCATCTATGGCTTCTATACTTGGATTCTTGAAATGTTCTGGGACTCCGTCCTTCCATTCCACTAATGCGTGTGTCAGTGAGGAATTCGTCCTGACATCCACCACCCATGCTTTCTGATACGGTGACAGTGACATCACTAGCTGCTTCACCGCTTCTTCTTGCCAGATCCCTGGGAGTTCTATGACTACTATCCCGGCTGGATCTGTGCCGACCGTTTTACACCACTGTCCTACTTCTAGTGGGTCCATGCTGGTACTTTTGGCGCGTTACTTGCTGCAACAGGATCCCGGACTCGAGAGCCCCCACGTGTAGCGCTACCCCCAGTGAAGAGAGCCGCTGGATTTGTTTTCGGGCCCTGTGTACAGCACCACCAACCCCCAGCAATCTGCTCGACCCACTCTGGCACAGCTAGTCTAGGGGTTATATTTGTATCACATTCAAATATAATTGCAAGGAATAATCTCTTAGCAGTAAGACAACACACTGAGGCAAGGGATTAAATATAACAGTTTACTTTCATATTAAAGGTAGCATGAGCAGAACACAACAGATGCAATTGGCTAGCAGAGTCCTGCAGAAATCAATACAGCATACAATAATGGCGCTGGGCGGTACTTCACCACGTGTAGCTATTATGGTATGCGCGCCCTATGGCGCACTAAGCAATATCTTAACTTCCCACCCCGGTCAGGCCTGACATGGAATAAATCTCAGTCACCTCCTATAGGGATCTCTTCGCATGCCAGCTTTCGGTGGTGCACTTGATGAATAGCAATTTGTAATCCACAACCAGGCAATAACTTGAAACACTATACTGGGGGGGGGACACTTCAACTCTGTCCTGCTACCGGTCCCCCCGGGGAACAGCAAATAAACGTAACTGTGGGCCTATGCAGTCTATAGGCCTGAACACGGCACAGTCTATTGGTCTGGGCAGGTGCCCGCTCACCACTCCGGACGCGATCCCAGTCCGGAACGTCCACCCTGCTGTGTATCCGCACACAGCGTCTGCAACGATCGGGTCCCCGATCCAACTGATGTCCTCACTCGACAAGTCAGATGCCACCCAGGCTCCGCAGTGGGGTGGAAGGCTCTTTGAAAGTTGCGCAAGGCCCAGGTTTCAGGCCTTGCACTGCAGCAGATCCGCACAGGAAGAAACTCTTGCTTGCAGCGCGGTGTCCAAAGAGGCCGAGCTCCACCTCGCCTCCTCCTTAAATAACCCCTCCCATGAGTCTCTGCGATGGCTAACTGCACTCTGGGTGCCGAACAGGGTTCTGGGTAACGTAGTCCCGGGGCCTTAAAGGAGACCCCGCTACACTTTATTTTCTTAAAACAGGGTATACAGATATAACATTGCCCTTTAGAGAAAACATATAAAGAAAACCTTATTTAAACCATATTATTTCACTTTCATTTTTTACTATCATCTTCTAGCCTCTTCTTCCTACTGCCCCTATTCTTTTTTAATTTTCTCTTCCTCTACATCTCCTACTTACTTTGTCCCTGTTGCCCTTTCCTATTTCCCAAATCCTCCCCCCCCTCCCCTTCCCTCTACCCCAGTTTCCTCCTTTCTTTACCCCTGCTTTACGCAGGAGAACATTAGACAAGCATCAAAAAAAAAAAATCCTTTTCCTTTTGTTTTTAATTTGGGTGTGGAGCTTCTCGAAGAGCCCCTACTTACTCTTCCTACCTGTCAGCCAAGTTTTTATCTTTACTCTCCTAATAACCTCTTCCCTTCTTCTGATTTTACAAATTGCTCCCATGGTGCCCATATTTCTTGTATTTGTTTTTTTCCCTCCAACGTTATAGGTAGGAGTTTCTCCATTATTCCCACCCTTCTAACTTTGTTTAACCACATTAAGATCGTAGGGGCACTAGGGTCTTTCCATTTCATTGCGATACAACTTTTTGCTGCATTTATTAGGTAACACAAGACTTGTGTATGTTGTAACAAGAAGAGAGCTGGATCTTCTACAATCCGGTGTTCTGTGAATATTTGAGTAATTCTCTGTACAGTTTGCCAAAATTGTCTAATTGCTGGGCATGCCCAGAAAATGTGTATCATTGTGCCTTTTTCATCACATCCTCTCCCGCACCTGTCAGATGTTTCTGGAAAAAATTTGTTCAAGGCCGAAGGCGTATAATACCAACGTGTTAAAATGTTATAATTTAATTCCTGCATTTTCGTACACCTTGAAGATTTTAAAGACAAGTCTATAATATTCTGGCATTGTGCTGGATAGAAAGTTTGGCCTAGATTACGCTGTCATTTGGCAACGCAATCCATTTTAGAGTCCTCTGATGCCGCGTACACACGGCCGTTTTTAATTTCATTGAAAAAAACGACGTTTTTCTCGACGTGATTTTTCGTATTTCCTCTCAAGCCTGCCTTGCCTACACACTATTGTGAAAAAAAATGCTTGAGCAATGCGCGGTGATGTACAACACGTATGACGGCACTATAAAGGGGAAGTTCTATTCGGATGGCGCCACCCTTTGGGACGCTTTTGCTGATCCTCGGGTTATTAATGTTTGGTGAGAGCCGATTTGCGCTTTTCAGCCTCATGCTCTTCAGTCCGTTACAGCGTGACGAATGTGCTATCTCCATTACGAACGTTAGTTTTACCAGAAGGAGCGCTCCCGTCTCATACTTGATTCTGAGCATGCGCATTTTTTTTACCCTCGTAAAAGCATACACACTACCGTTTTTCACAACGTTAAAAAGAACGACGTGAAAAACAACGTGAAAAAATAGAGCAGGTTCTAATTTTTTTTAGCCCATTTTTCACGTAGTTAAAAATGCTCTGGAGCCTACACACGATCGTTTTTAATGACCAATTTAAAAAATGGCATTTTTCACGCCATGAAAAACGGTTGTGTGTACGCGGCATGAGGGTGCAGTCAAGATTATATATATTTGAGAGATTACATGAGATAGGGGCTCCTCTCCCTCACAGTACTCCTCAAACTTAGTTTGTGTTTGCCTATATCTTCCTGCAGGTCCCAGGGTCTCCAAATAGTGTCTAACCCAGTGTTTCTCAACTCCGGTCCTCAAGGCGCCCCAACAGGTCATGTTTTCAGTCTTTCCATTGTTTTGCACAGGTGATTTGATCAGTTTCACTGCCTTAGTAATTACCACAGCCATTTCATCTGAGGGAAATCCTGAAAACATACAAACTGTTGGGGCGCCTTGAGGACTGGAGTTGAGAAACACTAGGGATGAGCTCGGTGTTCGAGTCGAACATAGGTTCGACTGGAACATCGGCTGTTCGCGCATTCGGCGAACAACGAACGATTTGGGCCGTTCGCGCCAAATTCGAGTGACGCGAACGGCCCACAATACACTGCGCCATCGCAGTGTAATCCCGGCGCTGTGATTGGCCAAGCATGCACTGTGACCCTGCATGCTTGTCCAATCACAGCGCCGGCAGCGAGGAGAGCAATGATTGGCCACAGGCAGGATGCCTGTGGCCAATTATAGCTGAGGGGGTTTAGTACACGCCCCACACTATAAAAGGCCGCCAGCGCGGCGGCCTTGTGTAGTGTGTTCCGGAGCAGGGAAAGTGAAGGATAGGCAGGGACAGTGTCAAATCTTGTCAAATCTATTCTTTGCTAAACCTTGTGTGTAGGGACAGAGAAGGATAGGCAGGGAGAGTGTCAGTGTCATATTCTTTGCTAAACCTTGTGTGCAGGGAGAGAGAAGGATAGGCAGGGAGAGTGTCAGTGTCATATACTTTGATAAACCTTGTGTACAGGGAGAGAGAAGGATAGGCAGGGGACAGTGTCAGTGTCATATTCTTTGCTAAACCTTGTGTGCAGGGAGAGAGAAGGATAGGCAGGGAGAGTGTCAGTGTCATATACTTTGATAAACCTTGTGTGCAGGGAGAGAGAAGGATAGGCAGGGGACAGTGTCAGTGTCATTGTTGCTAAGCCTCCTGCACATTATACACCTGAAGTTAGCCCGTATTGCTGCTTTTTCCTGGTGTGTTACACAAACAGGATTTTGCGGCACTTACAGCGGGCGGAGTGTGCCTCCTGACCATATTACACCTTAACTTAGCCTGCATTGCTGCTTTTTCCTGGTGTGTTACACAAACAGGATTTTGCGGCACTTACAGCGGGCGGAGTGTGCCTCCTGACCATATTACACCTTAACTTAGCCTGTATTGCTGCTTTTTCCTGGTGTGTTACACAAACAGGATTTTGCGGCACTTACAGAGGGCGGAGTGTGCCTTTTGACCATATTACACCTTAACTTAGCCTGTATTGCTGCTTTTTCCTGGTGTGTTACACAAACAGGATTTTGCGGCACTTACAGCGGGCGGAGTGTGCCTCCTGACCATTTTACACCTTAACTTAGCCTGTATTGCTGTTTTTTCCTGGTGTGTTACACAAACAGGATTTTGCGGCACTTACAGCGGGCGGAGTGTGCCTCCTGACCATATTACACCTTAACTTAGCCTGTATTGCTGCAGTGCTTTTTCCTGGTGTGTTACACAAACAGGATTTTGCGGCACTTACAGCGGGCGGAGTGTGCCTCCTGACCATATTACACCTTAACTTAGCCTGTATTGCTGCTTTTTCCTGGTGTGTTACACAAACAGGATTTTGCGGCACTTACAGCGGGTGGAGTGTGCCTCCTGACCATATTACACCTTAACTTAGCCTGTATTGCTGCTTTTTCCTGGTGTGTTACACAAACAGGATTTTGCGGCACTTACAGCGGGCGGAGTGTGCCTCCTGACCATATTACACCTTAACTTAGCCTGTATTGCTGCTTTTCCCATTTCCCTGCAGGCCATTAGAATGTCTGGAAGGCAAACAAGGAGAGGCAGACAGTCAGGAGCCAAAAAAAGAGGGCAAGCAGGCTCTGTGTCTAGAGACAACAGTGCTGGTCGTGGACGCGGTGCATCGCCATCAGCACGTGGCCATGGGACACGCTTGTCCTTCTTTTCGGCAGCTGGACGTGTTGAGCCGCATAATGCCGAAGACTTGGTAGAGTGGATGACCAAGCCCTCCTCATCCTCCTCATCCTCTCTCACCCAGGCTCAGGGTACTGGAAAGCAGCTGCCAAAGCGTCCTCTTCCCTGGTATCAATGTCATCATCAGTCACTCCTTCCCTAGACCAACCATGTCCTCCTGAGGAGTCCCCCGAACTGTTTGAGCACAGTGTTGGGTACATGCTCCAGGAGGATGCCCAGCGTCTCAAAGGGTCTGATGATGATACCCAGCTAGAGGAAGGCAGTAGCGTGAGAGCAGAGAGAGGGGATGCTCAAGAAGGACATCAATCTGGCAGTCATGTTCCAGCAGCTTCAGCATACTGCCAGATTGGCTCCAGTGATGAGGAGGGAGGGGATGATGAGGTCACTGACTCCACGTGGGTGCCTAATAGGAGAGAGGAGGAGGAGGATGAGGAGGAGGCACATCTCCAATGAGGCAGGATGCCCTCGGGGGGCCAGCGTAAGGGCAGCACACCGACGGAATCACACCGCAGAGCTCCGCCTGTGCAAGGCGCTGCCTCTGCCCGTTATTCAAAAAGTTCTTTGGTGTGGGCCTTTTTTGAGTCGAGTGCATCAGATCGCACAGCTGCTGTTTGCAACATATGTCTCAAGCGTATATCACGTGGCCAAAACATCACCCGCTTGGGCACCACATGCTTGGCAGACATATGTTGACCTGCCATGCAGCTCGTTGGCAAGCCTACCTTAAAGACCCACACCAAAGAACAAAGCTGACCTCTTCTTGCACCGCATCAGCTGGGATCTCCAACCCCACTATACCTTCAGTCCTCTCTGAAACCTGCTCTGAGAGGAATGAAGGTGTAGATTTAGGTGTGTCACAGCCAAGTACTTGCGGGCACTCTGCTAGCAGTACACCGACGTCCGATTCTAGCAGGCAAATTTCCCTGCCCCAGCTGCTGGACCGTCGAAAGAAGTTCACTCCCAGCCATCCACATGCCCAGCGGTTGAATGCTAGCTTGGCTAAATTGCTAGCGCTTCAACTGCTGCCTTTTCAGTTGGTAGACTCGGCCCCCTTCCGTGAGTTTGTGCAATGTGCGGTTCCTCAGTGGCAGGTTCCCAAACGCCACTTTTTCTCACGGAAGGCGATTCCGGCTCTCTACCGGCATGTGGAAGGCAATGTCTTGGCCTCGCTGGACAGGGCGGTCAGCGGTAAGGTGCATATTACCGCTGACTCATGGTCCAGCAGGCATGGACAGGGACGTTACCTTTCTTTTACGGCCCATTGGGTCACTCTTTTGGCAGCTGGGAAGGATGCAGGACAAGGTGCAGTAGTGTTGGAGGTTGTTCCACCGCCACGCCTCCAAAATGCTACTACTGGTTGTGACACACCTCTGTCCTCCACCCCCTCCTCTTCTTCTTCCTCCGTGGCCTCTTCCTGTGCTTTGTCCTCGGAACCAGCGGTGCTCCGTAGGCGTTCAAGGGGCTACGCAATTACGCAGGCAAAAAGATGCCATGCCGTGTTTGCGCTGGTGTGTTTGGGGGACAGGAGCCACACTGGGGCAGAGGTTCTGTCTGCTCTGCAGGGGCAGGCCGAGAGGTGGTTGACGCCACGCCAGCTTAAGCCAGGAATGGTAGTTTGCGACAATGGCACCAACCTCCTCTCCGCTCTCCGACAGGGACAACTGACCCATGTGCCCTGTGTGGCTCACGTCCTTAACCTGGTGGTGCAGCGGTTCTTGGGCAGGTACCCAGGCTTACAGGATGTCCTGAGGCAGGCCAGGAAAGTCTGTGTGCATTTCCGCAGATCTTATAATGCCAGTGCTCGCCTGGCTGAGCTGCAAAAGGAGTTGAACCTGCCCAAGAACCGCCTTATATGTGACATGCCCACCAGGTGGAACTCAACGTTGGCCATGCTGCAGCGGCTGCACACGCAGCAGAGGGCCATCAATGAGTACCTGTGCGACTACGGCACCAGGACAGGGTCAGGGGAGCTCGGGTTTTTTTCACCACGCCAGTGGGGCATGATCAGGGATGCATGCACTGTCCTGGCACCATTTGAGGAGGCCACGAGGATGGTGAGCAGTGACAGTGCATGCATCAGTGACACTGTACCTCTTGTCCACCTGTTGGAACATACGCTGCGTGGAATAATGGACAGGGCACTTGAGGCAGAACAGAGGCAGGAAGAGGAGGACTTCCTTGCCTCTCAAGGCCCCCTTTACCCAGACAGTGTTCCTTCTGTCCCACCCATCGCACAGGAAGAAGAGGAGGAGGAGGAGGAGGATTGTGTCAGCATGGAGGTGGAGCCTGGCACTCAGCATCATCAGCAGCAGTCTTTTAGGGATGATTTACAGTCCCAAGAAACCAGTGGACTTGTACGTGGCTGGGAGGAGGTGGCTGCGGATCATGTCGTCCTTAGTGACCCAGAGGACTCCGGACTGAATGCCTCAGCTAACCTACGCTGCATGGCCTCCCTGATCCTGCAAAGTCTGCGGAAGGATCCTCGTATTCTTCGGATCAAGGAGAGGGACCATTACTGGCTGGCCACTCTCCTTGATCCATGGTACAAGGGTAAGGTTGCGGACCTTATCTTACCGTCGCAGAGGGAGCAGAGGATGAGACAGGAGGCCTTGCAGAAAGGTCTGTGCAACGCGTTCCCAGAGACTGGGAGGTTACAAACTCCTGGTCTTGGACAACGAGTTGCTGAGGCTTCGGTCAGTCAAAGAAGGAGCGGTGGGGAAGGTGGCCGTCTGACCGAAGCGTTCAGACAATTCTTTAGTCCGCAGCCCCAAGGTATGATCGGTTCCAGCAACCATCGCCAGCGTCTGATATACATGGTGCAGGAATACCTAGGGGCAAGGTCAGACTTGGACACCTTCCCCACCGAAAATCCTCTGGCTTACTGGGTCTTGAGGATGGATCACTGGCCAGAGCTTGCACAGTATGCAATTGAGCTACTGGCCTGTCCTGCATCCAGCGTTCTTTCAGAACGCACATTCAGTGCTGCTGGAGGATTTGTCACGGATCACAGGGTGCGCCTGTCCACCGACTCTGTTGATCGACTGACCTTCATAAAGATGAACCAGTCTTGGATCACCACCAGCTACCAAACACCTGAAGCTGATATAACAGACTAATTTATTTTCAAATGTCCCATCCCTTCAAGACTGATGCTGATGCTGAGAGTTTGTCCTGTTATGTTGACTGACTATCCTCCTCCTCCTCAATGATCCAATTGACGATAATAGCTTGGAAGAACATTTTTGTTTCTGGGTGCCGCCACCAGTGGCTAAGGCCCAATTTTTCAGCCCCTGTTTAACAGGGGTGTGTTATTACAATTTTTTATGCAATGCTTTGCAGCAGGGCTCATTCCTGCACTCCAACTAGAGTAATTGGGAGTGGTTGCAGTGTCGTGGCACCAGCACCAGTGGCTAAGACCCAATTTTTCAGCCCCTGTTTAACAGGGGCGTGTAATTACAATTTTTGATGCAATACTTTGCAACAGGGCTCATTGCTGTGCTCCAAGTACAGTATCTGTGAGGGGTTGCAGTGTTGTGGCACCAGTGCCTAAGGCTCAATTTTTCTGCCCCTGTTTAACAGGGGCATGTAATTACAATTCTTGATCTAATAATTCACAGCAGGGCCCATTCCTGCGCCCACCAAGACTAACTGTGAGGCCTTACAGTGTTGTGTCAACACCACCACCACCAGCACCACCAAAGGCCCAATTTTTCAGCCCCTGTTCAACAGGGGCATGCAATTACAATTCTTGATCTACTAATTCACAGCAGGGCCCATTCATGCGCCCACCAAGAGTAACTGTGAGGGCTCACAGTGTTGTGGCAACACCAACATGTAAGGGGCAAATTTCAGCTGAGTATATATGGCGGGCCCCTACTTTCAAACATCCAACTTACAAACGACTCCTCCTTGCAAACGGAAGGATACAACAGGAAGTGAGAGGAAATCTACCCCTAGGAAGGCAAATTCTCTCCTGTAAGAGTTAATATGGGAAAAAAAGTGTCTCCTCTCCACTAATTCTTTATCACCAATTCTTGTTTCAATAAAAACCCCAAATTTTCAAAAAACATTTGTCATTAGGACGGAAAGTGAGGTGAACTGTTCTGAACAGGTGCACACTGCACAGACAGCAAAACAAATGTTACAGGGGTGATAACCCTTCCCTATGTTTTCCAAAAAGCTTAAAAATATATTTTTTGGCTGGAGCTACACTTAAACAATGTACCTGTTCAAAATTACAAACAGATTCTACATAAGAACAAACCTACAGTCCCTGTCTTGTATGCACCGCCTGTATACGGCTGTTCAGAGTATATAGGGCCTTTTTTTATTTTGTGTGCGGGGTTCCCCTTAATATCCATACAAGACCCAAAGGGGCTGGTAATGGGCTGGTGTGGGGGGGGGGGGGGTGATGGGGTAGCTATGCCATTTTTCTTAAAGATTTTCATCCATATTACCGGGACCAGACATTACATTAAAGCCGCAAGCAGTTTTAAATGGCTTTTTTTCCTTTAGAAATGTAATTTTGTGCAGGGACAGTTCTAAACACGGGAAACACGTGGCACTTCACAGGCATACTTTAGACACCCCCCAGGTACGATATTTAAAGGAATATTTGACTTTTTTTTTTCACTTTATGCATCATTAAAATGACTGCTCCAGAAAAACGGCCGTTTTTAAAACTTCTTTTTGCATTGATACATGTCCCCTGGTGCAGAACCCGGGTTCCCAAACCCTTTTTAGGACAATAACATGCATAATAGTCATTATAATTAGCACTTTAGATTTCGAACGTTCGCATCCATTGTATTTAATAGGGTTCTAAAGTTCGTGCGAACTTTCGGTCCGTTCGCGGGTTCTGGTGCAAACCGAACCCGGGGGTGTTCGGCTCATCACTAAGAAACACTGGTCTAACCTGTCGAGCTTGCCATATGGGGATTTCGTATTGCCCTCCTTGTTGTGTTAACTCACCAATTGATACCCATCCCCTGTCTCCTAAAAAATGTGAAGCTTGGAAACTTCCCTTTTCCCTCAGTTTCTTAAGTATTTGTGAATTAATTCCTGGTGGGAACTCTGGGTTTCCTAAAATCAGAAACAGGGGAGAGTTTTTGGTGGGGAATTTGGAATTCTGATTTACTTTATTTCCTATTCTTAAAGTTTCTCCGATCGTAGGGTGATTTTTTACTAGTGGTGGTAAAGTTGTTTAACACCATAAGGCCCTATTTAGAGGAACTGGACACATTTGCTGCTCCATAGTAACCCACAGTTTTTAATCCCAATGTCTACTCCAATCTACTATCCTACCGAGTTGGACCGCCTGATGGTATTTATACATACTGTATCTGGTGCCGATATTCCTCCAGCCCTTTTAGGTGAAGTCAGCAATGTTATGCTTATTCTTGGCCATTTACTGGCCCAGATAAATTTAGTAAAAACGCCACGGACTTGATTGAAGTAAGACATGGGGATTCTGACCGGAAATGCTTGAAAGAGATAAAGGAATTTTGGCGCCACACTCATTTTTAAAATATTACATCTCCCAAACCATAAGTGTGTTCCTTTACTCCAACCTTCCAATAATGTTCTAACTGTACTAAGTAATGGTGCAAAGTTTAACTCAAAAGTATCTATTAAATTTGGGGGCATTCGTGTTCCTAAATAATTCAATGCTTTAGTTGTCCATCTAAACTTAAAGCTATATTCTAATCCACTTTTGATGGGATCCGGAAGTGCCACCCCCATCGCCTCTGACTTACCATAATTTATTTTTAAGTTTGACATAGTCCCATATAATTCTACTTCTTTCATTAAATTAGGTAACGAGATTTGTGGTCTTGCTAGTGAGAAGAGCATATCATCCGCATATGCCGATACTTTATGTTCCTTCCCCCCACATCAATACCCACAATATCCGGGTTCTGTCGGATCTTATTTAAGAGTGGTTCTAATGTTAAAGCAAATAAAAGAGGCGACAGGGGGCAGCCCTGCCGGGTTCCATTTGTGATAGTAAAGGGCTTTGAGTAGATCCCATTTACTTTTACCAGTACACGAGGACCCGTATACACTCCTGTTATCCATTGGACTATCCACTCACCTAAACCCATCTGTTTTAAGACCTCAAGCAAAAATGTCCAGTTTACTCTGTCGAATGCTTTTTCTGCATCCATATTTAAAAAAACACTCAGAATCTTCTTATGATTAACCCTATGAACCAGATTTAACACTTTTATAGTGCTGTCTCTTGCCTCTCTTGTTGAGATAAATCCTACCTGGTCCAGATGTACCATTTCTGAAAGATGAGACTGTATACGGGATGCCAAAATCTTTGTCAAGATTTTTAAATCCACATTTAACAAGGATATTGGTCTAGAGCTACTGCAGCTCACTGGATCCTTCCCCTCTTTTGGAATAACTGTAAAATGCACTGTTATGGTCTCAGACGGTAGCACTTCTGTTTGTCTAACTTCATTAAACACCTTAGTCATATATGGCCCCAGATAGGTAATAAAACTTTTGTAATATTGTATGGTTAACCCATCCGGGCCTGGTGCTTTACCATGTTTTATTGTTTTCATTATTGTTTGCACTTCCTCCATAGTAATTGGTCTCTCTACTTTCCTTCGAACTGGTGATAGTAATCTAGACAGTCGTGAGGAGGACACGTATTTCTCAAGGGACTGAGGGGACACTGATATCTCTGGCAGATTATATAATGAAGAATAATATTCCCCAAATTCTTGCGCTATTTCTTTTGGAATTGAGCGTTTTTGATTTGCTTTTGTTTTAATCATTGGTATATATGACCTTGTCTGTTGTTTTTTTCGTTTTTTTGCTAATAGTTTACCACATTTGTCTCCGAGTCATACGCTATCCACCTCCCGTACTGTAGAATCGCGTCGGCCTTATATCGGAGGGTGTCAGCTATTTGTCTTCTCAGATGTGCTAATTCTATCCCTACACTTATTTCTGTTATTTTTTTGCGCTGTATCTCGAGTTCCTGTATCTTTTCTAATAAATCTTTTATTTGTTCTTCTCTAGCCTTTTTTACTCAGGATCCATGTTTAATTAGAATACCTCGCATTAATGCTTTTTGGGCCTCCCATACTATGCCCGGGTCACTCTCTTCATTGTCGTTTATCTGGAAATACCACTTAATTTCGTTAATCAGGTCTTCTGTAATTTGGTGGATCTGTAATAAACTTTCATTTAAGCGCCATCTCCAATCTGTTTAAAGTTAACTCCATCATGACTGGTGCGTGGTCTGTCCATGTTATATTTTCTATTGATATATCCTGTACCGACTGGAGTAACTGATGGGGTACCAAGAAAAGATCTATTCAAGAGTATTTTTGGTGGAGATTCGAGAAGTAAGTTTAATCCCTCTCCTCTGGATGTATTATACGCCATCCATCTACCAATTGAAGTTCTGGTAATTTCCACAGGATACGTCTTCTAGTTCCACTGGGTACCGATGAGGCCCCCCTGGATGTATCTACTTTTGGGTCTAGGGGCATATTTAAATCTCCTCTGCATATCAACTTTCCCTCCCTAAAATCCGTCAATTTTGAAAGTACTTTAGCCATAAAATTATCTTGGTGTACATTTGGCACGTACATAGCGGCTAGAGTTACCTTCTCTCCGCCTATTGCACCTTTAAGAAAAAGGTATGTTCCCCCAGGATCCAAACATTTATCCGTGAGTGTCCATGGTATTCTATTAGAAATTAGAATCGCCACACCTTTAGTTTTAACTTCTTGATTCGAGGCTTGATATACGTTTGGGAAATATCTATTTTGGAGGTAGGGGAAGGCACCTTCCTTAAAGTGAGTCTCCTTTAGATTTAAAAACTTAGATTTTTATAAATGTTACCTACAATCACCATAATTAAAGGACCATTTTACTACTTTTTAAATTACATGTACAGTATTTTTTAATGTATATATTTCCCACCCTTTGGATTCACATTGAAAATGTTCTTGTCATATTTTTGTGTATTTAATTTAGTGTATTGTACACTTTTGCATGATTAAGTGGCCAATAAAGAGTTATGAAACATGTTAATGGTTTTTTAACCCATTTTTATGATGGATTTACATTTGGATGTCTTTATGTCTAGGTTATAGTTTTTTTTTTCTTTTGTGAACGAGTAGTGTACTATAAACATTCATTTGGGAGGGCAATATTATTCATATGGGGGGCCTTCCTTATTATTAAATAGGACTTCCAAATTCTGATAAGCCCCCACATGCAAACCGCTACAACTACTAGGCCAGGGTTGTGGTGAAGAGGCCCTTGTCCGCATCATGCATGGGAAGTCCCTCTGCCAAGGTTTCCCCCCAGGTTGAGGGCATGTGGCCTGTAGACATGTGCGTTTCGTTTGCTTACAAATCAAAATTCAGAGAAACTTTTCATTATTTAGAGATTCAGATGTATCTGAATTTTTGAATCACAGTAGCAAAAAATTATAGAAAATCCAAAATTACTTACAAAGAAACAAATTATTCAAATTTGAAAATTAATTTGAAAATGAATTTAAATAAAAAAAAAATTTGAACTAAAAATCTAAATATATTGCAATGAATGCAGTAAGGTGTAATAGTGAAATAAAATGATGATACCTACTTAAGCTGCTTTATAGAACAGAATAGAAAAGAATAGAATATAAAATAAAAGGATAGAATAGGATAGAATAGACTAAAAAGGCTGAAAATAGAATAGAAGAAAAAAAGAATAGAATATAACAGAATAGAATAAAATATAATGGAATATAATAGAATCAAATAAAGCAGAATTGAAAATAAAGGAAATAAAGGAATCAAATAGAATAGAATAAAATAGAAAATAAAATAATAGTGTATACAATAATTGAATAGAATAGAATGAAAAATACAAAATAATAGAATAGAATAGAATGAATATAGCTGTCTTTTGACGTTTGAATTTCAGAAGGCAGCTATATTTAACTATTTTATTTTATTCTATTCTAATAATTAAATTTTTTATTTTCTATTCTTTTTTTATTTTACTTTATTCTTTTCTATTATATTATATGCTACTTTATTCTATTTTATTATTTTTGTTTTAATATATTGAATATATTTTTTTCTATTCTATTCTATTTTTTCTATTATATTATTTTTTATTCTATTCTATTCTATTCTAAAAAAAAACTATTCTTTTATATTCTATTCTGTTTTATTCTATTCTATTGTATTTAATTTTTTTCTTTTCTTTTCTATTCTATAAATAAGCCTAAAAAGTAATAATCATCTTACCTTTTTTTTTTACCTTACTGCGTGTAGCGCTTGGTTGCTACTAGTAACAAACATCCACCAAATCACCCTGCTGCCAGACGCCCATATATCACTTCTGAGACAATGAGAAGTCATTTGCATTGTTTGTTTCTGTTTATTGGGGGATATAAATGAAAATTGTGGGTAATACTGCGCTGGAAAGAAGTGTGAAAAAAATCTGCCAACACTGCTAGTAGAAAAAAGCTGGTGGTAATTGGAAATAAAAGTGTAGCGCTATCTAAATAAAATAGGTATAAAATATGAGTAAATACACCAAACTCTGAATATAATAATAAAGTGATGAACACGTGTATCACCCAAAAATAACGTGCTAAGTGGCTCCAATGTTAGAGTACTCAAACAATATTAATATAATAGAAATGATTAACACAAAATGAATGTCCAATCAGATAAAGTCCATAAAAAGAATATAAAAGTGATAAAATTCAATCCAAAGAAAACGTGTTGAATCTAAGCGTGAACTTGCAATCCAAAGTCTTCAGTATGTGAAAATGGAGTGAAGGCCACCACCAAAGTGAGTTGAGGGAGGCTTACCAGAAGTCTTAGATTTGGAGAGGCATACACCACCCAAATCAAACAAGGCTTAAGGGTGTGAAACCCAAAAATGATTCAATACAGATGTGATGTGAAAACCGCCACCAGGGATAAGTTGAGGAGGCTTACCAGAAGTCTCCGATTTGAAGAGGCATACGCCACTCAAATCTGAGATTGCTTTAAGGGTTAATGGAACCCAATACGGATGGTCTTGAGTTGAGGGGTAGTCTGGAGTCAAAGGGATTTAACCACTTCAATCAAACAGGACATCCAATCGCACAAAACACCAATTCATGTAGGGACTCGGTATCCAAAATGCATATGTGTAGAGATAGAAAAACTCACATAGCATAATTCCGTTTGGAAAGGATTTAATATAAAAAGAATACAATGTACCACTCACATTTAAGGTGGTCTTAAAAGCATGGATGCAGGTACGAGAGCGATGTATATGGACAAATCCACCCGACTAGTTTCGACTAAATAGTCATCATCTGGGGTATTGGGGGATATAAGGTAACTTGGTTGGGGTAAAGGGGGATATGGGATGCCCAAAGAACTTGTTGAATTGCCATTACATTTAGAGAACATTGATTAGTAGATTTAGCCCTGAAGAACTGATGTACTCCTAACATTCACAGTCTCTTCCCCTGCATATCTCCATGCAGACTATTGCTCCTCCTCCTCTGCACTAGCTTCTGCAGAATATCACTCCCAGGACATTTCTCCTCCTGCACAATTCTTCCACTGTAGAACTGTTAAACTCCTGTCTCATCATCTTCACTATGTCAAAAGAGGATCACTCTGAATAACCCCCAGATTGCTGGCTGTAATTAGTTGCTTGAATAATGTTACTTGAGTGCTGTTACTAGGCCAGAAGTCTGCAGCACCTCTTCCCGTCGGCCTAGCCATTTTAGTAGCACATGGTAACAGGTGGACTACTGCTCCCAGCTAGCCCAACATGCAAATCCTGCACCTTCAGGCCACAGCGACTTGACACTACACCCCACAGTCTCTCTTCCAGAACAGGACTCCTCACCAATGACCGTGTAATGATGAGGACTTCATCCATGACCGTGTAAGGATGAACTTCCCTTCCAGACTCCCTGGCATGCCTCCGCACCCAGCACTCCACTGTGGTATCCACACTGACCTTCTCCTGTCCCAAGTCCATGATGGAGAACTTTATCCGGACATACATTCCAGCAGCATCTCCTGCTCCTCTGCTCCAGGAATTCCTCATCTGTGACCGTGTACAGAATCGGACCTCATCCATGACCGTGTAAGGATGAGGTTCCCTCACAGCTCTCCCCGGGCCACTCCGCATTCGGCGGCCCGAACCAAAATTAAAAAAAAAATTGAGTGGGGGTCTCCCCAGATTTTAAGGGGAACCCTGCGCCAATTTTTTTTTTTAACTGGCGTAGGGGCCCACTCAAAATCCATACCAGACCCTTCAGGTCTGGTATGGATTTTAATGGTAACCCCGCACCAAAATTAAAACAAAATGGCGTGGGGAGTCCCCCCAAAAATCCATACAAGACCCTTACCAGAGCATGCAACCTGGCAGGCCGCAGAAAAAGAGGGGGGACAAGAGAGTGCCCCCCCTTCTGAACCATGGAGAAAAAACAAATAGAAAAGCGCCTTTGAGTAAACTGTTTAATATAGTGAATATAAATAACCTTTTGCCAGGCATCTAGTACTTTATGGCAGGTATATTGACGACATTGTCATAATCTGGGATGGTCCTCCATCCCTGGTTGACGAATTTGTCGCCCATTGTAACGCCAATGTTTTAGGACTCTCCTTTTCATCTGTATGGAACAAGGATAGTTTGGCCTTTCTTGACCTCGAGCTTAATCATGAATCAGATAACATCTTTTCCCATCAATTACACAAAACCTACCGTGGGAAATTCATATCTTCACTTCGACAGTTGTCACCACCCTTTATGGGTCAAAAATATACCAAAGGGACAGTACTGTAGATTGAGGCAAAACTGTACAAGAGACATTGACTATATTTCATAGAGTACACATCTGAAGCAGTAATTTCTGGAAAAAAAGGTATCCTGAGAAAATAATAGATCAAGCTTATACCACTTTTCTCCCTGGAAAAAAACCAAAAATGTCAAATCAACAGAAAAACCTGTCGTTCGGTTTATTACTGGTTTTCATGGACAATATAAGAAAATGGAATACATTATTAACAAACATTGAAATATCTTAAAACAAGACCCTCATTTAGGTACTACCCTGTGTGACAAACCCAAGGTTACTTATAGAAGGGCCCCTACCTTAAAAAATAAAATGGCGCTTAGCAAGTTAAAATGTCAGACTCGCAAACAGAGATGAGCCGAACACCCCCCTGTTCGGTTCGCACCAGAACCTGCGAACAGACAGAATGTTCGTGTGAACTTTAGAACCCTATTAAATACAATGGACTCGAACGTTCGAAATCTAAAGTGCTAATTATAAAGGCTAATATGCAATTTATTGTCCTAAAAAGTGTTTGGGGACCCGGGTCCTGCCCCAGGGGACATGTATCAATGCAAAAAAAGGTTTAAAAAAATAGACGTTTTTACGGGAGCGGTGATTTTAATAATGCTTAAAATGAAAAAATAAAAGTGAAATTTTCCTTTAAATTTCGTACCTGGGGGGTGTGTATGATATGCATGTAAAGTCGCGCATGTTTCCAGTGCTTAGAACTGTCCCTGCACAAAATGTCATTTTTGAAGGAAAAAAAGTCATTTAAAACTCACTCACGGCTATTAATGAATTGTCGGCTTTTATTAATACATAGAAAAGTCATTGATAAAAAAAAAAAAAAAAGCGTGGGGGTTCCCCCAAATTTAATTACCAGGTCCTTAAGGTCTGGAATGGATATTAAGGGGAACCCCGCCGCAAATTAAAAGAAAATGGCGTGCGGTTCCCCCTAAATATCCATATCAGGCCCTTCAGATCTGGCATGGATTTTAAGGGGAACTCCACCCCAAATTTTAAAAAAATGGCCAGGAGTCCCCCCAAAAATCCATACCAGACCCTTATCCGAGCACGCAACCTGGCCGGCCGCAGGGGAAGAGGGGGGATGAGAGAGCGGCCCCCCTCCCTCCTGAACCGTACCAGGCCACATGCCCTCAACATGGGGAGGATGTCCCCATGTTGATGGGGACAAGGGCCTCATCCCCACAACCCTTGCCCGGTGATTGTGGGGGTCTGCACGCAGGGGGCTTATCGGAATCTGGAAGACCCCTTTAACAAAGGGGACCCCCAGATCCCGCCCCCCCTATGTGAATTGGTAAGGGGTACATTGTACCCCTACCATTTCACAAAGAAAGTGTAAAAAAATTTAAATAAAAACACACAAACACCTTGGAAAAGTCCTTTATTAAAAAAAAACAAAAAAACATTCCAGCGATGAAATCCAGTGTCCCGCGGCGATCCCGATGTCCAGCGCTGTCCGTCATTGGTTGTGCCTGAGCGGACCTTATGGGGAACTTCCTCCGCAGTGTTTTAAATGTATAGACTCGCCCCTTCTAAAGTTCCCCATCAGGTCCGCTCAGCGGACCAGATGCGGAACGAGAGAAGGGGCGGGTCTATTCATGTATTACACAGCGAACAAAGTTCCCCATCAGGTCCGCCCCCTCGGTATGTCCGACCCCGCGTACGTCATTGGCCTGAGCAGGGAACTTCCTTCACTGTGTAATTTAAATTTACACAGTGAAGGAAGTTTCCCGCTCAGGCCAATGACGTAGGCGGGGTCTGACATACCGAGAGTGTGGACCTGATGGGAAACTTCACATCAGGTCCGCTCAGGCTCAGCCAATGACGGACAGCGCTGGACATCGGATCGCCGCGGGACACTGGATTTCACCGCTGGAATGATTTTTTTTTTAATAAAGGACTTTTCCAAGGTGTGTGTGTTTTTTTTTTTTTTGACACTTTCTTCGTGAAATGGTAGGGGTACAATGTACCCCTTACCAATTCACATAGGGGGGGCGGGATCTGGGGGTCCCCTTTGTTAAAGGGGTCTTCCAGATTCCGATAAGCCCCCCGCCCGCAGACCCCCACAACCACCGGGCAAGGGTTGTGGGGATGAGGCCCTTGTCCCCATCAACATGGGGACATCCTCCCCATGTTGAGGGCATGTGGCCTGGTATGGTCCAAAAGGGAGGGGGGCCGCTCTCTCGTCCCCCCCTCTTCCCCTGTAGCCGGCCAGGTTGCGTGCTCGGATAAGGGTCTGGTATGGATTTTTGGGGGGACTCCACGCCATTTTTTTAAAATTTGGGGTGGAGTTCTCCTTAAAATCCATGCCAGATCTGAAGCGCCTGGTATGGATATTTAGGGGGAACCCCCACGTTATTTTTTTTATCAATTACTTTTCTATGTTTTGATAAAAGCCGACAATTCATTAATAGCCGCGAGTGAGTTTTAAATGACTTTTTTTCCTTAAAAAATGACACTTTGTGCAGGGACAGTTCTAAGCACGGGAAACATGCGCGACTTTACATGCATTTCATACACACCTCCCAGGTACGAAATTTAAAGGAATATTTCACTTTTATTGTTTCACTTTAAGCATTAATAAAATCACTGCTCTTAAAAACACGGCCGTTTTTAAAACTGTTTTTTGCATTGATACATGTCCCATGGGGCAGGACCCGGGTCCCCAAACACTTTTTATGACAATAACTTGCATATAAGCCTTTATAATTAGCACTTTAGATTTCTCCCATAGACTTTTCAAATTTGCCGCGAACACCCCAAATTGTTCGTTGTTCGGCGAACGGGCGAACAGGCAATGTTCGAGTCGAACATGAGTTCGACTCGAACTCTAAGCTCATCCCTACTCACAAACAAGCTAGCACCATATGCTTGACCCCTCTTAAAGGGATGTATAGATGTACAGTAACAAACCTTTGTGAAAGACATGTCATTTTGTTCTTCATGGTCAAAAGAACTTCACCCATAGAGATAAGACCTATCAGCTTGACAATTTCTACAACTGTTCAAGCGATTATGTTGTCTACTGCCTCACCTGCCCGTGCAAACTGTTATATGTTGGTCGCACCATCAATCCACTTAGATAGCGCTTTGGCAAACATCAGCGCTTTATGGAGGAAGGTTGTGACGAACATAGTGTACCACGCCATTTTTTGGAACATCACGACCAGTCCACTATGGGCCTACGGATTGGGTCATTGAAGCCATACCCAGGGGCCTATCTGAAGCTGAACACTTTTCCAGATTATGTGAGCGTGAAACCTTTTGGATTTTTACTTTGGATACTCTTGTGCCTAATGGACTCAATGAGGAATTGGAAGTAAATACCATCCTTTAATTTTCATCTTCCATTTTCCATTCTTTCTACCCCTTCTTTTGCTGATTACCAACGTTGCAGGTGTCCAATAATATATTTTTTATTCCTATTATATAGTAGTCAACCGAGAGGTGCCCACCATTTTTTGGTATCTATAAGTCTTACCCTTCCTAGCATTACTTAGATTCCACCCGCAGCAATCCTTCCCAATAACTTGTATTATGTTATGTATTTCATTATAATAATTTTTATATTTTTATTATAATTATTTATTTATTTTCCTGTTGGTGATGTGTATGTGTGTGCATGCGCATGCTAATATGCACATTTATATTGCATACCTTTTGCGTGTGTGTATATGTGCATATATATATATATATGTGTGTACATTTTTCACTGACATCACCAATGGTGGGTATGTTATTTGAAACAGTCACCTTCTGATGTTTTATATTATTATTATATTTTTATTGATCAATCTCCATCAGTTAAATTTTAAACCTATATTTTGTATATATGATATATACGCTTTTAAACATGTAATACTGTTATCATCACAATTATTTTTTGACCACTTGCATAATATATGCTATATATATATATATATATATATATATATATATATATATATTGTGACAGCAGGAAGGTAAAGTCACCTGGTTGCATCCAGGGGGGTAGATATAAAAACTCCCAGATTCATTAGATGTTAGCTCATGCCTGGAACCAGACCTGTGTGGACTGTCTAGGGAGAGTGAACCCCTGTGCGGTGAGGCAAAGCCTGTGTGGCTATTTGTTTGGACTTTTACTAAACCAGGGACTTAGGGACTAGGACAGCACCAGGCTGATCCCAGTTGTTAGTTTAGGAAACCTGCATGTTTAGTCAGAGGTCAAACTGACCAGGATTTATTTTGTTTGTTTCTTTTTGGCTTTGCTGTGTTTTTGTCACTGTACATAGAGAAATAAACCGCACCTTTTGATTTTGAAAACCACAACCTCCGTCTGCTGGCCCTGTTTTTGTGTGGGGAGCCCAACCAGGGGGTCACACACACCCGCTACCGAGTTAACCCCCTCACAGTTGGTGGAGAACCAGTGGCAGTTTTTTTTAAGCCAGCATGGAGGAGATACTGAAACAGCTGGCTCTAGCAAATGCCAATCAACAGCAGACAAATGCAGGTTTGCAAAGGAGCCTTGCAGCCCAGCAGCAAGCTCATCAACAAGCCCAGCAGCAATCTGAGGCCCACTTCATAGACCTGTTACAGAAGCAAGAGCAGAGACTACAACAAATGGAAGCAGTAATGCAGCAACGTCCGCAGACCAGTGAGGAAAGCCGTCCCACTAATACCGCGTCCTTTGGGGTGAGTCGTTTATTGACAAAAATGACTGGAGAGGATGATCCAGAGGTATTTTTGACCACATTTGAAAGGACTGCTGAAAGAGAAAAGTGGCCTGAGGAGCAGTGGGCTGGACTGGTGGCTCCTCTGTTAACTGGTGAATCGCAGAAGGCTTACTATGACCTAGAGCCTGACCAAGCAAAAGACTATGTGATGCTAAAAGCTGAAATATTGGCAAGGCTGGGTGTCACCCTGGCTGTCCGGGCTCAGCGTGTGCATAACTGGACTTTCCAGCTTGGAAAACCCCCCAGGTCTCAAATGTATGATCTCATTCACCTGAGCAGGAAGTGGCTACAGCCAGAGACTTTGTCCGCACCGGAGATTGTGGAACGTGTTGTGATGGATCGTTTCTTGAGAGCTCTTCCTACCGCCATTCAAAAGTGGGTAAGCCATGGAGACCCAGAAACGGCCGGTAAACTTGTGGATCGTGTAGAGAGATACTTGGCTACAGAGAACCTGACGGCCTCTTCCAGAGACTCTCGGACTTTCCACCCTAAGACCAGACCATCCCCAGGGGCGGATAAGAGGATTCCAAGGGGTGAGGGTGGAGAGAGTGAGAGGGTGGGAGCTCTACCCCAAGTTTGGCGAGAACAGCCTGGGAAATCAGCGGCTCAAGAGGCCGCAAGAAGGATCGTTTGCTACCGCTGCCGGCAAGCGGGACATATTGCAGCAAATTGCCCGGTTGTGGAGGAACCCATGCAATGTGACTTTCTGATGGACAGACGTCAGTCGCTGTGTGCGACAGTCGCATGCACTGCCATTCGGGGAACTGAGAAACATTTATGCAAAATGTGTATTAATGGTAGAAATGTTGTGGTATTACTGGATTCAGGTAGCCTTGTGACCCTGATAAAGGCTGAATTAGTTAAAACAGAGGTCTCTGGGAATAGCAAGGTAGCTGTTATTTGTGTGCATGGGGACACCCGAGAGTATCCAGTGACTACAGTGTGTTTCGAGACCCCCAAAGGTACCCTCTCTCATCCAGTGGGGTTAGTATCTCAATTACCGCATGATGCCATTGTGGGAAGGGATTTTCCGAAGTTCTGGGAACTGTGGGATGATCCTGAGCCCCCCACTGGTGCCCCTATGTACCAGGAATGTGATAGCCAGAACTCCTCTGAGAGTGGTGAGGACTCTCCAGAATTTCCCTTGTCAGTATTGGCAGGGGAGACTCAAGAAACTGGAGAGGAGCCCACCTCCTCAGACGAAAACCTACCGTCTGTGGAGTTTTCTGATCTGGAGGTTCACAGGGAAAATTTTGCCACAGAACAGTTAAAAGACCCCGCCCTAATAAAGGCACGGGAAAACGTAGTGGAAATAGATGGCGAGTTAGTGAACCCAGATAATACCTGCACTTACCCATACTTCAGCGTAGAGAAGGACCTACTGTATCGGGTGGCAAAAAGGGCAGAAGAAACCGTTGAGCAGCTGGTGGTGCCCAAACCTTACAGGAAGTTGGTGTTGGAGTTGGCCCATGGGCACATTCTTGGAGGTCATCTGGGGACAGAGAAAACCCGAGAGAGGGTATTACAGAGATTCTATTGGCCTGGGGTGATGAAGGACATAGAAAATTATTGTTCCTCCTGCCCTGTGTGTCAGAGGTCGGCCCCGATGCCACATTTCCGTAGCCCGCTGGTCCCTCTACCCATCATTGAGGTCCCGTTTGAGAGAATCGCAATGGATTTGGTAGGTCCTATAATCAAGTCCGCTAGGGGGCACCAGTACATATTGGTTATAATGGACTATGCCACCCGTTATCCAGAAGCGATCCCTCTCAGAAATACCTCGGCCAAAACCATAGCCAAAGAGCTATCTCTTGTTTTTAGCCGGGTGGGTATTTGTAAAGAACTGCTTACGGACCAAGGTACACCCTTTATGTCCCGGGTTATGAAAGAGCTGTGTAAATTGTTCAAAGTGACGCAATTGCGTACATCTGTGTATCACCCCCAAACCGATGGGCTGGTTGAAAGATTCAACAAAACCCTAAAACAAATGTTGAAGAAAGTGGTGGATAGAGATGGAAAGGATTGGGACTGTCTACTTCCTTATTTGATGTTTGCTATTAGGGAGGTGCCCCAATCCTCTACGGGATTCTCCCCCTTTGAGTTACTGTATGGGAGACACCCAAGAGGGCTGTTGGATATTGCCAAGGAAACTTGGGAAAGTGAGAGTTCTCCCCACAGGAGTGTGATTGAGCATGTCGCCCTGATGCAAGATCGAATTGCACAGGTAATGCCCATCGTGAAGGAACATTTGGCCCAAGCGCAGTTGGCACAGCAGAGAGTGTACAACCGTGGAGCAAAGACCCGTACCTTTTCCCCGGGGGATAGGATATTGGTACTTGTCCCTACGGTTGAAAGTAAATTCCTTGCCAAATGGCAAGGCCCCTACGAGATAATGGAAAAAGTGAGCGAAGTGAATTACAAGGTCAGACAACCAGGAAGGCGAAAGCCCGAACAGATATATCACGTTAATCTGTTGAAAGCCTGGAGGGATAGAGAGTCCCTAGTCGCAGAAACTTGGTCACCAGCTCAAACTGGTTGCGTGATTCCGGAGGTTGGAATAGCAGCCACCTTGTCACAACCCCAACAACAGGAGGTTAAGGAGTTTGTGCTTCGCAACAAGGAGGTGTTCTCTGAGCTGCCGGGACAAACATCTGGGGTAGAGCATGATATTATTACCCCGCCCGGTGAAAGGGTGAAGTTAAAACCCTATCGGATCCCAGAGGCCCGACGGGAGGCAATACGGGAGGAAGTACAGAAAATGCTGAACTTAGGGGTGATAGAGGAGTCCCAAAGTGATTGGTCTAGTCCCATTGTGTTGGTGCCTAAACCGGATGGGAGCTGGCGATTTTGTAACGATTTTCGTCAGTTGAACAAAGTTACAAAATTTGACACCTACCCCATGCCACGTATAGATGAGTTGATCGACCGGCTGGGAACAGCCCGATACATGACGACTCTTGACCTCACAAAAGGGTATTGGCAAATTCCCCTGGCCAAGTCGGCCAAAGAGAAAACCGCATTTGTAACCCCAGACGGGGCGTTCCAATATAAGAGAATGCCGTTCGGGTTACAGAATGCGCCGGCCACATTCCAGCGGAAAATGGACCAGATGCTGAGGCCCCATCGGAAGTATGCTGCGGCTTACCTGGATGACGTAATTGTCCATAGCACAGATTGGGCCTCACATCTGCCAAAAGTGCAAGCAGTCCTGGACTCTGTTCGGGAAGCGGGGTTTACGGCTAACCCCAAGAAGTGTACCATTGGGCAGGAGGAGGCCAAATATCTTGGGTACACCATTGGCAGGGGAGTAATAAAACCCCAACTCAACAAAGTCGAGGCCATCCAGAGTTGGCCACGTCCCAACAGCAAGAAGCAGGTACGAGCCTTTCTGGGAATCGCGGGTTATTATCGGCGCTTCATTCCCCACTTTGCTTCTAAGGCTGTGCCCCTAACCAACCTGACGAAAGGGAAAGGGTCGGTCATGATTAAATGGACCCCCAAGGCTGAGGCAGCATTCCAATTCTTGAAACAAGCCTTATGTAGCCAGCCAGTGTTGTACTCACCCGACTTCTCTAAAGACTTTGTCGTACAAAGTGATGCGTCAGATGTGGGGTTAGGAGCAGTATTGTCCCAGGTCTGGAACGGGGAAGAGCACCCAGTCATTTACCTCAGCAGGAAGTTGAAGTCCCATGAGGTAAATTACGCCACGGTTGAAAAGGAGTGTTTAGCGGTGAAGTGGGCTCTAGATTCCCTTCGGTACTATCTGCTAGGTAGGCACTTTGACATGGTTACGGATCACGCTCCGTTAAAGTGGATGGCTCAAAACAAGGAGACAAATAGAAGAGTGAATAGGTGGTTCCTGGCCCTACAGGAATTCAACTTCACAGTAAAGCATCGCCCTGGCGTTCAAATGGGGAATGTGGATGCTTTGTCTCGAGTACATGAATGCCTGATTGCTGGTGTTCCAACCCCAAGGTTAAAACAAGAGGGGGGGGTATGTGACAGCAGGAAGGTAAAGTCACCTGGTTGCATCCAGGGGGGTAGATATAAAAACTCCCAGATTCATTAGATGTTAGCTCATGCCTGGAACCAGACCTGTGTGGACTGTCTAGGGAGAGTGAACCCCTGTGCGGTGAGGCAAAGCCTGTGTGGCTATTTGTTTGGACTTTTACTAAACCAGGGACTTAGGGACTAGGACAGCACCAGGCTGATCCCAGTTGTTAGTTTAGGAAACCTGCATGTTTAGTCAGAGGTCAAACTGACCAGGATTTATTTTGTTTGTTTCTTTTTGGCTTTGCTGTGTTTTTGTCACTGTACATAGAGAAATAAACCGCACCTTTTGATTTTGAAAACCACAACCTCCGTCTGCTGGCCCTGTTTTTGTGTGGGGAGCCCAACCAGGGGGTCACACACACCCGCTACCGAGTTAACCCCCTCACAATATATATATATATGTGTGCATAGCTGCAAACTCATCTATTGAGCCATCTGCCATGACTCATTTAGTGAGTAATTTGCTTTTAGTATTATACATATTTTTTGTGTGCATGTTTGTATATATCCTGTGCGCACATATAATAGTAATTATACATGATCATATGCCGCTAAATATGCAGTCTTAAATATGTTGTTGTTTTTTAAGATGTTTTTTTAAGATGTTGTTCCCTGTGTTTGTTTACTGGCAAACTGCATTCTTTTATCACTGCTAATTTCACTAATCAAGTGTCTGACTCAGCTGGCCTCTGTTTTCAAGTAAGAGCATTTAAGTCCCGTCCTCCTCTTCCCTTGTACACTTAACAAAGGAGCGCGCATGCTCTATTCCAGACCCGTGCATGCTCTGAAACGCGCTGTGTTTCTCCCATTAATTCGATCCAGCTGACTTCACACGCTGTTCTACGAGCACACAGTCGCCATCTCCACTCATGGATACAGCCGGCTTCCTCTCCAGTACCTAGCGGCATTCATAGCCGGGATTTGGGACTTCTCTGGACGCAACAATAGACCCTGGACTATACACCTGACATGGCATTGATCCCACTTCATATGAGCATCTCTTCATTTACCTTTATGTAAGTGCCGGTTCACACTTGTGCGAGTTGATACCGAATGCGATGCGTCAAACACAAACTAGATTCGCATGTCATCCAAAAAGTAATTGTTTTCAATGATGGTGGTTCACATCTATGCGTTGCGATTCCTCTCCGAATGCGATGCGATGAAAAAAAGGGTCTTGTGCGAGTTTAGACCGCTGCGTTGCGAATTTAGTCTCCATAGACATCAATGTAAATCGTTCTGGAATCACATTGGTGGTTCACATATGTGCGAATACTTCACCTCCAGCTCCTCCTTCCAGTTCTGCCCCCTCACTTCCTGTTTCCTGTCTCGTGTCCATATGTAAACAGAGAAGATGGCCCCAAGGCGCCGGAACACCATTGATAATGAGGAGCTCATCAGGCTTGTCCGTGACAGGCCTTATATATGGGACAGCCGGATTGAAGAATACAAAAATCATGCCCGGAAGAGCAGAGGCTGGGTTGAAATTTGTCAATCTCTGTATGCAGACTGGGATGACTTCACACCTCATGTTCGCAAAATTAAACGTAAGTACATTCCTATTTATTCATCCCACTGACCACCAATGTAAGGACATGTATCCCACTGACCACCAATGTAAGGTGACCACCAATCCCACTGACCACCAATGTGAGGGCATGCATCACACTGACCACCAATGTAAGGTGACCACCAATCCCACTGACTACCAATGTAAGGGCATGCATCCCACTGACCACCAATGTAAGGTGACCACCAATCCCACTGACTACCAATGTAAGGGCATGCATCCCACTGACCACCAATGTAAAGTGACCACCAATCCCACTGACCACCAAACAATCCCACTGACCACCAATCCCACTGACTACCAATGTAAGGGCATGCATCCCACTGACCACCAATGTAAGGTGACCACCAATCCCACTGACCACCAAACAATCCCACTGACCACCAATCCCACTGACCACCAATGCAAGGGCATGCTTCCCACTGACCACCAATGTAAGGTGACCACCAATCCCACTGACCACCAATGTGAGGGCATGCATCCCACTGACCACCAATGTAAGGTGACCACCAATCCCACTGACTACCAATGTAAGGGCATGCATCCCACTGACCACCAATGTAAGGTGACCACCAATCCCACTGACTACCAATGTAAGGGCATGCATCCCACTGACCACCAATGTAAAGTGACCACCAATCCCACTGACCACCAAACAATCCCACTGACCACCAATCCCACTGACTACCAATGTAAGGGCATGCATCCCACTGACCACCAATGTAAGGTGACCACCAATCCCACTGACCACCAAACAATCCCACTGACCACCAATCCCACTGACCACCAATGTAAGGGCATGCTTCCCACTGACCACCAATGTAAGGTGACCACCAATCCCACTGACCACCAATGTGAGGGCATGCATCCCACTGACCACCAATATAAGGTGACCACCAATCCCACTGACCACCAAACAATCCCACTGACCACCAATCCCACTGACCACCAATGTGAGGGCATGCATCCCACTGACCACCAATGTAAGGTGACCACCAATCCCACTGACTACCAATGTAAGGGCATGCATCCCACTGACCACCAATGTAAGGTGACCACCAATCCCACTGACCACCAAACAATCCCACTGACCACCAATCCCACTGACTACCAATGTAAGGGCATGCATCCCACTGACCACCAATCCCACTGACTACGAATGTAAGGGCATGCATCCCACTGACCACCAATGTAATGTTGTGCGATGATATTGCATGCTCAATATGTTGACACAAAGCAGAAAAAATACATGTACACACTGTTGAACAATAAAACATTATCACATTTATTGAAAAAAGTAAAAGATATGAGACGATGCAGCATTGACTGGTAAAAAAGTTATTGATCTTTATGCAATGGCATCAAGCTGCCATGATACTTGACCGGCAGGACTCATAAAGAAGTCAGTAAACTTCTCACGGACGCTGGCCCCTCTGTAATTGCCCCTTGTATGTGTCCAATCTGCGCCTTCCATCTCATCCAACAAAGAGTCCTCGAAAAGGTATCCATCTCTTTCCCGCACAAAATTGTGGAGTGCACAGGCAGCTTTTACGGCAATTATGGCGTTTTCCATGTTTAGAGTAATTGGGGTGTGCAGAAATCGCCATTTGTTTGCCATGATTCCGAAAGTACACTCCACAACTCTTCGGGCTCTTGTTAGCCGATAGTTAAAGACCCTTTTCTCCACAGACAGTGACCTGTTGGCATATGGCCTTAGCATTTTTTCCGAAAGAGCGAAAGCCTCATCACCGACAAATATTAAAGGGAGAGAGGGTTCAAATGTTCCAGGGAGTGGTCGTTCGTTTGGGAGGTCCAGTGTGTTCTCCCGAATCATTCTTCCAAAACTAGAGTGGGAAAAAATGCTGGAGTCAGAACTACTCCCATAAGAACCAATGTCTATGTATGTGAACGAGTAGTTTGCATCAGCCACTGCCAGAAGCACGAAAGAAAAATATTTTTTATAATTAAAATATTTTGTCCCACTACCGACTGGCCTAACAATTCTGATGTGCTTTCCGTCGATTGCCCCCACACAGTTAGGGAAGTTGCAGCGATCCCAAAATGACTGAGCTTTGGAGTTCCATTCGTCTTTGTTTGGTTTTCTCATGACCACATCTCTTAAGACCTCCCAGATGGCCATACAGGTGTCCCGTACAATTGTGCTGACCGTAGATTTTCCCAGTTTGAACTCGTATTGCAAGCTGGCAAATGAATTTCCCGTTGCTAGGTACCTGTAAAAGATAGAAAAATAATTAGTGTTCTTTTTTTTTTACAGAAGGACTCATACGCACTAGGTGGCGGAGCCTTAAAGACACACTTCAGAGACACCAGAGACTGGAGCGTGAAGCAAGGAGTGGGTCTGGTGCCCCCCCAAAGCGTCCCTACGCCTTCGCCAGATACATGGATTTTTTGAGGCCTGTTCTAGAATTGAGGAAGTAAGTTATCATTTATGAATCGGTCACTCTACCATCTCTATCTAATTATCCTGTCCTAGCCCTAACCTTTACTTCTCCCCTTATCTTTTTATTTATTTTAAAAAAAGAGTTCTAATTTTTGTATTGCAGCACAGAAGCAAGTTGGGAGGAGGAGGAGGAAGAGAAGGAGGAGGGGGAGGAGCATGCTGCTACTGTTGACATTGATGAAGGAGTATCATTTGCTAGCTCAAATCATGAGGATTTAGCTATGGAGCTCCAGGGTGAGGTGATTGAGGTTAACGAGTCCTCTTCTCATGAGCTGGATAACGAGGATACAGACGTTTCGACACCTTCCAGCAGAAGGCAAAGACAGGCATCTACTTCCCGCAGAAAGCAAAGCTGCAGGGCAGCTGAACAGGTTGAAGACCAAGACCAGACCAAGAAATTGCTACACATTGTGTCAGGGATCACTGAACAAATTGATGCCCAGCGATGCCCTCATACAATGTTTGCCATTAGTTTGGTGCCTCTTCTGAAAGAGGTCTTGCCAGACTATTACTTTAATATGAGGATTGCAGTGGAACATTGCATCCATTCATTTACTGTGCCACGCCATGTTTCTGTGCCAACGCACCAGAGTCTTTCTACTGCTTCAAACACTGCACCAAACCCTTACCCCTCTAGTTTTGCGGAACCCACTAGCATCTATGAGACCCCCAGATCACGAATCCCATATCCCATTCCTTCACCAGTTGCCTCAGTAATTTCACCCCCAAATACAACCGCCGATATTAGTAGACCAATGGATATGAGACCACTTGAGTCAACATCTTACCATGTGCCATCACAAAACAGACCACAACAGCTCTACGAGCAAATACCGTCCGTGGCAAAGCAATTTCCACCTGTAGCAAGACCAATGGAACAGCACAAACCGCTAATTCAAAATCCTTATCTATATCACAATCAGTCGATTGAAGTTGCCTCTAATATGCATATGCCCTATAGACAATATGGGCCCCCAAGTGTACCACCGGATACCGAGATATCCCCACCTGTGCCATTGAGGAAATATCCCTCAACACAAGATGAAGCCTTGCTAACACCACCAAGGTCTTCAACACTACAACGGCATGATTTCAACAAGCCTGGTGAACATAGTTCACCAAGTTTTTTGAATTTGTAGAGGACTACCTGCTAATTTCACTACCAACTTCATGTGGAAATTCAATACTTTCTTAGTAAACGTTATGTTTTTTGTTAAATTATATATCCTATTTTGAATATCTCAGGGAAAAAGAGACCGAGAGAAAAAAAGGTAGTGGGGAAAGTGGAGATGAAGATGCGAGGAAGGGAGGATGAGAGAGTTGGATATGACAGGGAGGATAAGGTGGAGAGGTAGAGTTAGTAAACTTTTGTAAGTTAGAATTAAAGTTACTTTAAGTTAAAGCTAGACAGTGAGAGCAAGTTATAGAGTCAGAGGAAGTTAGAGAGTCAGAGGAAGTTAGAGAGTCAGAGGAAGTTAGAAAGTCAGAGGAAGTTAGAAAGTCAGAGGAAGTTAGAAGGTCAGAGGAAGTTAGAAGGGCAGAGTAAGTTGTAGAGGCAGAGTAAGTTGTAGAGGCAGAGTAAGTTGTAGAGGCAGAGTAAGTTGGTGAGGTAGAGGAAGTTAGAGAGGCAGAGGAAGTTACAAAGTCAGAGGAAGTTGTAGAGGCAGAGAAAGTTGTAGAGGCAGAGAAAGTTGTAGAGGCAGAGAAACTTGGAGAGTCAGAGGAAGTTGTAGAGGCAGAGAAAGTTGTAGAGGCAGAGAAAGTTGTAGAGGCAGAGAAACTTGGAGAGGTAGAGGAAGTTAGAGAGCCAGAGGAAGTTACAAAGTCAGAGGAAGTTAGAGAGTCAGAGGAAGTTGTAGAGGCAGAGAAAGTTGTAGAGGCAGAGAAAGTTGTAGAGGCAGAGAAAGTTGTAGAGGCAGAGAAAGTTGGAGAGTCAGAGGAAGTTGTAGAGTCAGAGGAAGTTGTAGAGGCAGAGAAAGTTGTAGAGGCAGAGAAAGTTGTAGAGGCAGAGTAAGTTGGTGAGGTAGAGGAAGTTAGAGAGGCAGAGGAAGTTAGAAGGTGATGGAAAAAATGTATAGTGTGTTTAAAAAGTAAAAAAAAAGTGAAGGAGAGTGTTGTCTCCTCTTTATGTTGTTCTTGATATGTAAGAAAAAATTTGAAAGTTTCTCCAATGGTTGGTGCAAAGCATGTAGTCACAAACTGATTAGAAGTTTTTGAAAAAAATAAATAAAATACTTATTTTGGAAGACAATTTTATTGTGATTTATGTCTGCATTCTTTGCATTCCTATAGCTTACTATGGTGCATAGCATAAAATTCACAAAGTATATTGATGAAATTTACCTTAATGTTAAAAGCAACCTTTCCGCTGGCTCCACACTTTTCCGAAAGGTGGTGTTCTGATACTCCAATCGTGTACCAAGCAACCGAAGTAATTCATCAAAACTAAGAAATAAAACCACAAAACCAATGTAAGTGACAAGTTAAAGCCCATACAAAATGACATGGTAAGAGGCAAGAGTACTAGTGAAAGGATAAAAGAGATGGAAAGTTGGATTGGTGGTCATTGGGATTGGTGGTCAGTGGCATTGGTGGTCAGTGGGATGTATGCCCTTACATTGGTGGTCATTGGGGGTCAGTGGCATTGGTGGTCAGTGGGATGTATGCCCTTACATTGGTGGTCAGTAGGATTGGTGGTCATTGGGATTGGTGGTCAGTGGGATTGGTGGTCAGTGGGATTGGTGGTCAGTTGGATTGGTGGTCATTGGGATTGCCCTTACATTGGTGGTCAGTGGGATTGGTGGTCAGTGGCATTGGTGGTTAGTTGGATTGGTGGTCATTGGGATTGCCCTTACATTGGTGGTCAGTGGGATTGGTGGTAATTGGAATTGGTGGTCAGTGGTATGCATGTCAGTGATAGATAGAAAAAAGGAGGGAGGAGGAGAAGGAAGTGGGGTACAGGTACTAACCTATTTACTGACATCCGGGAATAGTTGAAGAACTTCTCCTCATGCTGCCTGAGATGATTGTAGAGGATCCTAAACTGACCTCTCTCTTCCCTATTTAGAATAATTGGATGGACCCAATATCTTCTTGTACTCATCAGTCTCTTGGTCCTCCTCCTCCTCTTCCTCCGGGCTTTGTCCATCAGTACTGCAGCAGTAGCAGTAACAACTGCTGCCATTATCAACGGCACATGATGAAACATAATGACCAAAAAACAAAATCCTCACTGACTACTCACAAAAACCACACTCCTCCAACGACAATACTCTCCCCACAAGAGAAAACAGGGAAAGCACAGGAAGTTAACACCCATTTTTTTCTTGGTTTTTCAATTGGCCTGAGCAGAAATCGCATCTGTGCCTAATTTACATTGTAAGCGCATTACATTCGCATTGGATTCGCATTGCAATCGCGCTGGTAATTAATAAACAAACAATGAAAAAAAAACCCTCATAATCGCATCGCACAAGTGTGAACCGGCACTAAGTGTTGGCTACATATTTATGTCACTATATTAAACAGTTTACTCAGAGGGACTTTTCTATTTGTTTTTTCTCCATGGTTTCCTGAGCTGGCTTCACTCCTGAGAAGAGCTGCCCTGATTATCTGGTTACTCCAATTAGACTGCTCATCTAGTATTTTCTTCCTTCAAGATTGATTATCATTGAACCATTTTGTTTTATTTCATTGGACATAGCCCTGCTACCTGGATTTGGTTCTTTTAAGACCTGTACACACAATCGGATTTCCTATGGATTTCAAACCGATGGATTTTTCCATCGGAAATCCGATTAGGCTGACTTCCATCAGTCTTGCCTACACACCATCAGTCAAAAAACCGATCGTCCCAAACGCCGTGACGTAAAACACTCAGACGAGGCAAGAAAAATTAAGTTCTATGCTTTTGAGCATGCGTCGACTTGATTCTGAGCATGCATGGGTTTTTTATCCAATGGAGTTCCCCACAGACGATAGTAATTTGCTATCGTTTTTTTTTTTCCATCGGATAAATTTAAAACATGTTCTATTTTTCACCGATAGAAAAAAGACCGATGGGGCCCATACACGTTCGGTTTGTCCGATGAAAAAAGTCCATCGGACTGTTTTCATCGGTAAAACCGATCGTGTGTACAGGGCTTTAGACTTGTTTTAGTGCTTTTAAATGGAACTTGTGATTTACTATGCAGGCATCCTGAGCGCTAGCATTTGCTGTTTTCCCCCTCCTGAACCGTACCAAGCCACATGACCTCAACATGGGGAGGATGTCCCCATGTTGATGGGGACAAGAGCCTAATCCCAACAACTATTAGGAAACAAAAATTGCCACTCCAGGCAGGTCTAGCTTGGTTGCAGTCTTTCTTTTAGGAACCGAGGGTGCTGGCAATGCACATGGCAATTAAGAACAAAAGATGATTTGGACAGCCGCACTCCAATCCAATGTAGCTTTATTGTAAAAATGGAAACAGGCACTACAAGTCACAGCAACGAAACCTAGGAAACTGACGCGTTTCACACTACACTTAGTGTTTACTCATAGGTTATGAGTAAACTCTAAGTGTAGTGTGAAACGCGTCAGTTGTCCGAGGTTTCTTTGCTGTGACTTGTAGTTAGGGATGAGCTTCGAGTTCGAGTCAAACTCATGTTTGACTCAAACATTGCCTGTTCGCCCCTTCGCCGAACAGTGAACAATTTGGGGTGTTTGCGGCAAATTCGAAAAGCTGCGGGACCCGGGTCCTGCCCCAGGGGACATGTATCAATGCAAAAAAAAGTTTTAAAAACGGGCCAGTTTTTTCGGGAGCAGTAATTTTAATAATGCTTAAAGTGAAACAATAAAAGTGAAATATTCCTTTAAATTTCGGACCTAGGGTGTGTGTATAGTATGCCTGTAAAGTAGCGCATGTTTCCCGTGCTTAGAACTGTCCCTGCACAAAGTGTCATTTCTGAAGGAAAAAAAGTAATTTAAAAGCACTCACGGCTTTAATGAATTGTCGGCTCCCGGCAATACAGAGAACAGTCATTAAAAGTCATTGATAAAAAATAAAATAAAATGCGTGGGGGTCCCCCTAAATTCAATTATCAGGTCCTTCAGGTCTGGTGTGAATAATAAGGGGAACCGTGCGTCAAATAAAATAAAAAAAGACGTGGGGTTCCCCCCAAATATGCATACCAGACCCTTCAGGTCTGGTATGGATTTTAAGGGGAACTCCACGCCAAATAAAAAAAATGGCGTGGAGTTCCCCCCAAAAATCCATACCAGACCCTTTATCCGAGCACGCAACCTGGCAGGCCGCAGGAAAAGAGGGGGGGACGAGAGAGCGCCCCCCCTCCTGAACCGTACCAGGCCACATGCCCTCAACATGGGGAGGATTCTTTGGGGTCTGGACCCAAAAGCACCATGCCCCCTTGCCCAGTGGTTGTGGGGGTCTGCGGGCGGGGGGCTTATCAGAATCTGGAAGCCCCCTTTAACAAAGGGGATCCCCAGATTCCAGCCCCCCCCATGTGAATTGGTAACGGGATACATTGTACCGCTACCATTTCACAAAGAAAGTGTAAAAAACTGTAAAAAAAACACGCAGACACAGTTGGGAAAGTCCGTTATTTAAAATTAAAAAATAAAAAACCCATTCCAGCGATGTAATCCAGTCTGTCCAGCGTTGTTCTCTATGTCCCGCGGTGATCCGATGTCCAGCGCTGCAGTCTCCTCCAGTCTCCACTCCACACAAGACCCCCATGACGTACGAGGGGGCAGGGTCACCCGTCACATAATAGGGTAAGCCCCAGATTTCCCCGCTTGCCGGGGAATAGCCAATGATGTAGGCGGGATCCGCCTACGTCATTGGCTATTCCCCGCAAGCAAGGAAAGCCGGGGCTTACCCCTATGATCTGACAGGTGACCCCGCCCCCTCGTACGTCAGACCCTGCCTACATCATTGGCTGAGCGGACCTGATGGGGAACGTGATTTGATTCCTCTGCAGTGTCATAAATGAATAGACCCCACCCCTTCTCACGTTCCCCATCAGGTCAGCTCAGCCTTACACCCAGTGAAGGTGACCCCGCCCCCCTACGTCATTGGCTGAGCGGATAGTAGATTGAATCAGTGTTAAGCCTATCGGACAAGCCGGTCTAGGTGCGCGGGACCTTGTTACAGCGCCGCCGACAACACACAGACCCAGCTCCGTGACACACAGCAGGAGATGTCCGCTGTGTGTCAGATCAAGAGCAGGCTATGGTGAGTTTTCATTCATAGGCACAGTAAGGCCACATTGATGGGCACAGTGAGGCTGTGATTATGGGCACATTGAGGCTGTGATTATGGGCACATTGAGGCTGTGATTATGGGTACATTGAGGCTGCATTGATGGGCACAGTGAGGCTGTGATTATGGGCACAGTGAGGCTGTGGTTATGGGCACAGTGAGGCTGGGATTATGGGCACAGTGAGGCTGCATTGATGGGCACAGTGAGGCTGTGGTTATGGGCACTGTGAGGCTGCATTGATGGGCACAGTGAGGCTGCGATTATGTGCACTGGTGAGACTGCATTGATCTCTTGTACCATGTCTGCAGTCTCTGACAATTTCTTGTCTTATATCATGTCTGCAGTCTCTGACCATATCTTGTCTTATATCATAATAAATTAGTTAATCACAAACAAGTAAAAACTTGCCAGTTACTAAAGCTAAATGGTCACAAAGGAAAATTATGGCAATTCTAACATATGGAAGTCCATACACAAAACCAATACTGAATTCATGTTAGGTGGAAAAGAAAACAATGTTTACTCTGTTAGGTAGAATTGATCGCATCTAATGGGATCTTTGGCTGGTAATATGTTTCCACAATGTCCGTGGCTCTCCCAATACTTCTCCCTTAAAACAGTCGCCCCATTGGGGTTCCTACTCACCAGAGCAATGAATAAAGTAGTCACAATCAGCATGGATCATCCGCTCATCCTTCGCCTCTCGCACAGACAAGGAATGCCGGATACTTTTCCTGGTTATTCGAATGATGGATTGGAACAAACCCTGCAGTTCTGGATCATCAATTAATCCTCCACCTCTCACGCTGATTCAAAGGCACACAATGTTCTTCCTAGTTATCTCCCAATAATAGAAAACCCGGAAATAGTGTAGTCCTGTTTTTTTACTTTTTATTAGCAATCTTCATACATCGTTAAAATTTTAATGTCACTAGGACAACTCATTAGATTTAAAAAGTGTGCTGTTCCAGGCTTCCTAGCGCCATAGGGTGAATGTGTGCTGATCACGTCCACCGTGGACCTCCACACTCACCACTTCCTGGCACTGGAGCGCAGATGGAACGCAAACAAACGTCACTTCGTATTGCTGTGAGGTTACGCCCTGACGTTTCGTCCTTCCGACTGTCTTATATCATGTCTGCAGTCTCTGTGTCAGGCGAGTACTTACCGAGGCCGAGATGCCGAGAGTGGTTCACCCTTGCACCCAAGCGCACTCCGCCCCCTGGAGGTGAGACAGGGAGAGGAAAGCACGAGGGAGCACTGGCCACCAGCAGGTAGGAGTATCTTTCTGTAGGGTCTGGTAGAGACGGGTTGACTTGAGAGCAGGCCGGGGGTCAAACACCAGGAGTAGACAGGCTCAGACAGGAACCAGTAGCAAGAGAACAAAGTCCAGGCAAGAGCTTAGCAGCAAGCAACAAGTCCAGGCAGAGACTGGTAGGCAGGTTAAGCAAAAGAAGTCCCGGGTGCAGGCAGAGGGTCAGGGGCTGGAGACAAGTAGCGGAATCCGAGTCACAAGCCGAGGGTCAAACACTTGGAGAAAGGTGGAAGTCCGTAAAGCAAGCCAAGGGGTCAGGTCCAGGAGAAGTAGGAGCGTAGTCAAGCCGGTCCGGGTCACAACAGGAGATCAACTTATTTTCAGGCACTAAGAAACACAGGAATGCTGACATACCAGCAACCAGACAGTGTCACTGAGCTTGTTTAAATAGGCCCGCCTGTAATCCTATTGGTGCGCCCTTGCGCAAGCGCGTGCGCCGATGCGCGCACCCGAGAACGCCGAAGCGCCGTCCCGCCGCGCACTCACATAAGCCGAAGCGCCGTTCCGCCGCGCATGTGCGCTGGGCGCAGATGGGTGACAACAGATGGAGAATTTCCCTGACAGTGCCCACCCCCGAGGGGCGGACTCCGGACGCCCAGACTGGCCATCAGTTCTGGATGTTCCTGGTGAAAGGCTCGGATTAAGCGGGGAGCGTGCAAGTTCTTGGATGGTTCCCAAGAGTTGTCTTCCGGAGGGTACCCTTTCCACTTAATCAGGTATTGCAACTGTCTGCCTCTCTTCCTGCAGCCCATGATGGATTCCACCTCAAATTCATTTTCCCCATCTACTTCAACTGGTGGAGGAGGAGGTTCATCTCTTCCAGGAAAGGAGCTGGGAGTGATGGGTTTTAACAACGATGAATGGAACACTGGGTGAATCCTATAGGAACCAGGTAGTGCCAGTTCAAAGGCCACGGGATTGATTGCCCGTTTGATCTTGAAGGGTCCGATGAATTTAGGGCCGAGCTTCCGTGAGGGAATAGGCAACCGGAGGTTGGCAGCAGAAAGCCATACTTCCTCCCCAACTTTGAATGCTGGGTTTTCCTTCCTCCCGCGGTCATAGAACCTCTTGTAGGATTCCTGGGCACTCCGCATCATTTCCTGGAGTTTTTGAAAATTCACCTGGACAGAGGCCACCCGGTCCTGGACCGCGGGGACAGAACTCTCTGGGATGTTTTCAGGGAGGAAGGAGGGATAGAAGCCAAAGTTGGCCCAAAAGGGGGTCTGATTAGTAGCGGAATGTACTGAATTATTGTAGGCGAACTCCGCGTAAGGGAGTAAGGACGCCCAGTCATCCTGGGAAGCAGAGCAGAAACAACGGAGGTATTGCTCCAAAGTTTGATTAGTTCTCTCCGTCTGGCCGTTGCTCTGGGGGTGGTACGCTGACTAGAGGCAGGTCTTGACTTCCAGGGATTTGCAGAGTTCCCTCCAGAATTTTGAAGTGAACTGGACACCTCTGTCAGAGGTGATGCTCTTCGGTATTCCATGGAGCCTGGTTATCTCCTTGAAGAAGATTTGAGCGGTATCCGTGGCAGAAGGTATCCCGTTCATGGGTAAAAAGTGAGCCATTTTAGAGAGACGGTCAATAACGACCAGGATAGTGGTAAACCCTCCGGAGGGAGGCAGGTCAACGATAAAGTCCATGGAAACGTCCGCCCAAGGACGTTCAGGGATGGGTAAGGGCTTGAGCAGGCCCCAGCTTTTGGTGTTCGATCCTTTATTACACTGACACTGAGTGCAGGAGGCGACGTAGGACTTGCAATCCTGCCTCCAGCCTGGCCACCAGAAGGAGCGGGAGATCAGTTCCGAGGATTTACGTGCTCTGAAGTGACCGGCCAATTTGAGGTCATGAAAAGTCCTCAGGACCAGTGGTCTTGTTTCCAAAGGAACGAAGATCTTGCCCTGGGACCAGAATAAACCGTCACGCTTCTCCAGGGATGAAGTGACTGGGTCAGAAGAGAACCGGGAAGCGGCTTCAATAGAGGTGAGCAGGTCGGCCTGGGGAATCAACAGGAAGTTCTGAGCTGACAGAATGGTACCTGGTTGTGCAGACTGGGGGGTTTCCGGGAACATCCTGGATAGCGCGTCTGCCTTCACATTTTTGGAACCGGGTCTATAGGAAATGTGAAAGTTGAACCAGGTAAAGAAAAGGGCCCAACGGGCTTGCCTGGGATGGAGACATTTAGCTGTCCTTAGATATTCTAAATTCTTATGATCTGTGAAGATCATGATGGGGTGTACTGCCCCCTCCAGAAGGTACCGCCATTCCTCCAGAGCGAACTTTATGGCCAGTAATTCCCGGTCCCCTACATCATAGTTTCGTTCCGGGGGAGTCAATTTTTGAGAGGCAAAAGCTACTGGGTGCAGAAGAGCCTTGGAGCCTTGTCCCTGGGAGAGAATGGCTCCAATGGCTGTCTCCGAGGCGTCCACTTCCAAGGTGAATGGCAGTAAAGGATCCGGATGCTGAAGTACTGGTGCTGAGGTAAAGGCGTCTTTTAAGCGGGAGAAGGCCTCCTGGGCTTCCTGTGACCAGTAGAAGCGGTTGTTTTGTCGTGTAAGTTGAGTTATTGGGGCCACTATGGAGGAAAACCCCACGATGAATCTCCTATAGAAGTTGGCGAAGCCAATGAACCGCTGTACCTTTTTGTCAGTCGGAGCTGGCCAATCCTGGATGGCCTTCACTTTCTGTGGGTCCATTGCGACCCCATCGATGAAAATGATGAAGCCGAGGAACTGTACGGTGGTTTTTTCAAAATCGCATTTCTCGGCCTTGAGGTAGAGCTTATGCTCTCTAAGGATAGTGAGAACCTTCATGACATGAGTCCGGTGAAGTTCAACAGAAGCGGAAAAGATAAGGATGTCATCCAGGTACACTACTAAAAAGTCGTCAAGGTGCTGTCTGAAAATATCGTTGACTAGGTGTTGGAAAGTGGCTGGAGCATTACAAAGTCCGAAAGGCATGACCAGATATTCGTAATGTCCAAAATGAGATCTAAAGGCGGTCTTCCACTCATCTCCAGCCCTGATCCGGATAAGATTGTAGGCCCCCCGCAGATCCAGTTTGGAAAAGATCCGAGCAGATCGAAAGCGCTGGAATAACTCCGGAATAAGGGGTAGTGGGTACCTATTTTTAATGGTCATTTTGTTTAGGTCCCTGTAGTCGATGCAGGGTCTTAAGGAACCGTCCTTTTTTTCCACAAAGAAGATCCCTGCACCGCCTGGAGAGGAAGAGGGGCGAATGAACTTGTTCTGGAGATTTTCATCAATATAAGCTTTGAGGGCTTTCAACTCGGTTTCGGACAGCGGGAAGATACATCCAAACGGGATCTCAGAGCCCGGCAGGAGGTCGATGGGACAATCATGGGGCCTATGGGGTGGTAAATGGTCGGCTTGCTGCTTATCGAAAACGTCCCGGAATTCCAGATAGACTGGGGGGACATGTTGTAGGTTGTCCGGCTTGGCAATCATGGAAGCACAGGTGGTAGAGGCAGAGGCAAGACAGTGCTGGGAACAGTAGGAGGAGGTGAAGCTAACCTCTTTCTTTGCCCAATTTATGAGGGGCTCATGCGCCTGCAACCAGGGAAGGCCCAGAATGATGGGAAACATCGGAGAAGGTATGAGGTCTAACCGGAGGAGCTCTTGATGGCCTGAGTCAGCAATGGCAAGGATAGGTTTGGTTTCTTGCGTGATAAGTCCCGAGCGGGGTAGAGACCCATCTGCCAGGTGTATCTGGAGGCAGTGGTCCTTAGGTTAAATGGGGAAATGGAATCTTGAGGCCAAAGAAGAGTCCAGGAAGCAGCTGCAGGCTCCAGAATCAATAATTGCCGGGAGGCGGATTGCCCCTTCCGGCAGCTGTAGAGACAGAAAAAGAATGACATAAGACTGAGGACTGTCAGTGATTTGATAGTTCAAAATGTCTTTAGAGGTGGACTTACTAGGTCTTACTGGGCAGCTATGAAGGAAGTGGCCGGTGCCCCCGCAGTAGAGGCACAGGTTGGCCTGGCGCCTGCGCAACTTTTCCTCAGGAGTCAGGGGAGACCGAACCAACCCAAGCTGCATAGGTTCTGGTTCGGGAGGAGATGCTGCTGCGGGAGTAGAGGTTGGTGGGTAGTGAGGAATAGTCCTGGACGGAGGCCAACTGGAACGGGGAAGCTGGAAGCGCTCCGCGCGCCGTTCACGCAAACGCCTGTCGAGCTGAGTGGCGGACTGGATCAAGCTCTCCAAGGAGGTGGGGGTTTCTATCCTGGCCAGCTTGTCCTTGAGAACCTCGGATAGTCCTTGGCGGTATTGGTATCTGAGGGCCGCCTCATTCCATCCGGTGTCGGCTTACCACTTTCTGAACTCCGCCGTGTAGTCTTCCACCGGCCTTCTCCCTTGGGCCAGACTATGAAGGACGGATTCAGCTGTGGCTAAACGCTGGGGATCATCATATAATTGAGCCATGCTCTCTAAGAATGTTTCTACCGAGTCCAATATAGGGCTCCGTTGCTCCATCAACCCATGGGCCCAGGCCTGAGGGTCGTCCGTCAAAAGGGAGATGATAAACCCTACTTTCACTGCTTCCGAAGAGAAGGTCCTTGGTTGAAGGGCAAGGTAGAGGGAACAGGCATTTTTAAAGGCCCGGTACTTTTTGCGGACACCCGAAAATCGTTCCGGAATAGGGACCCTGGGTTCAGGGGTAGCCATTACTACAGTTGGACTCGTAGGTACTTGGGAGGTGGTGGCAACATTAGCAGAGGTAGCAGCCGAGGGTGCTGGTCCTAGCAGACCGGTGAGCTGTTGAAGACGGCCATCTATTTGGGTATACCCCTCTTGAAGTTTTTGGACTGCGTCCGTTAAGGTGGTGACCTGCTGGCAGAGGGTGTCAAACGGGGAACACACTCTGTCGGCCTCAGACATCTGGCTGGTTTGTACTGTCAGGCGAGTACTTACCGAGGCCGAGATGCCGAGAGTGGTTCACCCTTGCACCCAAGCGCACTCCGCCCCCTGGAGGTGAGACAGGGAGAGGAAAGCACGAGGGAGCACTGGCCACCAGCAGGTAGGAGTATCTTGCTGTAGGGTCTGGTAGAGACGAGTTGACTTGAGAGCAGGCCGGGAGTCAAACACCAGGAGTAGACAGGCTCAGACAGGAACCAGTAGCAAGAGAACAAAGTCCAGGCAGGAGCTTAGCAGCAAGCAACAAGTCCAGGCAGAGACTGGTAGGCAGGTTAAGCAAAAGAAGTCCCGGGTGCAGGCAGAGGGTCAGGGGCTGAAGACAAGCAGCGGAATCACATCACCCGGTGACCACGCCCCATGCCTTTATAAGTCGTTGCGTGCCACGCACACGGCATTACAGCGGGAGACCTCGTCGTGTCAACATCTCAAGAAGAGAAGAGGGAAGAGGACGACGGGGAAGACCGGGCCCCCACTAGCAAAAGAGCTGGCAGAAGATAGCGGCGGTGCCCGGCAGAAGGCAGAAAGCACTGGAGAGCGTGGAGAAGGCACCGGAGAGCGGGAGAAGAGGCCCGAGGTCGGAAGAAGACCCCCGAAGTCGGAAGAAGACCCCCGAAGTCGGTAGAAGACCCCCCTGCTGCCTAATAAATTACTTTAAAAAGCTGTCTAGTGTGTTTTTTTTATTGACACTTTTCCCCCAGGTGAATGGGTAGGGGTACGGTGTACCCCATACTCATTCACATAGGAAGGGGGGCCGGGATCTGGGGGCCCCTAATTAAAAGGGGCTCGCAGATTCCGATAAGCCTCCCCTCCCGCCCGCAGACCCCGACAACCAACGGCCAGGGTTGTCGGGAAGAGGCCCTTGTCCCCATCAACATGGGGACAAGGTGCTTTGGGGTGGGGGGCTGCAGGGCGCCCCCTGCCCCAAAGCACCTACCCCCCATGTTGAGGGCATGCGGCCTGGTATGGTTCAGGAGGGGGGGGCGCTCGCTCGTCCCCACCCCCTTTCCTGACCGGCCTGCATGCTCGAGTAAGGGTCTGGTATGGATTTTGGGGGGACCCCCACACCGTTTTTTTCAGCGTAGGGGGTTCCCCTTGAAATCCATACCAGACCTAATGGCCTGGTATGCTCTTGGAGGGGAACCCATGCCGGTTTTTTATTTGGCATGGAGTTCCCCCTCATGATTCATACCAAACACAGGGGACAGCCTGTCCTGGAGGCGACTTCAAGTTGCTCCAAGTCGTGCTGTGGTTCACTCTCAAGTCGTGTCCAAGTTGCCTCGCAAAGTCGTGCTCAAAGTCGTGTTGCCCCTGTGTGAACCGGCTCTTTAACTGTTAATTTGCTGTTTCCTTTCTATATATTATTTTGCTTTATAGATCCATTTTTTACTAAGCACAGAGGTTCACACATATAGTCAGTTAGTTTACCTCCCAGTGAGGATCTGTTAACTATCACATACCCACCAGGGATGAGCCGAACACCCCCCTGTTCGGTTCGCACCAGAACCTGCGAACAGACAGAATGTTCGAGTGAACTTTAGAACCCTATTATATACAATGGACTCGAACGTTCGAAATCTAAAGTGCTAATTATAAAGGCTTATATGCAAGTTATTGTCCTAAAAAGTGTTTGGGGACCCGGGTCCTGCCCCAGGGGACATGTATCAATGCAAAAAAAATAGGGCTGTGGAAATTAACTATTAATTCATCGATTAATTGTTTTGATCGATCAAAATTCTTTTGATCGATCAAAATTCTTTAGGCTTGCCGTGTCCATCTGAAGGGCTCCTTTGCTGTGCCTTCATATCTGCATGCTGGCGGGACCTTACTATCTGCCACACGCAAGGGCTGTTACACTTCCCTCTATCAACCTGGGATTCTACAGCCATCCACTGGGAGTTGTGATAGTTCCCTTCACGGGACATCTACATGCCGACGGACTGATGTTAACCCCTCCTCATCTGGATTCAGCAGTGGTATCGTTGTACACATTTTTATACCAGTATTATACTTAGCTACATGTTTTTATGACTGCTTTTGCTACCGTTTGGTATTACTCGCACCATGTTTACAGTTTATGTAGCTACATCGATTTTATCTCCAGTGCAATATTTATTTTGTTACCTACTTGAAGACTATAAAAGTTTTAATGCTATTCCCATCGAGCGCTGCCTTTGTGTGTTTTTTGTATCCTGCTATCCATTTTTCCAGTGGTTGGTAGCTGCACTGGGAATCAGCCTGCAAGGAGATCAGCTAAAAGTAGTTGGATCTGTATGTGCGTTATAATTAATCGAAATTAGTCGATTAATCGATTAAAAAAAAAATCGATTAATCCAACACGAAAATTTTAATCAGTAACAGCCCTAAAAAAAAAGTTTTAAAAACAGCCGTTTTTTCGGGAGCAGTGATTTTATTAATGCTTAAAATGAAAAAATAAAAGTGAAATATTCCTTTAAATTTCGTACCTGGGGTGTGTGTATAGTATGCATGTAAAGTGGCGCATGTTTCCCGTGCTTAGAACTGTCCCTGCATAAATTGTAATTTTTGAAGGAAAAAAAGTCATTTAAAACTCACTCGCGGCTATTAATGAATTGTCGGCTCCCGGCAATACATACAAAAGTCATTGATAAAAAAAAAAAAAGCGTGGGGGTCCCCCAGAATTCAATTACCAGGCCCTTCAGGTCTGGTATAGATATTAAGGGGAACCCCACCGCAAATTTAAAAAAAAATGTGTGCGGTTCCCCCAAATATTCATACCAGGCCCTTCAGATCTGGCATGGATTTTAAGGGGAACTCCACCCCAAATAAAATAAAAAATGGCGTGGAGTCCCCAAAAAAATCCATACCAGACCCTTATCCGAGCACGCAACCTGGCAGGCCGCAGGAAAAGAGGGGGGATGAGAGAGCGCCCCCCCTCCTGAACCGTACCAGGCCACATGCCCTCAACATGGGGAGGATGTCCCCATGTTGATGGGAACAAGGGTCTTATCCCCACAACCCTTGCCCGGTGGTTGTGGGGGTCTGCGGGCGGGGGGCTTATCGGAATCTGGAAGACCCCTTTAACAAAGGGGACCCCCAGATCCCGGCCTCCCTATGTGAATTGGTAAGGGGTACATTGTACCCCTACCATTTCACGAAGAAAGTGTCAAAAAATGTAAAAAAAAACACACCAACACCTTGGAAAAGTCCTTTATTAAAAAAAAAAAAAAAAAAAAACCATTCCAGCGGTGAAATCCAGTGTCCCGCGGCGATCCGATGTCCAGCGCTGTCCGTCATTGGCTGAGCCTGAGCGGACCTGATGTGGAACATCCTCCGCAGTCTATTACATGTATAGACCCGCCCCTTCTAAAGTTCCCCATCAGGTCCGCTCAGCCAATGACTCGGCGTAAGGCTGAGGACCTGATGCGAAACATGAGAAGGGGCGGGTCTATACATGTATTACACAGTGAGGGAAGTTCCCCATCAGGTTCGCCCCCTCGGTATGTCAGACCCCGCCTACGTCATTGGCCTGAGCGGACCTGATAGGGAACTTCCTTCACTGTGTAAATTTAAATTACACAGTGAAGGAAGTTCCCCGCTCAGGCAAATGACGTAGGCGCGGTCTGACATACCGAGGGGGCGGACCTGATGGGGAACTTTCCTCACTGTGTAATACATGTATAGACCCGCCCCTTCTCATGTTCCACATCAGGTCCTCAGCCTTACACCTATTCATTGGCTGAGCGGACCTGATGGTGAACTTTAGAAGGGGCGGGTCTATACATGTAATAGACTGAGGAGGAAGTTCCCCATCAGGTCCGCTCAGGCTCAGCCAATGACGGACAGCGCTGGACATCGGATCGCTGCGGGACACTGGATTTCACCGCTGGAATGTTTTGTTTTGTTTTTTTTAATAAAGGACTTTTCCAAGGTGTGTGTGTTTTTTTTTTTACATTTTTTGACACTTTCTTCATGAAATGGTAGGGGTACAATGTACCCCTTACCAATTCACATAGGGGGGGGGCGGGATCCGGGGGTCCCCTTTGTTAAAGGGGTCTTCCAGATTCCGATAAGCCCCCCGCCCGCAGACCCCCACAACCACCGGGCAAGGGTTGTGGGGATGAGGCCCTTGTCCCCATCAACATGGGGACATCCTCCCCATGTTGAGGGCATGTGGCCTGGTACGGTTCAGGAGGGGGGGCGCTCTCTCGTCCCCCCCCTCTTTTCCTGCGGCCTGCCAGGTTGCGTTCTCGGATAAGGGTCTGGTATGGATTTTTGGGGGGACTCCACGCCATTTTTTTTTAATTTGTGGTGGAGTTCCCCTTAAAATCCATGCCAGATCTGAAGGGCCTGGTATGGATATTTGGGGGAACCGCACGCATTTTTTTTTTTATTTGCGGCGGGGTTCCCCTTAATATCTATACCAGACCTGAAGGGCCTGGTAATTGAATTCTGGGGGGCCCCCACGCTTTTTTTTTTTTTTTATCAATGACTTTTGTATGTATTGCCGGGAGCCGACAATTCATTAATAACCGCGAGTGAGTTTTAAATGACTTTTTTTCCTTCAAAAATGACATTTTATTCAGGGACAGTTCTAAGCACGGGAAACATGCGCCACTTTACATGCATATCATACACACCCCCCAGGTACGAAATTTAAAGGAATATTTCACTTTTATTTTTTCACTTTAAGCATTATTAAAATCACTGCTCCCGAAAAAACTGCCATTTTTAAAACTTCTTTTTGCATTGATACATGTCCCCTGGGGCAGGACCCGGGTCCCCAAACACTTTTTAGGACAATAACTTGCATATAAGCCTTTATAATTAGCACTTTAGATTTCTCCCATAGACTTTTCGAATTAGCCGCGAACACCCCAATTTGTTCGCTGTTCGGCGAACGGGCGAACAGGCAATGTTCGAGTCGAACATGAGTTCGACTCGAACTCGAAGCTCATCCCTAATACCCACTATAAGTTGCTGATCACCACCATTACCAGTATAGTGTCATAGCTGGGGTAGATTCCTGTATACTGTATATTCCATAGTTTGTAGACGCTACAACTTTTACATAAACCATTTAACATACACTTATTGGGATTTTTTCCAAAGACATGTAGCATAATACATTTTGGCCTAATTTATGAAGAAATTTGATTTTTTATTTTATTTTTTTTAAACAATATGTTAAATAACAGAAAGTAGAAACAACTTTTTTTCCAAATGGTCTGTCTTTTTTTGTTTATATAATAATAAAACAAAATGGCAAGGATAAAATACCAGCAAAATAAATCTTTATTTGTGTGAATTTTTTTTTTTTAGATATGTAATTCGCATACAGTGTTGCATGACCAAACAACTGCCAGATAAAGTAGCGCAGTGCTGAAAAGCAAAAAATGCTCTGGTCGTAAAGGGGGTAAAACATTCTGGGGGTCAAGTGTTTAAAAAAAATGTGACTGTGTGGGGCTCTGCCCACCTGGCTGTGTCATTCATTCACAGAGTTCTGTGAATGGGAGAACTACAACTCCTAATAGCAATTGTGGCTGATGACTAAAGCCCCGTACACACGGTTGGACTTTTGCCCAACAAACTTTGTTTTAAGCAAGTTGGACCAACAATCCGACCGTGTGTACGCTCCATCGGACAAACTTTTTTCGTTTGGTTTTGGATTTCATCTGACAAAAGTTGGGTCTGCAAACGGACAAACTTTTGCCCAACAAAAGTCAGATGGAGCAAAGTCCGACCGTGTGTACAGAAAACCATCGGACTTTAGTCCGATGGACAAAACAACTAATGTTAAAATCAACCAACAATAGCAGAAGTTGACCAAAGGGTGGCAGTAAAGAGCAGAAAAAACATGTGATGTTGTAAGAAGTTTTAAGAAAGTTTGCAGAAAAGTCAGAGCGTGTGTATGCTATGGGTGTTCCCAACCAACTCCGTTCGGACAAAAAACCACGGAAAAGTCAGATGGAAGTCCGACCGTGTGTACGAGGCTTTATAGTTCTCAATGAACTACGAGGGCGCTCAGATGCTCTACATAGTTTATTGGCTCTTCTTGTCATTCAGTAACTGCCTGCCTGTATGGGGTACAAGAAGACAGCTACAATGACAGTCTGCAGTAGCCTGAGATTGCACCTGTGATCTGCTGATCACGGGTACAATGCTTTACAGCCTCCTAATAAAAAATAAAAAATGCTAAAAAAAAATCCCAGCAAATAGATTGTTTTTTTTTCTTTAAAGATGAACTTATACTCTGAAGGGGCAGCAATTGGGGGTGGTAAAACTAAACTGCATGGTTTTATCACCCCCCAAGAGCTAGTGTAAAAGAAGGCTTAGGGTAGCTTTATGATTGTTCCATAAGGCTATATTCTTGGTTTGGTGGAACATTTAGTTTACTTCTTATATGTTATGAAAAGAAATGGTGGTATTGAGAGACACTGATCACATGTCTGTGGCCAGTAGGGATGAGCTCGGTGTTCGAGTCGAACATACGTTCGACTCGAACATCGGCTGTTCGATCGTTCGACGAAGATCGAACGATTTGGGCCGTTCGCGCCTAATTCGAGTGACGCGAACGGCCCACAATGCACTACGCCATCGCAGTGTCATCCAGGCGCTGTGATTGGCCAAGCATGCACTGTGACCCCGCATGCTTGGCCAATCACAGCGCCGGCAGCGAGGAGAGCAATGATTGGCCACAGGCAGGATGCCTGTGGCCAATTATTGCTGAGGGTGTTTAGTACACGCCCCACACTATAAAAGGCCGCCAGCACGGCGGCCTAGTGTAGTGTGTTCCGGAGCAGGGAAAGAGAAGCATAGGCAGGGACAGTGACATTTTTTTTTCTTGCTTAACCTGGATTCCTTTAGTTTAGGGAAAGAGAAGGATAGGTAGGGAGAGTGTCAGTGTGTTTTACTGTGCGAATCCTTGTTTCTAGGGACAGGGAAGGACAGTGAGGGAAATTCTCCTTGTGCTATAGTGTGCTAAAGCATTGATCATCAACCATCTTTAAAAAATCATTTTTTCTAGGGACAGAAAACTATAGGTAGGGAGAGTGTCAGTGTGTTTTACTGTGATAATCCTTGTTTCTAGGGACAGGGAAGGACAGTGAGGGAAATTCTCCTTGTGCTATAGTGTGCTAAAGCATTGATCATCAACCATCTTTAAAAAAAATGTTTTTCTAGGGACAGAAAACTATAGGTAGGGAGAGTGTCAGTTTCTTTCACTGTGATAATCCTTGTTTCTAGGGACAGGGAAGGACAGTGAGGGAAATTCTCCTTGTGCTATACTGTGCTAAAGCATTGATCATCAACCATCTTTAAAAAAACATTTTTTCTAGGGACAGAAAACTATAGGTAGGGAGAGTGTCAGTTTCTTTCACTGTGATAATCCTTGTTTCTAGGGACAGGGAAGGACAGTGAGGGAAATTCTCCTTGTGCTATACTGTGCTAAAGCATTGATCATCAACCATCTTTAAAAAAACATTTTTTCTAGGGACAGAAAACTATAGGTAGGGAGAGTGTCATTTTCTTTCACTGTGATAATCCTTGTTTCTAGGGACAGGGAAGGACAGTGAGGGAAATTCTCCTTGTGCTATACTGTGCTAAAGCATTGATCATCAACCATCTTTAAAAAAACATTTTTTCTAGGGACAGAAAACTATAGGTAGGGAGAGTGTCATTTTCTTTCACTGTGATAATCCTTGTTTCTAGGGACAGGGAAGGACAGTGAGGGAAATTCTCCTTGTGCTATACTGTGCTAAAGCATTGATCATCAACCATCTTTAAAAAAACATTTTTTCTAGGGACAGAAAACTATAGGTAGGGAGAGTGTCAGTTTCTTTCACTGTGATAATCCTTGTTTCTAGGGACAGGGAAGGACAGTGAGGGAAATTCTCCTTGTGCTATAGTGTGCTAAAGCATTGATCATCAACCATCTTTAAAAAAACATTTTTTCTAGGGACAGAAAACTATAGGTAGGGAGAGTGTCATTTTCTTTCACTGTGATAATCCTTGTTTCTAGGGACAGGGAAGGACAGTGAGGGAAATTCTCCTTGTGCTATAGTGTGCTAAAGCATTGATCATCAACCATCTTTAAAAAAACATTTTTTCTAGGGACAGAAAACTATAGGTAGGGAGAGTGTCAGTTTCTTTCACTGTGATAATCCTTGTTTCTAGGGACAGGGAAGGACAGTGAGGGAAATTCTCCTTGTGCTATACTGCGCTAAAGCATTGATCATCAACCATCTTTAAAAAAACATTTTTTCTAGGGACAGAAAACTATAGGTAGGGAGAGTGTCAGTTTCTTTCACTGTGATAATCCTTGATTCTAGGGACAGGGAAGGACAGTGAGGGAAATTCTCCTTGTGCTATACTGTGCTAAAGCATTGATCATCAACCATCTTTGAAATCCTTGTTTTTTGGACAGTCAGGGAAATTGTCGTTGTGCTATTCTGTGCGAAAGCAATCATCCTCAACCATATTTAGAAATCCTTAAGTAAAGGGACAGAGAAGGACACCTGAAGGTAGCCCTTATTGCTTTTTTCCCATCTCCCTGCAGGCCATCTATTAGAATGTCTGGAAGGCAAACAAGGAGAGGCAGACAGTCAGGAGGCAATAAAAGAGGGCAAGCAGGCTCTGTGTCTGGGGGCAACAGTGCTGGTCGTGGACGCGGTGCATTGTCATCAGCACATGGCCATGGGACACGCTTGTCCTTCTTTTCGGCAGCTGGACATGTTGAGCCACATCATGCCGAAGACTTGGTAGAGTGGATGACCAAGCCCTCCTCCTCCTCCTCATCCTCTCTCACCCAGGCTCAGGGTACTGGCAAAGCAGCTGCCAAAGCGTCCTCTTCCCTGGTATCAATGTCAGACTCATCATCAGTCACTCCTTCCCTAGACCCACCATGTCCTCCTCCTGAGGAGTCCCCTGAACTGTTTGAGCACAGTGTTGGGTACATGCTCCAGGAGGATGCCCAGCGTTTCGAAGGGTCTGATGATGAAACCCAGCTACAGGAAGGCAGTAGCGTGAGAGCAGACAGAGGGGATGCTCAAGAAGGACACCAATCTGGCAGTCATGTTCCAGCAGCTGCAGCATACTGCCAGATTGGCTCCAGTGATGAGGAGGGAGGGGATGATGAGGTCACTGACTCCACGTGGGTGCCTAATAGGAGAGAGGAGGAGGAGGAGGATGAGGAGGAGGCACATCTCCAACGAGGCAGGATGCCCTTTGGTGGCCAGCGTAAGGGCAGTACACCGACGGAATCACACCGCAGAGCTCCGCCTGTGCAGGGCGCTGCCTCTGCCCGTCATTCAAAAAGTTCTTTGGTGTGGGCCTTTTTTGAGGCTAGTGCATCAGATGGCACAGCTGCTGTTTGCAACATATGTCTCAAGCGTATATCGCGTGGCCAAAACATCAGCCGCTTGGGTACCACATGCCTGACCAGACATATGTTGACCTGCCATGCAGCTCGTTGGCAATCCTACCTCAAAGACCCACACCAAAGAACAAAGCGGACCTCTCCTTGCACCGCATCAGCTGGAATCTCCAACCCCACTATAACTTCAGTCCTCTCTGAAACATGCACTGAGAGGAATGAAGGTGTAGAATTAGGTGTGTCACAGCCAAGTACTTGCGGCCACTCTGCTAGCAGTACACCGACGTCCGATTCTAGCAGGCAAATTTCCCTGCCCCAGCTGCTGGACCGTCAAAAGAAGTTCACTCCCAGCCATCCACATGCCCAGCGGTTGAATGCTAGCTTGGCTAAATTGCTAGCGCTTCAACTGCTGCCTTTTCAGTTGGTAGACTCGGCCCCCTTCCGTGAGTTTGTGCAATGTGCGGTTCCTCAGTGGCAGGTTCCCAAACGCCACTTTTTCTCACGGAAGGCTATTCCGGCTCTCTACCGGCATGTGGAAGGCAATGTCTTGGCCTCGCTGGACAGGGCGGTCAGCGGTAAGGTGCATATTACCACTGACTCATGGTCCAGCAGGCATGGACAGGGACGTTACCTTTCTTTCACGGCCCATTGGGTCACTCTTTTGGCAGCTGGGAAGGATGCAGGACAAGGTGCAGTAGTGTTGGAGGTTGTTCCACCGCCACGCCTCCAAAATGCTACTACTGGTTGTGACACACCTCTCTCCTCCACCCCCTCCTCTTCTTCTTCCTCCATGGCCTCTTCCTGTGCTTTGTCCTCTGAACCAGCGGTGCTCCGTAGCCGTTCAAGGGGCTACGCAAGTACGCAGGCAAAAAGATGCCATGCCGTGCTTGCGCTGGTGTGTTTGGGGGACAGAAGCCACACTGGGGCAGAGGTCCTGTCTGCTCTGCAGGGCCAAGCCGAGAGGTGGTTGACGCCACGCCAGCTTAAGCCAGGAATGGTGGTTTGCAACAATGGCACCAACCTCCTCTCCGCCCTCCGACAGGGACAACTGACCCATGTGCCCTGTGTGGCTCACGTCCTTAACCTGGTGGTGCAGCGGTTCTTGGGCAGGTACCCGGGCTTACAGGATGTCCTGAGGCAGGCCAGGAAAGTCTGTGTGCATTTCCGCAGATCTTATAATGTCAGTGCTCGCCTGGCTGAGCTGCAAAAGGAGTTGAACCTGCCCAAGAACCGCCTTATATGTGACATGCCCACCAGGTGGAACTCAACGTTGGCCATGCTGCAGCGGCTGCACACGCAGCAGAGGGCCATCAATTAGTACCTGTGCGACTACGGCACCAGGACAGGGTCAGGGGAGCTTGGTTTTTTTTCTCCACGCACCATTTGAGGAGGCCACGAGGATGGTGAGCAGTGACAGTGCATGCATCAGTGACACTGTACCTCTTGTCCACCTGTTGGAGCACACGCTGCGTGGAATAATGGACAGGGCACTTGAGGCAGAACAGAGGCAGGAAGAGGAGGACTTCCTTGCCTCTCAAGGCCCCCTTTACCCAGACAGTGTTCCTTCTGTCCCACCCATCGCACAGGAAGAGGAGGAGGAGGAGGAGGATTGTGTCAGCATGGAGGTGGAGGCTGGCACTCAGCATCATCAGCAGCAGTCTTTTAGGGATGATTTACAGTCCCAAGAAACCAGTGGACTTGTACGTGGCTGGGAGGAGGTGGCTGCGGATCATGTCGTCCTTAGTGACCCAGAGGACTCCGGAACGAATGCCTCAGCAAACCTACGCTGCATGGCCTCCCTGATCCTGCAAAGTCTGCGGAAGGATCCTCGTATTCTTCGGATCAAGGAGAGGGACCATTACTGGCTGGCCACTCTCCTTGATCCACGGTACAAGGGTAAGGTTGCGGACCTTATGTTACCGTCGCAGAGGGAGCAGAGGATGAGACAACTCCGGGAGGCCTTGCAGAAAGGTCTGTGCAACGCGTTCCCAGAGACTGGGAGGTTACAAACTCCTGGTCCTGGACAACGAGTTGCTGAGGCTTCGGCCAGTCAAAGAAGGAGCGGTGGGGAAGGTGGCCGTCTGACCGATGCGTTCAGACAATTCTTTAGTCCGCAGCCCCAAAGTATGATCGGTTCCAGCAACCATCGCCAGCGTCTGATAAACATGGTGCAGGAATATCTAGGGGCAAGGTCAGACTTGGACACCTTCCCCACCGAAAATCCTCTGGCTTACTGGGTCTTGAGGATGGATCACTGGCCAGAGCTTGCACAGTATGCAATTGAGCTACTGGCCTGTCCTGCATCCAGCGTTCTTTCAGAACGCAAATTCAGTGCTGCTGGAGGATTTGTCACGGATCACAGGGTGCGCCTGTCCACCGACTCGGTTGATCGACTGACTTTCATCAAGATGAACCAGTCTTGGATCACCACCAGCTACCACACACCTGATGCTGATATAACAGACTAATTGATTTTAACATGTCACATCCCTTCAAGACTGATGCTGATGCTGAGTGCCTGTGCTGTTATGTTGACTGGCTATCCTCCTCCTCCGAGTCCTCAATGATACGATTGATGATGATAGCTTGGAAGATCATTTTTGTTTATGGGTGCCGCCACCAGTGGCTAAGGCCCAATTTTTCAGCCCCTGTTTAACAGGGGCGTGTAATTACAATTTTTGAAGCAATAATTTGCCATAGGGCTCATTGCTGTGCTCCAAGTACAGTATCTGTGAGGGGTTGGAGTGTTGTGGCACCAGTGCCTAAGGCCCAATTTTTCAGCCCCTGTTTAACAGGGGCGTGTCATTACAATTTTTGAAGCAATACTTTGCAACAGGGCTCATTGCTGTGCTCCAAGTACAGTATCTGTGAGGGGTTGGAGTGTTGTGCCACCAGTGCCTAAGGCCCAATTTTTCAGCCCCTGTTTAACAGGGGCGTGTCATTACAATTTTTGAAGCAATACTTTGCAACAGGGCTCATTGCTGTGCTCCAAGTACAGTATCTGTGAGGGGTTGTAGTGTTGTGCCACCAGTGCCTAAGGCCCAATTTTTCAGCCCCTGTTCAACAGGGGCATGTAATTACAATTCTTGACCTAATAATTCACAGCAGGGCCCATTGCTGCACCCACCAAGAGTAACTCTGAGGGCTTACAGTGTTGTGGCAACGCCACCACCACCACCACCACGAAAGGCCCAATTTTTCAGCCCCTGTTCAAAAGGGGCATGTAATTACAATTCTTGATCTAATAATTCACAGCAGGGCCCATTCCTGCACCCACCAAGAGTAACTCTGAGGGCTTACAGTGTTGTGGCAACACCACCACCACCACCACCACCACGAAAGGCCCAATTTTTCAGGCCCTGTTCAACAGGGGCATGCAATTACAATTCTTGATCTAATAATTCACAGCAGGGCCCATTGCTGCACCCACCAAGAGTAATTGTCAGGGCTTACAGTGTTGTGGCACCAGCACCACCATCAAAGGCCCAATTTTTACTACCACTGTTCAACAATTATATGTAATTAAAATTCCTGATATAATAGTTGACAGCAGGGCGTTCCATCACCAACCAAGAGAAACTGTGAGTGCTTACAGTGTTGTGCCAACACCAACAACTAAGGGGCCTATTTCTGCAGAGTATATACGGCAGGTCCCTACTTTCAAACATCCAACTTACAAACGACTCCTACTTGCAAACGCAAGAAGACAACAGGAAGTGAGAGGGAATCTACCCCTTGGAAGGAAAATTCTCTCCTGTAAGAATTAATATGGGAGAAAGGTGTCTCCTCTGTACTGATGCTTTATCACCAATCCTTGTTTCAAGAAAAACACCACATTTCAAAAACAGTTGTCATTGGGACGGAAAGTGAGGTGAAATGTTCTGAACAGGGGCACAGACAGCAAAACAAATGTTACAGGGGTGATAACCCTTACCTATGTTTTCCAAAAAGTTTAAAAATAGATTTTTGGGCTGGAGCTACACTTAAACAATGTACCTGTTCAAAATTACAAACAGATTCTACATAAGAACAAACCTACAGTCCCTGTCTTGTATGCACCGCCTGTATACGGCTGTTCAGAGTATATAGGGCCTTTTTTATTTTATGTGCGGGGTTCCCCTTAATATCCATACAAGACCCAAAGGGGCTGGTAATGGGCTGGGGTAGGGGGGAGGGGGTCATGGGGTAGCTATGCCATTTTTCTTAAAGATTTTCATCCATATTACCGGGACCAGACATTACATTAAAGCCGCAAGCAGTTTTAAATGGCTTTTTTTTCCTTTAGAAGTGTCATTTTGTGCAGGGACAGTTCTAAACACGGGAAACACGTGGCACTTCACAGGCATACTTTAGACACCCCCCAGGTACGATATTTAAAGGAATATTTGACTTTTTTTTTTTCACTTTATGCATCATTAAAATGACTGCTCCCGAAAAACGACCGTTTTTAAAACTTCTTTTTGCATTGATACATGTCCCCTGGTGCAGAACCCGGGTTCCCAAACCCTTTTTAGGACAATAACATGCATAATAGTCGTTATAATTAGCACTTTAGAATTCGAACGTTCGCATCCATTGTATTTAATAGGGTTCTAATGTTCGTACGAACTTTCGGTCCGTTCGCGGGTTCTGGTGCGAACCGAACCCGGGGGTGTTCGGCTCATCACTAGTGGCCAGCTTAGCACATTACGGTTGTATTATTTGCATACATATGTTTCAGGACAGACAAGTAGCTTCACACCCCTCATCTAAGAAAATGCCCAGGCCTTCAAAGCATTTACCAACCCACAAAGCTGGTGGTTGTATTTTTTTCTCTTTGTATCTTTGTATTATGCACTTTTTGCAATGCAAATACTCTGATATTGGCCTAAGAAAGCTTCCGAAGCTTTCACCATCCACAAAGCTGGTGGTGGATTAATCTTTCTGTTTTTCATTTGTATCTTTGTATTTCTGTATTTTTTTATGGCATTTCTGCGAAGCAAATTCTCTGATATTGGACAGAAAAAAGGCAATGGACACGATTTCCTTCCACCAGAGGTATCAATATCACCCTCAGGGGACAAACCAACTGACCTGACCAGTTCTGCTGTGGGTGTGATCTCTCCTCTCTATAAATATCCAGCAGGAATCTGGGATCATACACAGTCTACAGATCAACACCAACTCTCCATTGAGGTGACCAAGACACAAGACTACAATATGAAAACTACATTGATCCTCGCTGTGATCGCCGCCAGTCTCTTGATGTTTCAGCTCACCTCTGCAGATAAAGGTCAGTTGGGATATATATATATTGTGACAGCAGGAAGGTAAAGTCACCTGGTTGCATCCAGGGGGGTAGATATATTTCGCCCAGATTCAGGCTTTACGCCGACTTATACAACTAGGTGGAGAGTTGTATAAGCCCAGCTAAGGCTAGTGGGCTCATGGATGACTCATACCTCTAGGGAGAGGGCTGGGCGTCGTGCAGGCAGGGAGTTGATGAGGCCAGCTGAAGCCTGTCAGTTCGTTTAAGGCCTCTATAAAAACTCCCAGATTCATTAGGTGTTAGCTCATGCCTGGACCCAGACCTGTGTGGACTGTCTAGGGAGAGTGAACCCCTGTGCGGTGAGACAAAGCCTGTGTGGCTATTTGCTTGGACATTTAAAACCAGGGACTTAGGGACTAGGACAGCACTAGGCTGATCCCAGTTGTTAGTTAGGAAACCTGTATGTTTAGTCAGAGGTCAAGTTGACCAGGATTTATTTTGTTTATATGTTTCTTTTGGCTTTGCTGTGTTTTGTCACTGTAAATAGAAAATAAACCGCACCTTTTTTTTGATTTTGAAAACCACAACCTCCGTTTGCTGGGCCTGTTTTTGTGTGGGGAGCCCATCCCGGGGGTCACACACACCCGCTGCCGAGCTAACCCCCTCACAGTTGGTGGAGAATGCGGGCAGAAGAAACCGTTGAGCAGCTTGTGGTGCCCAAACCTTACAGGAAGTTGGTGTTGGAGTTGGCCCATGGGCACATTCTTGGAGGTCATCTGGGGACAGAGAAAACCCGAGAGAGGGTATTACAGAGATTCTATTGGCCGGGGGTGATGAAGGACATAGAAAATTATTGTTCCTCCTGCCCTGTGTGTCAGAGGTCGGCCCCGATGCCACATTTCCGTAGCCCGCTGGTCCCTCTACCCATCATTGAGGTCCCGTTTGAGAGGATCGCCATGGATTTGGTAGGTCCTATAATCAAGTCCGCTAGGGGGCACCAGTACATATTAGTTATAATGGACTATGCCACCCGTTATCCAGAAGCGATCCCTCTCCGAAATACCTCGGCCAAAACCATAGCCAAAGAGCTATCTCTTGTGTTTAGCCGGGTGGGTATTTGTAAAGAACTGCTTACGGACCAAGGTACACCCTTTATGTCCCGGGTTATGAAGGAGCTGTGTAAATTGTTCAAAGTGACGCAATTACGTACATCTGTGTATCACCCCCAAACCGATGGGCTGGTTGAAAGATTCAACAAAACCCTAAAACAAATGTTGAAGAAAGTGGTGGATAGAGATGGAAAGGATTGGGACTGTCTACTTCCTTATCTGATGTTTGCTATTAGGGAGGTGCCCCAATCCTCTCCATCTCTATCCACCACTTTCTTCAACATTTGTTTTAGGGTTTTGTTGAATCTTTCAACCAGCCCATCGGTTTGGGGGTGATACACAGATGTACGTAATTGCGTCACTTTGAACAATTTACACAGCTCCTTCATAACCCGGGACATAAAGGGTGTACCTTGGTCCGTAAGCAGTTCTTTACAAATACCCACCCGGCTAAACACAAGAGATAGCTCTTTGGCTATGGTTTTGGCCGAGGTATTTCGGAGAGGGATCGCTTCTGGATAACGGGTGGCATAGTCCATTATAACTAATATGTACTGGTGCCCCCTAGCGGACTTGATTATAGGACCTACCAAATCCATGGCGATCCTCTCAAACGGGACCTCAATGATGGGTAGAGGGACCAGCGGGCTACGGAAATGTGGCATCGGGGCCGACCTCTGACACACAGGGCAGGAGGAACAATAATTTTCTATGTCCTTCATCACCCCCGGCCAATAGAATCTCTGTAATACCCTCTCTCGGGTTTTCTCTGTCCCCAGATGACCTCCAAGAATGTGCCCATGGGCCAACTCCAACACCAACTTCCTGTAAGGTTTGGGCACCACAAGCTGCTCAACGGTTTCTTCTGCCCTTTTTGCCACCCGATACAGTAGGTCCTTCTCTACGCTGAAGTATGGGTAAGTGCAGGTATTATCTGGGTTCACTAACTCGCCATCTATTTTCACTACGTTTTCGCGTGCCTTTATTAGGGCGGGGTCTTTCAACTGTTCTGTGGCAAAGTTTTCCCTGTGAACCTCAAGATCAGAAAACTCCACAGACGGTAGGTTTTCGTCTGAGGAGGTGGGCTCCTCTCCAGTTTCTTGAGTCTCCCCTGCCAATACTGATAAGGGAAATTCCGGAGAGTCCTCACCACTCTCAGGGGAGTTCTGGCTATCACATTCCTGGTACATAGGGGCACCAGTGGGGGGCTCAGGATCATCCCACAGTTCCCAGAACTTCGGAAAATCCCTTCCCACAATGGCGTCATACGGTAACTGAGATACTAAGCCCACTGGATGAGAGAGGGTATTACAGAGATTCTATTGGCCTGGGGTGATGAAGGACATAGAAAATTATTGTTCCTCCTGCCCTGTGTGTCAGAGGTCGGCCCCGATGCCACATTTCCGTAGCCCGCTGGTCCCTCTACCCATCATTGAGGTCCCGTTTGAGAGAATCGCAATGGATTTGGTAGGTCCTATAATCAAGTCCGCTAGGGGGCACCAGTACATATTGGTTATAATGGACTATGCCACCCGTTATCCAGAAGCGATCCCTCTCAGAAATACCTCGGCCAAAACCATAGCCAAAGAGCTATCTCTTGTTTTTAGCCGGGTGGGTATTTGTAAAGAACTGCTTACGGACCAAGGTACACCCTTTATGTCCCGGGTTATGAAAGAGCTGTGTAAATTGCTCAAAGTGACGCAATTGCGTACATCTGTGTATCACCCCCAAACCGATGGGCTGGTTGAAAGATTCAACAAAACCCTAAAACAAATGTTGAAGAAAGTGGTGGATAGAGATGGAAAGGATTGGGACTGTCTACTTCCTTATTTGATGTTTGCTATTAGGGAGGTGCCCCAATCCTCTACGGGATTCTCCCCCTTTGAGTTACTGTATGGGAGACACCCAAGAGGGCTGTTGGATATTGCCAAGGAAACTTGGGAAAGTGAGAGTTCTCCCCACAGGAGTGTGATTGAGCATGTCGCCCTGATGCAAGATCGAATTGCACAGGTAATGCCCATCGTGAAGGAACATTTGGCCCAAGCGCAGTTGGCACAGCAGAGAGTGTACAACCGTGGAGCAAAGACCCGTACCTTTTCCCCGGGGGATAGGATATTGGTACTTGTCCCTACGGTTGAAAGTAAATTCCTTGCCAAATGGCAAGGCCCCTACGAGATAATGGAAAAAGTGAGCGAAGTGAATTACAAGGTCAGACAACCAGGAAGGCGAAAGCCCGAACAGATATATCACGTTAATCTGTTGAAAGCCTGGAGGGATAGAGAGTCCCTAGTCGCAGAAACTTGGTCACCAGCTCAAACTGGTTGCGTGATTCCGGAGGTTGGAATAGCAGCCACCTTGTCACAACCCCAACAACAGGAGGTTAAGGAGTTTGTGCTTCGCAACAAGGAGGTGTTCTCTGAGCTGCCGGGACAAACATCTGGGGTAGAGCATGATATTATTACCCCGCCCGGTGAAAGGGTGAAGTTAAAACCCTATCGGATCCCAGAGGCCCGACGGGAGGCAATATGGGAGGAAGTACAGAAAATGCTGAACTTAGGGGTGATAGAGGAGTCCCAAAGTGATTGGTCTAGTCCCATTGTGTTGGTGCCTAAACCGGATGGGAGCTGGCGATTTTGTAACGATTTTCGTCAGTTGAACAAAGTTACAAAATTTGACACCTACCCCATGCCATGTATAGATGAGTTGATCGACCGGCTGGGAACAGCCCGATACATGACGACTCTTGACCTCACAAAAGGGTATTGGCAAATTCCCCTGGCCAAGTCGGCCAAAGAGAAAACCGCATTTGTAACCCCAGACGGGGCGTTCCAATATAAGAGAATGCCGTTCGGGTTACAGAATGCGCCGGCCACATTCCAGCGGAAAATGGACCAGATACTGAGGCCCCATCGGAAGTATGCTGCGGCTTACCTGGATGACGTAATTGTCCATAGCACAGATTGGGCCTCACATCTGCCAAAAGTGCAAGCAGTCCTAGACTCTATCCGGGAAGCGGGGTTTACGGCTAACCCCAAGAAGTGTACCATTGGGCAGGAGGAGGCCAAATATCTTGGGTACACCATTGGCAGGGGAGTGATAAAACCCCAACTCAACAAAGTCGAGGCCATCCAGAGTTGGCCACGTCCCAACAGCAAGAAGCAGGTACGGGCCTTTCTGGGAATCGCGGGTTATTATCGGCGCTTCATTCCCCACTTTGCTTCTAAGGCTGTGCCCCTAACCAACCTGACGAAAGGGAAAGGGTCGGTCATGATTAAATGGACCCCCGAGGCTGAGGCAGCATTCCAATTCTTGAAACAAGCCTTATGTAGCCAGCCAGTGTTGTACTCACCCGACTTCTCTAAAGACTTTGTCGTACAAAGTGATGCGTCAGATGTGGGGTTAGGAGCAGTATTGTCCCAGGTCTGGAACGGGGAAGAGCACCCAGTCATTTACCTCAGCAGGAAGTTGAAGTCCCATGAGGTAAATTACGCCACGGTTGAAAAGGAGTGTTTAGCGGTGAAGTGGGCTCTAGATTCCCTTCGGTACTATCTGCTAGGTAGGCACTTTGACATGGTTACGGATCACGCTCCGTTAAAGTGGATGGCTCAAAACAAGGAGACAAATAGAAGAGTGAATAGGTGGTTCCTGGCCCTCCAGGAATTCAACTTCACAGTAAAGCATCGCCCTGGCGTTCAAATGGGGAATGTGGATGCTTTGTCTCGAGTACATGAATGCCTGATTGCTGGTGTTCCAACCCCAAGGTTAAAACAAGAGGGGGGGGTATGTGACAGCAGGAAGGTAAAGTCACCTGGTTGCATCCAGGGGGGTAGATATATTTCTCCCAGATTCAGGCTTTATGCTGACTTATACAACTAAGGTGGAGAGTTGTATAAGCCCAGCTGATGCTAGTAGGCTCATGGATGACTCATACCTCTAGGGAGAGTGTGGGGCGTCGTACAGACAGGGAGTTGATAAGGCCAGCTGAAGCTTGTCAGCTCATTTAGGCCTCTATAAGAACTCCCAGATTCATTAGGTGTTAGCTCATGCCTGGAACCAGACCTGTGTGGACTGTCTAGGGAGAGTGAACCCCTGTGCGGTGAGGCAAAGCCTGTGTGGCTATTTGTTTGGACTTTTACTAAACCAGGGACTTAGGGACTAGGACAGCACCAGGCTGATCCCAGTTGTTAGTTTAGGAAACCTGCATGTTTAGTCAGAGGTCAAACTGACCAGGATTTATTTTGTTTGTTTCTTTTTGGCTTTGCTGTGTTTTTGTCACTGTACATAGAGAAATAAACCGCACCTTTTGATTTTGAAAACCACAACCTCCGTCTGCTGGCCCTGTTTTTGTGTGGGGAGCCCAACCAGGGGGTCACACACACCCGCTACCGAATTAACCCCCTCACAATATATATATATATATTAGGGCTGTGGAATTAACTATTAATTCCTCGATTAATCGATTAATTGCTTTGATCGATCAAAATTCTTTTGATCGATCAAAATTCGATCAAAATTTTTTGGGCTTGCCGTGTCCATCTGAATGGCTCCTTTGCTGTGCCTTCATATCTGCATGCCGGCAGGACCTTACTATCTGCCACACGCAAGGGCTGTTACATTTCCCTCTATCACTTCCCTCTATCAGCCTGGGATTCTACAGCCATCCACTGGGAGTTGTGATAGTTCCCTTCACAGGACATCTACATGCCAACGGACTGATGTTAGCCCCTTCTCATCTGGATTCAGCAGTGGTATCGTTGTACACATTTTTATACCAGTATCATACTTAGATACATGTTTTTATGACTGCTTTTGCTACCATAGATTTTATCTCCAGTGCAATATTTATTTTGTTACCTACTTGAAGACTATAAAAGTTTTAATGCTATTCCCATCGAGCGCTGCCTTTGTGTGTTTTTTGTATTCTGCTATCGATTTTTCCAGTGGTTGGTAGCTGCACTGGGAATCCACCTTGCAAGGAGATCAGCTAAAAGTAGTTGGATATCTATGTGCGTTATAATTAATCGAAATTAGTCGATTAATCGATTAAAAAAAATCGATTAATCGAACACGAAAATTTTAATCAGTAACAGCCCTAATATATATATGTGTGTATGTATGTATGTATGTATGTTGGACATGGAGAGAAAAAAGTTTCCCGTGGGACTTTTTAGCAGCAAGAAATAATTGAAATCATTATTTAGTAAAAAAGTTTTATTTGATGAAAAGGCGCTTGGCCCTCGTAGATTAAAAATTAGTACATAAATTTATGAGCTCCGGTATTTACAAAGCCAGACATAGTGTATACAAAGACGGTTCAAGTCATGTACAAAGGTGGACAAAATGAATAATAAAATCATACGTCTTGAATGCATATGGTGAACAGAAGAGAGCCCCGATGCATTTCGACCCATTAAGGTCTTCCTCAAGGGGGTCTTATATTCTATGGAATGTCAAAAAACAATATATTAGGATTAAAGCATACTTTAAGCGTCTCCCATTGGTTACATCAAGTCATAAGGTTAATACAGAATATCTTTCATAGTAGTCAATATCAGTTAATGGAGGGACAGCCGAAAAAAAGGAATGCTATACATATATCTATTTCTAGAGAAATTTGCCTGTTTACCTTCCTTGCCACAAAGTATGGCTAAACCGGAGATTTAAAAAGCTAGATTCCGTATGGTCTCCCCAAGTCTCCCAAGAGAGGTCCATGCCACCAAAGCGTCCGCCTCCCGCTCCAAGGTGGGTCCGCTCCACAGGCAACTCTGCTCACAGGGGGTCACGCACTTAGGATGGGCGCCCCAATTGCGGGCAAGAAAGCAGGTTGTGTGAGTGGGTAGCTATGTAACCTGTGCCGAGCACCTGGAATTTGTAATAATAATCAATTTCAATGTTGCATATATGTTGCACTTTTTATTAGTTTATATTAGCTTCAAACAGGTGAGGCTAGAGCTCTTAACTGATTCACTTGGGAGGTGTATATGATCCTTGCAGGCGTTGCTGGGGCTGTCCTATTATTATTTACTATTATGTCAAAAGGTATACCCCAAGACACCAGCATCGATAAAATAACAGATGCTGGCAAATGTTTGTCATTGTATTCATGTTAAAGTAATGCTTTGTTTAAGAAATTTAAATAAAATGATTATTATATAAAGAATTGAATAAAGAGTAATATACAGTATGTGTGAGTGAAGTGATGGGAAATAAAATAAAAGTGCAAAGCGGGGCATTGGTGACCTATAGGTGACAATTAATGAGAAAATTTATATTACTAAAAAAATAGTGATTGTGAAGGATGAAAAAGCTGGTAGCTTATTGAAGTGATGTGATAAGAGAGTGTAAATTGTAGAGTGGGTCTGAATTACTTATATTTATTTATTAAAAAAGCAAATATCATGTAGTATATTAGGTGATAATAATGTGGCAATAAATATAAAAGTATACAACAGGAGTTGCACTAATTTGGTATGCTGAAAAATGTAGGCTATAGAAAACCTTTCCTGGCCAGCCTCACGTCAGCACACTATGGGTTAACCCCTTCCTCCGGTCTCCCAGTACCACCTTCTTTTAGCTGATAAATAGGGGGCCCCTCCTCCCTTGCCCTTGTTCCTTTTTTTTGGTCGGACGACCAGACCACCACGAAAAACAAGAAAACAACACAGAACAAACCCCCCTGCCGAACCCACCCACCCAGGTTCAAGCCTCTCCTGGGACTGGAAGGTCCAGAATACTAAAGGTAGCATCCTTTTAGAACACTGGACGCTCGAGGTGCATGAGCTATGCGGGCATATTGAGCTATAGGAGCTTACATACAGGGCTGTGGTGATGCTGTCTCCTCTCATGCTCCATGCTGCTGGGCTCCTTAGGAGCGTGCCGGCCGCCCCCTCCGTGCTTTCTGTGGAATTGCGATGACGTCACGGAGGGGGGCGGCGCTGGGGGCGTGAACTAGCGTGGCTAGAAAAGCCCTGTAAGCCAGGAAAATCATTGCTGTATGCCTCAGTGCTTGAGAGAGACGTCCTGGTGAGTCTCCTTCAGTGAGGGGGAGTGGAGAGATTGTGTCAGCATTATGCACTGCCTGTTTTTTTTTTAAAGTGACATGAACTTTATTTTACCTAACAGCACTCAGTGTTTCTCAAATATACTGCTGCCACCCCTAGAGAATTTGGACTAAATGCAAGGTAAAGAGCATTTATTTAAAAGAGATGACTATTATATATATATATATATGAGAGTGAGAATTTTCCTGTTGCTTATTGGCTATATCCTGTCTTTTATATAGCATGAGCTCACCACAGCCCCATAATGCACGAAGATCACCAGAAAGGTAGGAGGGGTCTATGGGGGCCACAATATAAAAGAGTGCAACACCAAAACTAAAGAGGTGTTTTGTCTTTTAGGAGCAGAAGCCCTAATACAAGACAAGTGCGGAAGAAAAAGACCCGCCACCGTTCTAAATCTCCGCAAGCGTCTGGGTCTCGGACAATGCACAAATCCCAATCCAGCCCAGGTCGCAAAACTACTCAAACTGCTACAGTAGCAGAGCCAAATGTGACCGGAGGCCGCCCTAATGAGGGGTTTTGCTGGGCATGTTCAGCGCCATCCGCTCCTGGGAAACTCTTATGCGCAGACTGCATCAAAGAGGTAGCCACAGACAAAGAAGCGGAGGCACGCAGAATAAAAGACTATATTCACGAGGCAGTGACAGAAAGTATACAGTCAGCCTCAGGCTTCAGGGCTCCGGGGACTAAAGCTAGAATCAGGAGCACAGCGGAGCAAAGGCGAGATTCGTCTCCAGTGCTAGAGGTGTCGTCACGAGATTCCTCGGACTCAGAGGAACCCTCTGAGTACTTATTTGACTTTCAATGCATAGAGCCTTACGTTGCGGCCGTAAAAGAGGCCATAGACTGGGAACAGGATGCCCAGCCACCTGAAAAAATTAAAAGGTTTTTTCCTAGCCGGAAGAACCAAGGGGAGACCTTTCCGCTCTTGCCTGAGATCCGAGAGTGGTTCGAAGAGGAATGGGAAAAGCCAGAAAAGAGGTTAAATGTACAGAATCGTTTCGCAAGGCTATACCCATTTAAGACTCCAGAAGCTGCCCTTTGGGAATCCCCACTAGGCATAGACGCGGCCTTACAGCGCTTGGCTAGACAAGTGGCCCTGCCATTGCAGGATTCTACAACTTTCAGAGACCCGATGGACAGACGTGCGGATACAGACCTAAAGAAGGTTTATTCATCTGCTGGTGTGGCTTGCCGCCCTGCCATAGCCTTAACCTCAGTCTCCAGAGCCTTGAAGGTTTGGACCACAAATGTCCAGACAGCTCTAAGGTCTAACGTGGAAATGGACAGAATCATTTCGGCAATGGAGGAATTGGATCTCTCAGCCGACTTCCTGGCAGAAGCCTCTATGGACTTAGTAAAACTTCTCGCTAGGATCATGGCTTTTGCAGTGACCGCAAAAAGGGTCCTATGGCTGCGTCATTGGGTAGCAGACAGTACCTCAAAACTGGGTCTCTGTAATATTCCATTTAATGGCAAAACGTTGTTTGGTGGCACCTTAGAAGAAGCTATTAAACGAGCTACAGGAGGGAAGTCGGGCCTGATACCACAAAGACCTAAAAGAAGACAGCAGGCCACCCGGTCAGGCCAATCAGACTACAGAAGGGCGCAGGATGCCAGATCATACAGACCGGGGCGAGAATACACAAGGCCCTATTGGAAGAGCTCCCAGAACTCTTTTCTACGAAACGTAAAGACCAAGGCCGCGCAGACCGCTAAGAAATCGGAGAAGTCTTTTTGACGGGTCAGCCGCCCATCCTCCCCAGGTGGGTGCCAGATTGGCATCCTTCTGGAGAGTATGGGCGGAGACGGTCAAGGACCAATGGGTCCAGAAGACGGTCAAGCAAGGATACAAAATAATTTTTCGACAAAAACCACCCAACATAGTGGCCCAGACAGAATGGCCACAAGACCAGAAAAAACGGAAGTGCTTACTAGAATATATAACCAAATTACTTCAAAAAAATGCAATCACACCGGTACCTCTAAAACAGCGGAAAACGGGAGTTTATTCACCAATTTTTCTGGTACCCAAAGCATCAGGAGATCTAAGACCGGTTTTGGACCTAAGATCCTTGAACCACTATATTGTCCCCAAAACATTCAAGATGGAATCAATATTTACGATTATATCAGTTCTGCAACCAGGAGACTGGTTAATATCAGTCGATTTAGCAGATGCGTACCTGCATGTCCCAATCAACGAGAAGCACCAAAAATACCTAAGATTCATGGTAGGGGAAGACCATTTCCAGTTCAGGTGTCTACCCTTCGGGATCAGCACAGCGCCTCGGGTCTTCTCCAAGATCTTGCTAGCTGTCATCGCCGTCATTCGATTAAGAGGCATAAAGATCTTCCACTACCTAGACGACATCTTAGTAGTGGCTCGTACAAGCGAAGAGTTAGCGACACAGCGCGAGCTAGTACTGGAGACTCTATCAGAATTCGGCTGGATTATCAACAAGCAGAAGAGCCAGCTGATCCCCTCTCAAGAGATGGAATACCTGGGACTTGTTTTCAACACAAGAAAAGGGCTTGTCTCGCTACCAGGACGCAAGAAAGTCGAGTTAGTAGCCTGCGTAAACAGCGTGATGGAGTCCTCATCACTGTCAGCAAGGGATTGCATGACACTTCTGGGAATGTTCACCGCAGCGATCCCAGCTATCCCCTGGGCAAGATTCCATACAAGAGCATTCCAGACATCCTTCCTGAACCAGTGGGATGGCGTATCATTGCACCAGAAGATCTTCATACCAAGACGGATCCGCCAAGGCCTGGCTTGGTGGATAGCACCAGAAAACCTGTCGCAGGGCATGCCCCTCAGCCCCGGAGACTGGATTCGGATAACCTCGGATGCCAGTCTCCGGGGCTCACTGCCTCGGCAGGCAGGTTCAAGGCGAATGGAGCAGGATGGAAACCAGACACTCCAACCTCTTGGAATTACAGGCAGCATACCTGGCCCTGCGGGCCTTCGAGAATCTAGTCCACGGGGCTCGAGTCAAACTGATGTTGGACAACCGAACGGCGGTGGCTTATATAGCCAAACAGGGTGGAACCAAGAGCTTGCCGCTGTTGCAGGTGGCAACCAACATATTCGTTTGGGCAGAAGCGCATGTGGAAGCCCTAACGGCAGCCTACATTCCGGGCAGTCAGAATCACATAGCAGACCGTCTGAGCCGGGATTTCCCCAACAAGAACGAATGGACACTCAACAGGGACGTCCTAGAGACAATCTTTCACAAGTGGGGGACACCCTCGGTAGACCTAATGGCGACTCCATGGAATGCGAAGACACCCCGGTTCGTGTCAAGGTTTCGCTGCGACGAGGCAGTAGCCCAAGACGCCTTCTCAATTCCGTGGGATTTTCCCTTTGTCTACCTTTTTCCACCGTTACCTCTGGTAATGAAAACCCTACTGAAGATTGCGAGGGAGAACGTCCATGCAATTGTAATCCTGCCCTTCTGGCCACGGAGACCATGGTTCCCTCTGCTCCTACAGATGGCGGCAGTCCCCCCAATACAGCTGCCACTGAAGAGAGACCTTCTACAGCAGGGCCAATGGTGTCATCCCAACCCGGGCAGGTTACAGCTGATGGCTTGGTTGTTGAATCGGCCAGACTACAGTCACAAGGCATCTCGGAGGAAGTAATTTCGACGCTACTAAAATCTAGAAAAGCCACAACCAATGTCACTTATAACAGAATTTGGAAGAAATTTACGGCATTTGCCCTGCAACAGAAGTTTTCTCCGTTATCCCCAAGCATTGCGCAAGTGTTGGACTTCTTACAGTCAGCTCTAAAAGCGGGCTTAGCCTATAACACCATAAAGGTTCAAGTGTCAGCATTGGCGTGCTTCACAGGTCACAAGTGGGCAGGTGAGCCTCTAATAAGACAGTTCCTCAGAGCAGTCATAAAATTGAAACCACCAAGGAGACCCCTGTTCCCAGCATGGGATCTGGGCACGGTACTAAAAGCCCTGCTCCTACATCCATTCATCCCTGCAGAGACATGCCCGCTTTGGTTCTTGACAGTCAAGCTGATCTTCCTTACAGCCATAACGTCGGCAAGAAGGGTTTCAGAACTAGCAGCTCTGTCCTGCAAGAATCCATATTGCATCATTCTCCAGGACAAAGTGATCCTAAGGCCCTCACCGGCCGTAACACCTAAAGTGGTTTCCAAATTCCATGTGAATTGGGAGGCAGTCCTACCAAGCATCACACAACCACCAAAACAAGCGGAAGAGCTAGATCTCAGACCACTGGACATGGTCAACTTGTTCTCAATTTACCTACACCGCTCTCTACAGGTACGCAAAACTAATACCCTTTTCGTCCTGCCATCCGGGCCTAGGAAAGGACAAGCGGCATCCACAAGAATCATAGCGACTTGGATCACCAAGGTGATAAGCCTCACGTATGAGAAACAGGGGCTGACGCCTCCACAAGTTCTTAGAGCTCATTCTACCAGAGGGGTGGCAGCCTCATGGGCAGCTTCGGCTAAGATACCGATTGAAGACATATGCAGGACCGCTAGTTGGAGCTCCTGCGAAACCTTTGCTAAACACTACAGTTTAGATGTCACAGCAGCCAACGCATCAAATTTTGGAAACGCAGTGGTGTCCACACCTCTGCAAACAAAATAAAATATTCACTATAGCAGCATTTTCAGTTGTTGTTCGAGTCTTATCTTTTCCCCACCCTAAATCAGCTAAATTAAATCCCATAGTGTGCTGACGTGAGGCTGGCCAGGAAAATGGAAAATTGTTATCAATACTTACTGTAATTTTCCTTTCCTGGCCTGTCCTCACGTCAGCACAGCTCTTTTCCCTCCCGATAAGCCTGTCTTCCTCCAGTTAAGTGGAACAAGGGCAAGGGAGGAGGGGCCCCCTATTTATCAGCTAAAAGAAGGTGGTACTGGGAGACCGGAGGAAGGGGTTAACCCATAGTGTGCTGACGTGAGGACAGGCCAGGAAAGGAAAATTACAGTAAGTATTGATAACAATTTTCCATTATACTCACGTCACAGAGCCTGTGAGTCTATGTATATATGTATGTATGTATGTATGTATGTATGTATGTATGTAGCGCACCAACCCCAGACTTTACCTGCTTTTCTTCTGTTTGGCTCCTCCGCAGGAAAGAATGAGGCCCACCGCACCACAAGCCCGTACTCTCCTGAATAGGGAGGTTGAGCGGTGTTAGTTTCTCGGGCCTGCTTGCAGCCAGTGTTTAAAAACCTCCAGTGCTGACCTCGTTTCTGTGGTAGTCAGAAACAAGCCTTTAGTTCTCCCCAGTAAGCAACTGTCCACACCAACTGAAAGGTCCAACTCTTATTTATTTTTCTCAGCACAATAAACAGTCTCTTTGAGAGCAGACAGGTTGGGACAAGACACAGGTCAGATAAGGTGGGAGAAGGTCCAGGCACAAACTTGAATTGGGTTTTCTCCTGCTCTGATCAGCACGAACAGGCTTGGCGCACGGTCCCTGCCACAGACCATGACGTTGGTCACTGCCACTGACCGGGTGGAAAAGATGAAAGCCACTGCCACTGACCTTGTGTGCATAGCGTCACTGCCACTGTGACATACCGAACACACACTTCCTTCCTTTAGTAACTTGGCCCCTTTTTAGGACAAGAACATCCCTCCGGAGAGTTACCAGAGGCCCCATCTGTCACCACGACTCTGCGCTGGGTCTTCAGAAAGGGTCACCTTCCTGGCCTCCTCAATCCTGGATACGGGTCCCCTCGCAAGGCAGATCCCTGGGAGCCTCGGTCCCTGGTGGATCCCAGCCAAAGGCTGCTGGGCTCCAGGCCTTTCTCCAAAGTACCTCACCCCAGACTGAAGGTGTCTGGGATGGAACAGCAGCTCCGTCTCTGGGCCTAGGGCACCCAGAGACAACCCAACCAGGCCTCCGGGCCTAGGGCACCCGGAGGCGACACACACGCACCCAGGCCTAAGGTGCCTGAGCGCGGAACCGACCCCACTGGAACATGGCCGCCCCCTTTTATATCCTCTCCTGACAGGCACAGCAGGTTCCCCGCCCTGCCCTACTGCTGCCAAGAGGGGACAAAAAAAAGGCACAACATTGTACTGCGATTTAACCCGGCCCATGGCAACAGCGCCACCTAGAGGCCCCAGGGAACTACACACCAGTACCATCTCCCAGGGATAGAAATGGTCCATGAACCCTAACAATTAGTGCATCTGAGCCTAGTTACCACTCAGATGCTTCCCCTAAATGCAACCACCCGCTATATATATATATATATATATATATATATATATATATATATATATATATAGCGGCCTCCTCACTCCCCTCTCTTTCTTCAGCTCGTCTGTCTCTTGTCTAGGGGTATCTTTTAGAGGGGAAGGGAGTGGGGACACTACGCCAGGCCTTTATCACAGGTGTCAGTGTGATACAAGCAAAGTTCTTTTACCTTCGGGTCAGTGCTGTGCACCTGGAGCCTCCACCGAGAGTTACCTTGAACAATGTCTGTCAGGAAATGAGCCCCACACCATTAAAGTCCAACACTCCTTTATTCTTCTAGAATGAACACAATCAGTTGAACTCCCTTAGTAGAAACAGAACAGAAAAGGAGGTGTGGATGCGAATAGGCCCAGACACAATGTGTTCTCCACTTTCCTTCCTGAAAGTGGGTTGCGGTCTCCGAACGAGGGGGGATTTCCTTCCAAGCGGTCTCCGGTGAGAGACTCACCCGTCACTGGCAATCTGCTGCACCAGGTCTGCACCAGGTCTTCGAATGAGGAGCTCCCCCAGGTCCATTACGCTTCCCGGATTCGGGTACCCACTCCCGGGGTTCCCTAGGATCTCCTTCCCTCGCGGAACTCAGTGTTGAGCACTGAGCTCCGGACCTCCATCTGAGTACCTCACCCCGGGCTAAAGGTGCCTGGGATGGAACACGACCTCCGACTGTCCTCTAGGCCTAGGCCCGCCTAGAGAACCAACACGAACCACCGTCCACAGGCTGAAGGTGCCCTGGACTCCGACCCCGTGACAAAGACGGCCGGCCCCTTTATACCCTCTCCCAGCAAACACGGCGGGTTCCCCGCCCCACCATACCGCTGCCGAGGGATGACAAAAAGGAGGCACAACACACAGCAATGATTCATCCCCAGCCCAGGGCAACAGCGCCACCCGCTGGGCTGCAGGGAATTACACATCACCAATGTCTCTGTCAAGTTCAAATTTACACCCGGGAAAGTAAATACCCGCTATATATATATATATATATATATATATATATATATATATATAATCCCCTAAATGCAACCACCCGCTCTAATTATATATTGTGAAGGGGTTAACTCGGTAGCGGGTGTGTGTGACCCCCTGGTTGGGCTCCCCACACAAAAACAGGGCCAGCAGACGGAGGTTGTGGTTTTCAAAATCAAAAGGTGCGGTTTATTTCTCTATGTACAGTGACAAAAACACAGCAAAGCCAAAAAGAAACATAAACAAAATAAATCCAGGTCAGTTTGACCTCTGACTAAACATGCAGGTTTCCTAAACTAACAACTGGGATCAGCCTGGTGCTGTCCTAGTCCCTAAGTCCCTGGTTTAGTAAAAGTCCAAACAAATAGCCACACAGGCTTTGCCTCACCGCACAGGGGTTCACTCTCCCTAGACAGTCCACACAGGTCTGGGTCCAGGCATGAGCAAACACCTAATGAATCTGGGAGTTTTTATAGAGGCCTTTAAATGAGCTGACAAGCTTCAGCTGGTCTCATCAACTCCCTGCCTGCACGACGCCCAGCCCTCTCCCTAGAGGTATGAGTCATCCATGAGCCCACTAGCCTCAGCTGGGCTTCATCAACTCCCTAGTTGTATAAGTCGGCATAAAGCCTGAATCTGGGAGAAATATATCTACCCCCCTGGATGCAACCAGGTGACTTTACCTTCCTGCTGTCACATACCCCCCCCTCTTGTTTTAACCTTGGGGTTGGAACACCAGCAATCAGGCATTCATGTACTCGAGACAAAGCATCCACATTCCCCATTTGAACGCCAGGGCGATGCTTTACTGTGAAGTTGAATTCCTGTAGGGCCAGGAACCACCTATTCACTCTTCTATTTGTCTCCTTGTTTTGAGCCATCCACTTTAACGGAGCGTGATCCGTAACCATGTCAAAGTGCCTACCTAGCAGATAGTACCGAAGGGAATCTAGAGCCCACTTCACCGCTAAACACTCCTTTTCAACCGTGGCGTAATTTACCTCATGGGACTTCAACTTCCTGCTGAGGTAAATGACTGGGTGCTCTTCCCCGTTCCAGACCTGGGACAATACTGCTCCTAACCCCACATCTGACGCATCACTTTGTACGACAAAGTCTTTAGAGAAGTCGGGTGAGTACAACACTGGCTGGCTACATAAGGCTTGTTTCAAGAATTGGAATGCTGCCTCAGCCTCGGGGGTCCATTTAATCATGACCGACCCTTTCCCTTTCGTCAGGTTGGTTAGGGGCACAGCCTTAGAAGCAAAGTGGGGAATGAAGCGCCGATAATAACCCGCGATTCCCAGAAAGGCCCGTACCTGCTTCTTGCTGTTGGGACGTGGCCAACTTTGGATGGCCTCGACTTTGTTGAGTTGGGGTTTTATCACTCCCCTGCCAATGGTGTACCCAAGATATTTGGCCTCCTCCTGCCCAATGGTACACTTCTTGGGGTTAGCCGTAAACCCCGCTTCCCGGATAGAGTCTAGGACTGCTTGCACTTTTGGCAGATGTGAGGCCCAATCTGTGCTATGGACAATTACGTCATCCAGGTAAGCCGCAGCATACTTCCGATGGGGCCTCAGTATCTGGTCCATTTTCCGCTGGAATGTGGCCGGTGCATTCTGTAACCCGAACGGCATTCTCTTATATTGGAACGCCCCGTCTGGGGTTACAAATGCGGTTTTCTCTTTGGCCGACTTGGCCAGGGGAATTTGCCAATACCCTTTTGTGAGGTCAAGAGTCGTCATGTATCGGGCTGTTCCCAGCCGGTCGATCAACTCATCTATACGTGGCATGGGGTAGGTGTCAAATTTTGTAACTTTGTTCAACTGACGAAAATCGTTACAAAATCGCCAGCTCCCATCCGGTTTAGGCACCAACACAATGGGACTAGACCAATCACTTTGGGACTCCTCTATCACCCCTAAGTTCAGCATTTTCTGTACTTCCTCCCGTATTGCCTCCCGTCGGGCCTCTGGGATCCGATAGGGTTTTAACTTCACCCTTTCACCGGGCGGGGTAATAATATCATGCTCTACCCCAGATGTTTGTCCCGGCAGCTCAGAGAACACCTCCTTGTTGCGAAGCACAAACTCCTTAACCTCCTGTTGTTGGGGTTGTGACAAGGTGGCTGCTATTCCAACCTCCGGAATCACGCAACCAGTTTGAGCTGGTGACCAAGTTTCTGTGACTAGGGACTCTCTATCCCTCCAGGCTTTCAACAGATTAACGTGATATATCTGTTCGGGCTTTCGCCTTCCTGGTTGTCTGACCTTGTAATTCACTTCGCTCACTTTTTCCATTATCTCGTAGGGGCCTTGCCATTTGGCAAGGAATTTACTTTCAACCGTAGGGACAAGTACCAATATCCTATCCCCCGGGGAAAAGGTACGGGTCTTTGCTCCACGGTTGTACACTCTCTGCTGTGCCAACTGCGCTTGGGCCAAATGTTCCTTCACGATGGGCATTACCTGTGCAATTCGATCTTGCATCAGGGCGACATGCTCAATCACACTCCTGTGGGGAGAACTCTCACTTTCCCAAGTTTCCTTGGCAATATCCAACAGCCCTCTTGGGTGTCTCCCATACAGTAACTCAAAGGCGGAGAATCCCGTAGAGGATTGGGGCACCTCCCTAATAGCAAACATCAAATAAGGAAGTAGACAGTCCCAATCCTTTCCATCTCTATCCACCACTTTCTTCAACATTTGTTTTAGGGTTTTGTTGAATCTTTCAACCAGCCTATCGGTTTGGGGGTGATACACAGATGTACGCAATTGCGTCACTTTGAACAATTTACACAGCTCTTTCATAACCCGGGACATAAAGGGTGTACCTTGGTCCGTAAGCAGTTCTTTACAAATACCCACCCGGCTAAAAACAAGAGATAGCTCTTTGGCTATGGTTTTGGCCGAGGTATTTCTGAGAGGGATCGCTTCTGGATAACGGGTGGCATAGTCCATTATAACCAATATGTACTGGTGCCCCCTAGCGGACTTGATTATAGGACCTACCAAATCCATTGCGATTCTCTCAAACGGGACCTCAATGATGGGTAGAGGGACCAGCGGGCTACGGAAATGTGGCATCGGGGCCGACCTCTGACACACAGGGCAGGAGGAACAATAATTTTCTATGTCCTTCATCACCCCAGGCCAATAGAATCTCTGTAATACCCTCTCTCGGGTTTTCTCTGTCCCCAGATGACCTCCAAGAATGTGCCCATGGGCCAACTCCAACACCAACTTCCTGTAAGGTTTGGGCACCACAAGCTGCTCAACGGTTTCTTCTGCCCTTTTTGCCACCCGATACAGTAGGTCCTTCTCTACGCTGAAGTATGGGTAAGTGCAGGTATTATCTGGGTTCACTAACTCGCCATTTATTTCCACTACGTTTTCCCGTGCCTTTATTAGGGCGGGGTCTTTTAACTGTTCTGTGGCAAAATTTTCCCTGTGAACCTCCAGATCAGAAAACTCCACAGACGGTAGGTTTTCGTCTGAGGAGGTGGGCTCCTCTCCAGTTTCTTGAGTCTCCCCTGCCAATACTGACAAGGGAAATCCTGGAGAGTCCTCACCACTCTCAGAGGAGTTCTGGCTATCACATTCCTGGTACATAGGGGCACCAGTGGGGGGCTCAGGATCATCCCACAGTTCCCAGAACTTCGGAAAATCCCTTCCCACAATGACATCATGCGGTAATTGAGATACTAACCCCACTGGATGAGAGAGGGTACCTTTGGGGGTCTCGAAACACACTGTAGTCACTGGATACTCTCGGGTGTCCCCATGCACACAAATAACAGCTACCTTGCTATTCCCAGAGACCTCTGTTTTAACTAATTCAGCCTTTATCAGGGTCACAAGGCTACCTGAATCCAGTAATACCACAACATTTCTACCATTAATACACATTTTGCATAAATGTTTCTCAGTTCCCCGAATGGCAGTGCATGCGACTGTCGCACACAGCGACTGACGTCTGTCCATCAGAAAGTCACATTGCATGGGTTCCTCCACAACTGGGCAATTTGCTGCAATATGTCCCGCTTGCCGGCAGCGGTAGCAAACAATCCATTTGGCTGCCTCTTGAGCCCCTGACTTCCCAGGCTGTTCTCGCCAAACTTTGGGTAGAGCTCCCACCCTCTCACTCTCTCCACCCTCACCCCTTGGAATCCTCTTATCCGCCCCTGGGGATGGTCTGGTCTTAGGGTGGAAAGTCCGAGAGTCTCTGGAAGAGGCCGTCAGGTTCTCTGTAGCCAAGTATTTCTCTACACGATCCACAAGACCACCGGCCGTCTCTGGGTCTCCATGGCTTACCCACTTTTGGATGGCAGTAGGAAGAGCTCTCAAAAACCGATCCATTACAACACGTTCCACAATCTCTGGTGCGGACAAAGTCTCTGGCTGTAGCCACTTCCTGCTCAGGTGAATGAGATCATACATTTGAGACCTGGGGGGTTTTCCAAGCTGGAAAGTCCAGTTATGCACACGCTGAGCCCGGACAGCCAGGGTGACACCCAGCCTTGCCAATATTTCAGCTTTTAGCATCACATAGTCTTTTGCTTGGTCAGGCTCTAGGTCATAGTAAGCCTTCTGCGATTCACCAGTTAACAGAGGAGCCACCAGTCCAGCCCACTGCTCCTCAGGCCACTTTTCTCTTTCAGCAGTCCTTTCAAATGTGGTCAAAAATACCTCTGGATCATCCTCTCCAGTCATTTTTGTCAATAAACGACTCACCCCAAAGGACGCGGTATTAGGGGGACGGCTTTCCTCACTGGTCTGCGGACGTTGCTGCATTACTGCTTCCATTTGTTGTAGTCTCTGCTCTTGCTTCTGTAACAGGTCTATGAAGCGGGCCTCAGATTGCTGCTGGGCTTGTTGATGAGCTTGCTGCTGGGCTGCAAGGCTCCTTTGCAAACCTGCATTTGTCTGCTGTTGATTGGCATTTGCTAGAGCCAGCTGTTTCAGTATCTCCTCCATGCTGGCTTAAAAACTGCCACTGGTTCTCCACCAACTGTGAAGGGGTTAACTCGGTAGCGGGTGTGTGTGACCCCCTGGTTGGGCTCCCCACACAAAAACAGGGCCAGCAGACGGAGGTTGTGGTTTTCAAAATCAAAAGGTGCGGTTTATTTCTCTATGTACAGTGACAAAAACACAGCAAAGCCAAAAAGAAACATAAACAAAATAAATCCTGGTCAGTTTGACCTCTGACTAAACATGCAGGTTTCCTAAACTAACAACTGGGATCAGCCTGGTGCTGTCCTAGTCCCTAAGTCCCTGGTTTAGTAAAAGTCCAAACAAATAGCCACACAGGCTTTGCCTCACCGCACAGGGGTTCACTCTCCCTAGACAGTCCACACAGGTCTGGGTCCAGGCATGAGCAAACACCTAATGAATCTGGGAGTTTTTATAGAGGCCTTTAAATGAGCTGACAAGCTTCAGCTGGTCTCATCAACTCCCTGCCTGCACGACGCCCAGCCCTCTCCCTAGAGGTATGAGTCATCCATGAGCCCACTAGCCTCAGCTGGGCTTCATCAACTCCCTAGTTGTATAAGTCGGCATAAAGCCTGAATCTGGGAGAAATATATCTACCCCCCTGGATGCAACCAGGTGACTTTACCTTCCTGCTGTCACAATATATATATATATATATATATATATATATATATATATATATATATATCTCACATACATACACACACAGGGTGCCTTATGTTGGTTTCACAAATATTTCTAAATGAATGCAACAAAAAATTATATTTGTAACTAAAGCCAGTTTTATTCCTTTATTTTGAATGTACTAGACATAGAACCCCTAGTAGGTTTGTTCCCACTGTAGATTCACCCTCTAGATTTTGTCTCGTTATTGTTATCTGGACTGAAAGGGAGGGAAAAGTTAACCAGATGAAGATTTGAGGGGAAATCATTACACTATCCATACTGTGTATGTATTCTCCCCATTTTTTGTGTGTGGGTATAATAGTTATTTTGTTTTTGTCCTCCCTCGTCATCTCTAGCTATTTTGCCTCTCCCCTTTCTCTTTTGCTCCATTTGTACCGTTTTTTACTGATAAATAGGGATGAGCTTCGAGTTCGAGTCAAACTCATGTTCGACTCGAACATTGCCTGTTCGCCGAACAACGAACAATTTGGGGTGTTCGCGGCAAATTCGAAAAGTCTATGGGAGAAATCTAAAGTGCTAATTATAAAGGCTTATATGCAAGTTATTGTCCTAAAAAGTGTTTGGGGACTTGGGTCCTGCCCCAGGGGACATGTATCAATGCAAAAAAAAAGTTTTAAAAACTGACGTTTTTTTAGGAGCAGTGATTTTAATAATGCTTAAAATTAAAAAATAAAAGTGAAATATTCCTTTAAATTTCGTACCTGGGGGGTGTTTATGATATGCATGTAAAGTGGCGCATGTTTCCCGTGCTTAGAACTGTCCCTGCACAAAGTGTCATTTTTGAAGGAAAAAAAGTCATTTAAAACTCACTCGCGGCTATTAATGAATTGTCGGGTTTTATCAATACATAGAAAAGTCATTGATAAAAAAAAAAAAAGCGTGGGGGTTCCCCCAAATTCAATTACCAGGCCCTTTAGGTCTGGAATGGATATTAAGGGGAACCCCGCCGCAAATTAAAAAAAATGGCGTGGGGTTTCCCCTAAATATCCATACCAGGCCCTTGAGATCTGGCATGGATTTTAAGGGGAACTCCACCCCAAATTTTTAAAAAAATGGCGTGGAGTCCCCCCAAAAATCCATACCAGACCCTTATCCGAGCACGCAACCTGGCCGGCCACAGGGGAAGAGGGGGGGACAAGAGAGCGCCCCCCCCTCCCTCCTGAACCGTACCAGGCCACATGCCCTCAACATGGGGAGGATGTCCCCATGTTGATGGGGACAAGGGCCTCATCCCCACAACCCTTGCCCGGTGGTTGTGGGGGTCTGCGGGCGGGGGGGCTTATCGGAATCTGGAAGACCCCTTTAACAAAGGGGACCCCCAGATCCCGACCCCCCCCTATGTGAATTGGTAAGGGGTACATTGTACCCCTACCATTTCACGAAGAAAGTGTCAAAAAATGTAAATAAAAACACACACACCTTGGAAAAGTCCTTTATTAAAAAATAAAAAAATAATAATAAAAAAAAAACATTCCAGCGATGAAATCCAGTGTCATGCGGCGATCCCGATGTCCAGCGCTGTCCGTCATTGGTTGTGCCTGTGCGGACCTGATGGGGAACTTCCTCCGCTGTGTTATAAATGTATAGACCCGCCCCTTCTAAAGTTCCCCATCAGGTCCGCTCAGCGGACCATATGCGGAACATGAGAAGGGGCGGGTCTATACATGTATTACACAGCGAATGAAGTTCCCCATCAGGTCCGCCCCCTCGGTATGTCCGACCCCGCCTACGTCATTGGCCTGAGCGGGAAACTTCCTTCACTGTGTAAATTTAAATTACACAGTGAAGGAAGTTCCCCGCTCAGGCCAATGACGTAGGCGGGGTCGGACATACCGAGGGGGCGGACCTAATGGGGAACTTCATTCGCTGTGTAATACATGTATAGACCCGCCCCTTCTCATGTTCCGCATCTGGCCCGCTGAGCGGACCTGATGGGGAACTTTAGAAGGGGCGGGTCTATACATTTAAAACACAGCGGAGGAAGTTCCCCATCAGGTCCGCACAGGCACAACCAATGACGGACAGCGCTGGACATCGGGATCGCCGCGGGACACTGGATTTCATCGCTGGAATGTTTTTTGTTTTTTTTTTAATAAAGGACTTTTCCAAGGTGTGTGTGTTTTTATTTACATTTTTTGACACTTTCTTCGTGAAATGGTAGGGGTAATATGTACCCTTTACCAATTCACATAGGGGGGGGCCGGGATCTGGGGGTCCCCTTTGTTAAAGGGGTCTTCCAGATTCCGATAAGCCCCCCGCCCGCAGACCCCCACAACCACCGGGCAAGGGTTGTGGGGATGAGGCCCTTGTCCCCATCAACATGGGGACATCCTCCCCATGTTGAGGGCATGTGGCCTGGTACGGTTCAGGAGGGAGGGGGGCCGCTCTCTCATCCCCCCCTCTTCCCCTGCGGCCGGCCAGGTTGCGTGCTCGGATAAGGGTCTGGTATGGATTTTTGGGGGGACTCCACGCCATTTTTTTTAAATTTGGGGTGGAGTTCCCCTTAAAATCCATGCCAGATCTCAAGGGCCTAGTATGGATATTTAGGGGGAACCCCACGGCATTTTTTTTTTATTTGCGGCGGGGTTCCCCTTAATATCCATTCCAGACCTAAAGGGCCTGGTAATTGAATTTGGGGGAACCCCCACGCTTTTTTTTTTTTATCAATGACTTTTCTATGTATTGATAAAAGCCGACAATTCATTAATAGCCGCGAGTGAGTTTTAAATGACTTTTTTTCCTTTAAAAATGACACTTTGTGCAGGGACAGTTCTAAGCACGGGAAACATGCGCGACTTTACATGCATATCTTACACACCCCCCAGGTATGAAATTTAAAGGAATATTTCACTTTTATTTTTTCATTTTAAGCATTATTAAAATCACCGCTCCCGTAAAAACGTCTATTTTTTAAACCTTTTTTTGCATTGATACATGTCCCCTGGTGCAGGACCCGGGTCCCCAAACACTTTTTAGGACAATAAATTGCATATTAGCCTTTATAATTAGCACTTTAGATTTCGAACGTTCGAGTCCATTGTATTTAATAGGGTTCTAAAGTTCACACGAACATTCTGTCTGTTCGCAGGTTCTGGTGCGAACCGAACAGGGGGGTGTTCGGCTCATCCATGCTGATTAACTAGTATGAGGTAGTTTCCATAAATCTGTCCATAAATAGGTACTGTATTTGTTAAACCTAGAGCTGTATTTCCATCATTGATTTGTTTTGCTCATCATAACTTGTCATAGCATATTGTTACAACATGTAAATCAGGGGTGCAAAACCAGTGGCCTGGGGGCCACATGTGGCCCGCGGAGCCCTATGATGTGGCCCTTGACCTCCTGCTCTGGGATGGCGGGTTGCCGAACTGCCATCCCACAGCATCAGTGTTGTGAACGAAGCAGGTGGTAGAGGAAACAAGCGACTGTGGAGCAGATGCCCATTAGACGATGCTTCCTGTACAGCGCCAGCTCTTGCCACAGGCGGACTCTATGGCAAAGTGCAGCTTTCCCGCAGGAAAGCCACAGATGCACTGCGCTGCATCCTCGGTGTGGGCAAACCACAGCTCATCAGTGTGAAAGCAGTCTTATGCCGCGTACACACTACTGTTTTTAATGTCATTTTAAAAAACGACGTTTTTCTCGACGTGATTTTTCTTGTTTCCTCTCAAGCCTGTCTTGCATACACACGTTCGTTAAAAAAAACGCTCGAGCAAAGCGCAGTGACGTACAACACGTACGACGGCACTATAAAGGGGAAGTTCCATTCGGATGGCGCCACCCTTCATGTTAATAAAGTTTGTTGAGAGACGATTCGCGCTTTTCAGCCTCGTGCTTTTCAGTCCGTTACAGCGCGACAAATGTATCTCCATTACAAACGATAGTTTTACCAGAACGAGCACTCCCGTCTCATACTTGATTCTGAGCATGCGCGTTTTTTTTCCCCTCGTAAAAGCATACACACTACCGTTTTTCACGACGTGAAAAAAAACGACGTGAAAAAATAGAGCAGGTTCTAATTTTTTTTTAGGCCGTTTTTCACGTCGTTAAAAATGCTCTGGAGCATACACACAATCGTTTTTAGTGACCGATTTAAAAAATGGCATTTTTAACAACGTGAAAAACGGTCGTGTGTACGCGGCATTAGGCCCTTTTCACACGATCGACCCGAACCAATCGGACCCTCCATTTACCTCTACAGAGCGGCAGATGTAAACAGACTTTTGTCTGTTTACGTCCGCCTACCTCCAATCCGGGAAAAAAAAAAGAAAGTGGATTCATCCCCTTCCTACTGGGCGGATCAGAGGGCCTATAGAGTAGGCGTGACCTTTCATCCACCTGCTCATTGTGGCCCGTGACCGGTTACCATGTCGCTTAAATGGCTCTCACTCTTCAAAAGGTTGGGCACCCCTGATGTAAATGATAAAATATAAAGGAGTGAAGGCAAAAAAAAACTATGTGTATGTTGACTGACTTACCACCTCTGTTGGAAGTCTCATCTTAAGCATTCACTTATCTTTCGATAAAATAATCCTTCCTAATGTTCTCACACTTTTACTAGTTTGAAGTATGGTCCTGCTTTCTTGATCTCAGATTAATATGGATATGGGAAATCTGTAATTTTTTTCGGTTAGAAAAAAAAAAAATGTGGTCCATGCATGGGGGAAAAACTACCCAACCTGAGAATTTTTTTAAAAAACAGGGACATACTGACAAAGCCGGTGTTCGTAGTGGTGGGTGGGGTGAACGATAGGTGTGGATAAATTGAAATTAATATTGAGTGGTTGTGGGAAATCCCCAGGCATCAATGTGAGGAATATTGCCCCAGCACTGGTGGTCAGTTGTAAGTGGTGAGTATCATAATTTACAAAGAAAATGTAGTTAAAATCACAGGACAGACCTGCCGAAAACTGGACAGATTGGCGGTATGAGCTCAGATCTCATGTCTAGTGGTAAACCCCGCACTTATTAACCTTTTTCTGTATGGTTCCAACAGTTTTGTCGCTGATATTCACGTATTTTTTATTTTTTTATTTTTTTTAGGTGGAATCTGTAACTTAGTTCCACAGGCGGGTCCATGTGAGGCATATATGCCTCGCTATTTCTATAATAACAATAAAGGCATATGCCAAGAATTCATCTATGGCGGTTGTCGAGGAAATGGAAACAACTTTCGTGATAAGAGATCCTGCGAGGACACCTGCAAATGAGGTATTTTTATCTCTGTGCCTTATCATTGTATATTGATTGATTTCAGAACATTTCAAGCCTGAAAAACAGGTTTCTCCACAACGCACCACATTGATGCATTAAAGATGTGTTCCCATAAGTCGTGGCGCTATTCTGGGCAGGCTGTCTGTGGATTCAGTACTGTATGTGACTGACTTTTCAGACGGCCTGCATGAGACCTCAGAAACAAGCAGAGGTCAGTGATGGCAGCCTACATGTTTCTCTCCATACTGTACACGATTCTCTAAAATATACATGAGGGCATTTTTTTTTTTTTTGTGGAAGGTTAGATTCTATCAGGTTTTTGTTGCTGTCTGTGTCACCACTGGGGAGATTTACCCTCTCTATTTGTCTCAGGGACCATTGTTACTGAGACAGGAAAATTATGGGAAATCCAAAAATGTTGTCAACAAAACAAGTGGTGAAGGTAAATCTTCCAATTAGGACACATGTTACAGTGACAACTGTCTTGGAAGATGATCTTCTCTCGCTTCCTGTTGTATCTCTGTGACAGGTAGTGAAAAAAATCTCCCCAATGGGATAGACTGCAAGAGAAACTGTCAGAGGTTTTGAACCTGACCTAGTCTATCCAAAACGTTTGGTTTACCAGCAAAAAGCAGATTTTCTGGATTGGGCAAGCTTCCAGCAAAGAAAATGTGCTCATCTATTTATCCCAGATCAGTACCCAGGGCCTTAACCTCTTCTCGGTGATGGTATGCATATATGCAACCTCTCGACTGGTGGGGTTTAACCCTGAGAGGCTGCATATATGAGACCCTGTGTAAATACTTTTCTGTTCCGAGAACTCCCAGCACAGTCAACGGCGGGCCTGGAAAGCTCCCAATGCATACAGTCAATCACAGTGGTCACATGACCTGCATAACCGCTTCCGCCTCCCAGCAGAAGCTCCTAACCCCCTTGGCGGTAATCCCGAGTCTGGCTCGGGGTGAGTTTTTCATGCTAAGAGCAGTAACCCCGAGCCAGACTCGGGATTGCATTGCAGGACACACGGAAGTTACTTACCTTGTTCCCTGGATCCTGCGATGTCTCCCTGCTGTGTGTGCGAGCTGTCTCCTCCCTCGATTCACACTGCCGAGTGCCGAGCTCCGTTCCCTGCGATGTTGCGGCGCACAGGGGAGGAGTTCGGCGCCAAATTCAAAAAGTTAAAAATACAGTATACTGTAATCTTACAGATTACAGTACTGTATCAAATAATTACACACCCCCTTTGTCCCTAGTGGTCTGTCCAGTGTCCTGCATGCACTTTTATATTATAAAAACTGTTCTTTCTGCCTGGAAACTGGAGATTGTCCATAGCAACCAAAAAAAGTGTCCCTTTATGTCAAAAGTGGTTTTAGACCAGCTAAAAAACAGTGATAATAAATTAGAAACACTTGCAGAATTGAGCGATAGCGATTTGTGGGGAAATTCGTCATCAAACACTAAATCTAATGACAGCGACAATTCTGCAACTGAGCAAATTTCAGTGTTTTTGATTTGATTACATTATTGAATATTTTTTATTATAATTACATTACTATTTATTACAATTTATGATTTTGTGTTTCAAACTTTATCATACCCGGGATGTCTACTAGACTCTTGTTTGGTCAGGTTTAAGTAAGTAATTACTAAGAATTGCAGGCCTACAATACATAACACCAAATTTCCATGCAAAATAATTGTACTGCTTTTTGGTACATAATTCCAGACAGAATCATACCGCCAGGGAGGTTAAAGGGCCAGGAGGCAGCAGCAGGAAGGGGTTAAAGAGGAGTTCCTAGTCTGTATAAAAAAAAAAAGTCAGCAACTACAAATACTTTTAATATAAGGACCCTTACCTATCCAGAAATCCTGCGATCTCGGCAGCCCTAGCCAATTCGTCAATCGGCTTCGGGCGCAGACACTGGCATCTGTAGTAAGGTAAACAGTGAGTCAAGCCTTGCGGCTTCACAGCCTGTTTCCTACTGCGCATGCGCGAGTCGTGCTGTGCTTTCTGAATGCTCCATTGTCTTCTGGGACCTCTGTGTGTCCCAGAAGGCAGTGGGGGGGGAGGAGGGGCCTGAATTTTCATGATTTTACCAGGTAATTGGGAGTGGGTACCTGTCAAAACCAGGTACCCGCTCCCCCCAAAAAAAGTGCCAAATATGGCAGTGGAGGAGGGGGGGTGGGAACAAGCAGATTCCCCTTCTGGGTGGAGTTTCAATTCAAGTTCAAACACAAATGGAACCTGTGATTTGCCCATGAAGGGAATAGTCTTGGTTTCTCCAGTTGTCAAATTTAGTTTAAGGTGGAGCAAGCCAGAATTTCTGCTGTATAATAACATTTACCCTGCTCCAGATTGAAGTCAATAAGTAACACTGCGCTCCACTATCGGGCTGATAAAGCATCTACCAAATCTGCCTGATACCCAGTGTTCAAATGTATTGGATAAATACCCAAAAAGAAACTGATAAGTCCAAATAAAATTCAACTGACCTCAATTAAGTAACCATTGTCCCATTGACTGACTAGCATGCATGGGAAGAGATCTGGTTACCATATTTTTTTTTTCATGTGTGTTGATCAGTATTGGTGGAGCTGTTGCTTTATTCATAGATCAACCACTTCCCCCTCTCACACCTGTACACACCCTATGGACCAAAGCAGTTTTCACATTTCTGCTATGGACCTGTTCATTTGGCAATACCTTTTGTCATTACTTAACCCGTTGCTGCCGGCTTAACACATATGTGCGGAAGCAAAAAAATGAGCTGAAACATCTACACATCACGCATATGTGTCACTGGTGGCCAAGGTTTCTTTGTATAGAGCGTAATAACTGCAAATTCCCAGCACAGAGGCAGCTATCAGTCCCCACTAATGATCAGTAATCGAGGGACCGGCTCCCAATCATGTGGCAACTGTGACAGACAATCACAGTGGTCACATGATAACTGATCCTTCCTGCCTCCCAGGTGTTCAGAACATTTTAACCACTTCTCCACCAAGGACGTCATATGACGTCCTTGACTTTGAGGGGGGATATCTGAATGATGCCTGCAGCTACAGGCATCATTCAGATATTATTCTGTCATGCCGGTGATTCTGCGCACCATAAGAAAGATCATAGCGGCAGTTCCGCCGCTTGATCGTTCTTATAGGCGGCGGGAGGGGACATCCCCCCCCTCCCTCCAGCCACCATCCACTGCTTCTCCGGGCTCTCCCGTGCCATCGGGGGCCCGGAGAATGAATCAGTCGGCGTTGCATGAGGATCATAGAGATTTTCGGTGACCAGATGGTCACCAGTCATCTCTATGACTGTCGGAGTCCCGGGCGCGACGTTGTGACTGCGGCTGTCAGCATGAGATCGGTGAATTTTTTTTTCACCGATCTGATGCTTTCAGCCTGGAGGAGAGATGTGGGGTCTTATTGACCCCACATCTCTCCATAAAGAGGACCTGTCATGAATGATTCCTATTACAAGGGATGTTTACATTCCTTGTAATAGGAATAAAAGTGATCAAATTATTATTATTTTTTTTTTTAAATCAGTAAAAAAAAAAAAAAAAGAAAAAAAAAAAGTAAAACGCCCCTGTCCCCGGTAGCTTGTGCTCAGAAGCGAACACACATGTGAGGTGTTGCCGCGTGCGGTAGAGTGCGAGCAACAATTCTAGCACTCCTCTATAACTCAAATAGTAACCTGTAAAAAAAAAAAAAAAATTAAAGCGTCACCTATGGAGATTTTTAAGTACCGAAGTTTGGCGCCATTCCATGAGCGTGCACAATTTTAAAGCGTGACATGTTAGGTATATATTTACTCGGAGTAACAGCATCTTTCACATTATACAAAAAAATTGGGCTAACTTTACTGTTTTGTTGTGTTTTAATTCGTGAAACCGTTTTTTTTTTTTTCCCACAAAAGGCGTTTGAAAAATTATTGCGCAAATACCATGCAAGATAAAAAGTTGCAATGACCGCCATTTTATTCCCTAGGGTGTCTGCTAAAAAAAAATATATAATGTTTGGGGGTTCTGATTAATTTTCTAGCAAAAAATTATGATTTTTACATGAAGGAGAGAAGTGCCAGAATAGGCCCGGTGGAAAAGTGGTTAAAGAAATGTGGGGGCAGGTGGGTAGGGTTCAGGACGACAAAGTAATCATTTTATTTTTAAGGACAAACAAGGTTTAGTTTTTTTAGGCTATTGTCTTTTTGAAAACTTTTTCTTTTTTTATGAAACTCTTAGGCCTCGTACACGCGACCGATTTTCTCGTCCAAAACAGTCAAGAAAAGTGCCGCGAGAGTTTTTTTGTCTAGAAAAACGTTCGTGTGTATGGTTTTACGACGAGAAACTTGACGAGAATCTCGACGAGAAAATAGAGAACCTGCTCTCTATTTTCTTGTCAGGATTCCAGATTTCCTCGTCGTGTTTCTCGTCGGCCTGTTTTGTGACGAGAAAATGGTTTGTGTGTATGCTTTTACGACTCTTCCAAAAGCGCGCATGCTCACAAGCAACTATGAGACGGGAGCGCATCTTCTGGTAAAACAAGCCTTCATAATGGAGAGAGCACATTCGTCACGCTCATAAATATTTCATAGTTTAAATGTTCTGCATTGAAATCTTCGTTAGAATGTTACAATAATCAAAACGAGTGACCTTCTTTTGCTGCTGATATTCACACAGAGTTCTGCCTTATTTTTAACATTTTTCATGCTGCTCTTTATAAGATTTATGTGTATTATATCGTGCAAGTTTTTAGGAATAATTTAAATGGTTAGATTTTTCAAAATGATGGTAATTATAATTTCTCAATGTTTTGATAGCGATCTCCCATTTAATTTTGGAATCTATATTATTAAAATTTCACACCATGTTTTTGTGCTAATCAGATTTAGTTATTCTTTTGGGGGGGTGATATCTGTGCCTTTTATTGTCAGTCAAATGTATCTGCTTACTCCAAAGCTTGATTTTTTTTATTTAAAAATACACATAGTCAAGTATGAACTTAAACAAAAAACACATTTATTCATGTTTATAAATTAAATAAAGAGAAGGCAGCACTGGAGAAGCTGCTGCCATTTGTGCATCCCAGGGACCCCAGAGCACACAGCAACCCTGTGTGGACACTAAAATTGGGAGCTTGAGAAGGCCCACATTTCAGAACACAATCTGATGCTGGCCTCCCAGTGGTCAGGAACAGCAGCAGGTGAGATATATGTCCCAAGTGTGTGGTACTACAACAGGCTGCCTTCTGTCTGACCACAATGAAGCAAGGCCATCACTTCCTCTTCTTCCTGGCAACCTTCCCTGCAGCCTTTCCTGAAGCCTTTCCTGAAGCCTTTCCTGCAGCCTTTCCTGCAGCCTTCCTTCTTCGTTTGGCTGGAGGCTGGCCCACTGGAGGGTTACTCCTGTCAGGAGGAGGAGGTGGAGGTGTAGCAGAAGGGGGTGGGGCAGAAGAAGAAGGTGGAGGTGTAGCAGAAGGGGGTGGGGCAGAAGAAGAAGGTGGAGGTGTAGCAGAAGGGGGTGGGGCAGAAGGTGGAGGTGTAGCAGAAGAGGGTGGGGCAGAAGGTGGAGGTGTAGCAGAAGGGGGTGGGGCAGAAGGTGGAGGTGTAGCAGAAGGGGGTGGGGCAGAAGGGGGTGGGGCAGAAGGTGGAGGTGTAGCAGAAGGGGGTGGGGCAGAAGAGGAAGGTGGAGGTGGAGGTTGAGGTTGGGTCAGTTGGGCCACCTCACATATGGCGGTATTGGGGGTAATTTGCTCCATCACCCCCTTGTTGAGCAAGGTGATGGGCAGGGGCTCGCATAGGAGGCGTTGCTCCATGCTCATCACCTTGAACTTAGCCTCCACTAGGCCGGCAATGGCCTCTTCAGGGGATGTGGGCTCCTTGAGGGTGGCATGGGCCTCTTTAATAAGGGCCATTGCTGCCTCACTGGTGGTCCTGTCCCTCCTGCCTCTTTTGTGAAGCCGGATGGGAGGCACCTGGGATCTGGTGCTTCTCCTTTGCCCTGTCACCTCCTGTCTGCCACTGGGCCCTGCCACCTCCTGTCTGCCACTGGGCCCTGCCACCTCCTGGCTGCCACTGGGCCCTGCCACCTCCTGGCTGCCACTGGGCCCTGCCACCTCCTGGCTGCCACTGGGCCCTTCCTCCTCCTGCCTGACAGTTTCCAGACCCTCCTCCTGGCTGATTTCATCCTGTGTATGAAAAAGGAACATAGTTTAATATGTTGGTTTAATCTTTACATCAAACTTTGTAATCCTGATGGAAGCAATTAGAATGTAAATGCATAAATCCTTGCTTTAAATTTACCACTACATCAGCTTGACTATTTACCACACAATTAAGTGCAGAATAATGTCTACAGATCATGATTTCACTTGTGGAATACAAAATAATGTATGTTTCTCATCCTGACATATTTGGGAAACATTAATTTTATCCCACTACATTTTCAGTTAATACTATACCTGGCTCCAGATGGACAAATCAGGATCATCCAGGATGGCTGCCTCCTCTTGCTCCAGAGAAGGCTCAGGTTGGCTGCAGGGAAGTCTGGGGGGAAGAGTGGAGAGTGATGGCCTTGGCTCAATGTGGTCATCCAGGAAGGACATCCTGCTGTAGTACCACAAAATCGGGACATAAACATCATCTGCTGCTGCTCCTGACCTCTGAGAAGCCAGCACCTTAGAGCGTTCAGTCCTGTAGGTACCTCTCAAGCTCCCAATTTTAGTGTCCACTTGTTTTGCTGTGGCTGTGGGCACCTTGGTATGCACAAATGGGAGCAGCTTCTCCAGCGCTGCTTTTCTCACCCCATTTTTTTTTATGGATGGGGTTTTTGGTCTCCCACAGAGCCGGCAGCTCCCTTACCCGGTCAATAAATTCCGCCAGGAACTCTTTGTCGCTAATAAAGACATTCATATTGTATCTGCAAGTAAAATAAATTATATTTAAATAATGTGAGGCAAACAGTCTAACCTCCTTCACATCCTAGTCACCATATATATCCTCCACCAATCTCAAGACAGTAAGGCCAACAATTTTTACAAGTCTCACAAAATCACATACCTTCGTTCGCACGTCCGTCACTTGAACTCCTCTCTCCGCACACCGAACGTACTATAGTCACATGTGTGTTTGCTATATACACACCACGCATGCGTCAAAATTCGAACACGTCGCTCCGCACACGTCGCCCGCCCATGACGTTCTAGCTAACATCTTTTCCCCGCCCCTTCTCTTTCGGCGCGCAGACAGATATGGCGGAGTTACAGCAGGTGTCTGATAATTCCGCAACTAGCGAGGAGACAAGCCCGGAGACCGAGGAAACGTCACGATCAAGGAGGAGATTCAAGGCACCGAATATGTCTTTGGCGGAGATGGCGGAGATGGTGGACATCTTGGTCAAGGCTGATTATGATGCCAAGCATGGGCCGTATAGCAAACCAAATAGAAGGAAGGCCAAAATCCTCACTAAAGTTGTGAAGAGTCTGAGGGCGAAGTTCGGGGTGAAACGCTCAAATGAGCAGCTCAGAAAGAGGTGGTCAGACCTCAAACTGAGGGAGCCAGACCAGTTGAGGATCATAAAGAGGATGCTCGCTAAAAGTAAGTAAAATGACGACGTTTCTGCTATTAATCTTTTTAGAAACTGACATTTTTTTTTTTATCATATTGGACTCCCTTCCAAAATGTAATATTTTGAACTAGGTTGGGCACAGTAATCGTTCGTTACGTTACCGACACTTCGTTCGGCCACTATCCGTGGTTTTGGCTTATTTAAGAGCCACAAAAGTAATTAGACATCTGCCATTTTTGATCAAGTATTGTGGATAATTTTTAAGTCTAGATGATGTGTTTGTAAGGAGAATGAAATGCAAACTTTTATCAGTGTAAAGGAGAGGACACTCAGCAGCTGCTTCCACATCTGTACTTTGGAGCACTATAGTGTGGGCCACCAGACCCGCCTTTTTTGGGTGTCCCACACAGGTGCATCAGAGTTTATTTGTGGTGCCTCCATGTCCAAAAAATTACATCCAAATGTGAATACTAAACATATTTGGGGTCATAAATAATGCATTCTTCTTTAAATTCCGCACAAACACACACTTGTACCCCACTTCCAAACAATTTAGCCTGTTTTTAGTTTAACAATGAGATTTTTACAGTGTGATAAATAGACCTTTGGTTTTATTCTCATAGGGGAGAGAAGACTGGGAGGAGGACACTCCAGGGAGCACATGCACCCCACAACTTCCAAGCAACCCCAAACTCCCAAAGATCCACAACCGAAAGATGTGCAGGAAGTTGAGGTGGAGGAAAGAGAAGTGCAGGAAGGAGAGGTGGATGACGTTGTGGATCTGGTCACCACAACAGGTCAGTATCTGACACCACAGCTTAAGGTAAGCGAGGTAGGCCTGCAGAGTTTTATTTTTGTTTTTTTTGTTTTTTAGGGGATGGAAATGTTGTGAAGGATAGCACACGGTTCTCTGCTGACAGTGCCCTCCGCCTCATCCAGCAAGTGATGGAATGTAGCACGGAACTGGACCTAATTAAACAAAGAATCCATGTGATGGAACAAACATTTAAAGACATTCTCGATGTTTTGGGGAGAATTCAATAAGCCATCCAAACACATTTGTTTTTACATGTTTGTTTTTATATTTTTTTAGAATTTTTTGAGTAACAAACCAGCCAAAAATTGAATATGCACACAGTGTGTGAACATGTGCTATCTGCCATCAGGGGATATCCATGTACGTCTTTTGTGGGTGCAACCCCTTCCTCGTAGTATCAAAAGTCGGTGAACTGAGGAAAGGGATGCACCCCCAAAACACGTCTATTGATCACCCCTGATGGCAGATAGCACATGTTGACAATGGGGATCAGGATTGTAAACTTCCTATTTGCAAAAAAGTAAAAATGTGTGCATATTGAATTTTTGGCTGGGCAAGGGGTGGCAGGACCCCATATTAGGACGGGCACATACAGACATAGTTTGTGTAACTGAATGTCTCAGATTGCTCAGAGGTATCCAATGTTGTAATTTTAGAAATGCAAGTGATATTTTTGTATTTTCATAAGCCAAAATTTGCCGGGTTGTGGCCAGGCCAACCCCAAAGTAAAACAAAAAAAAAATTAAAAAAGAGAATGTGCAGAGAGTAAAATATTTGACCACAAACAACGTGTAGCTTCTTTTTATAATACTATCTAAGCTTATTTGGTTCTTTTGTAAGGTAACATAGTGAAATTGGTTGTTATTTACTAAAGTAAAATACACTTGCCACTACAAATGCACAAAGACAAACTAGGAGACAGGAAAGAACAAATAATTAAAGGTTTAAACAAGATTTTTATTGGGATACTTAGACATAGGCTGGCATAGGAATTGCCCCCCTACCCGTGAAATACTCCATGTATTTGTCCCGAACCACACGGGCATTTTGGGGGGGCAAGCCAAGACGGGCAGATTCCAGGCCCGGAAGGGGATTTGCAGGGGAAAGTCCAGCCTCTGGCAAAACTGAGGCCATATAGGAATTAGATTTTTGGCTCAGAAAGTTGTGTAGCACACAGCAGCATAACACTACATAGTTTATTTTGTAGTCCGCCAAGTGGATGGAAGTCATAAAAAGGCGGAACCGGCTGGCCATTATGCCGAAGGCATTTTCAACGACTCTTCGGGCCCTGGCCAGCCGGTAATTGAACACACTCTTCTCTGGGGTCAGGGTCCTCTGTGGAAATGGCCTCATAAGATGCCGTCCGAGTCCGAAGGCTTCATCAGCCAAGAAAACAAAGGGGAGTCCTTCAATATTCCCTGCATCCGGTGGCAATGCAAGGTCGTCACTCTGGAGACGGAGGGCAAACTCCGTCTGGATGAAGGATCCCCCATCGGACATCCGGCCATTCTTCCCTACATCAACATAGAGGAATTCATACCGTGCTGACACCACCGCCATCAGCACAATGCTATGAAATCCCTTGTAATTGTAGTAGTAGGACCCAGAACGGGGTGGCGGCACGATGCGGACGTGCTTCCCGTCTATGGCACCACCGCAGTTGGGGAAGTCCCACCGCGTGGCAAACTCCGATGCCACAGTCTGCCATTCCTGTGGCGTGGAAGGAAGCTGTGGAGTGAAACAAGATGAAATAATATTAGAAAAACAAAGGCATACATTACAAGGAAATTCTATCCCAAAAAATTAGAGACCAACATCAATCTAATTATACGTTTATTAAGGTGTGTAAAAAAAGTATAATGGAAGGCTCATTTATCATATTCATCACCCCCTCTGATGGGCCATTACTAAATTATTTTGGGGGGGGGAGATGTGTTTGGCCACAGGATAGCATTGCAGTGGCGGTGCGTCCAGAGTGGGCGCTGGAGCACTGTCCCCTCTCTCCTGTGCCCATCACTCAGAACAATACATAGGTTCATGCGTTGCATGAACCTATGTATTGTCTATGCCGCACACTATTCAGGTGGATGGCCTCTTGTAAAGCGACGGACATATGAATAATTGCGGCATTTAGGGGGTTAAAATTGCAGAGCAGAAACAGGTATTAAAATAGTCTTGCAAATTACAACCTGAGGGATGTAATTGGCTTCCTCAAAGAAAAATCGGGGACGCAAGGAGGGGGGCATTCCTTGTGTAAACACTGACAGGCTGCTCTGCCAATCATGTTCACCAAGTCTGTTTAATGGTAACATGATTGGCTGATGCAACATGAAGGGAAGGAGAAGACATCAAGGACAGAAGAAGGATGGCGCTGACCACAAGAAGGTAAGTGCAGGGCTGGGGGGAAACTGGCTGCATTAGAGGGGACTAAATGGCTGCATTTGAGGGAACAAAATGGCTGCATTGGAGGGGACAACTGGGGGCATTTATTAGGCAACAGAGCAAAAAAGGAGGAAGTTTATTTCCGAAATTGGGGTTGGAACCCCCCAACATTTGGAGCAAAAGGCGCCCCTGCTGGAAAAGTTAGTGAGGGGAAATATTTAGGGAGGATAAAAAAGAGGCAATCTAAAGCTTCCAACATGCATGGGGACAAAGGGGACATTCTCAGCATATTACAATCATGGTAATTAGGGAAGGATGAAAGAAATACAATACATTAGCATACATGTAATACATAAAATGTGATGTTAAGGGAGAAAACTTACCCTAATATAGTCCTCCTGCAGGACTTGTATAATGGCAGAACAGGTGTCTGGGATTATGAGGCCCAGAGCCTGGGGGGAGATGCCTGTGGTGAACTTCAAGTCCTGAAGACTTCTCCCTGTCACCAGGTAACGCAACGTGGCGATGAGCCTCTGCTCAGCACTGATGGCTTCCCGCATAACGGTGTCCTTCCTGGTAATATAGGGGGACACCAAAGCCAACAGTTCCTGAAAAACGGGGTCAGACATCCTCAGAAAATTCCTGTAGTCCTCAGGATTATTCTCGACGATCTCCCGCAGCAGAGGCATGTGGCAGAATTGGTCCCGCTGGAGCAACCAATTCTTGGTCCATGAACTCCTCCTCACACCATTCATGGACTGGTCTTGGTCCAAAACAAGCAGACCAACACCAAGCGCACGCACAGCACGAACTCGACGACGAGAACGTCCAGGCGACATGGCTAGGAAACGGTCGTCTAATCAGAACGTACAGAACAGAACGCACTTTAGAACAGCAAGGCCTATGAATAACGAACTGAAATTCAGAAACGAACAGGCAAGAACGCACTGTAAAACAGATACGACCTGCCTAGACGCCCTGAAAGTCAAGATACAAACCCACAAGCACAAACTGAACGGCAGAAAACGATCTGAAAAGTACGAAGACTGAAAAGCGCGAATCGTCTCTTCCCAAACTTTTACTTCACACGCGGTAACACGAGATCAGCAAAAGCAGCCCAAGGGGTGGCGCCAAGAAAAAAGATCTTCCCCTTTATAGTGCCGTCGTACGTGCTGGACGTGAGCGCAGAGAACCACGAGGAAATTGGAAAATGACAGTGTGTACGCATAGAAAGCTTGACGAGAAAATCGACAAGCTTAACAAGAATCTCGTCGAAAAAAACGACGTGTTTTTTACGACGAGAAAATCGGTCGTGTGTACGAGGCCATAGACAAAAAAGTAACATAACTAAAAATAAGTACTTTTTTCTTTATTTGGCGAGCCTTTATTAACAAAAAAAAAGTTTTTATTGTGCTGTTTAAAATGATACTAAAATAATAATTCTTGTACAAAGCAGATGATTTACAAATAAAGAAGTTGTGCGTTTTTTTTTCTTGTCAGGTTGCTTTAAAGTAGAAATAAACTGCACTGTAGCTTTTTTTTTTTTTTATGGGTCCCCAGGAGATTTCTTACATGCACAGCATATTAGCACAGACTTACCTGTCAAATGATGCTCTCCAGTGCTATGCTGTTAGCATTCGGACCCATCCCTCTTCTCCCAGTCTACTTTCTGGGCTTGCATTGTTCCATCACCTGAATGGCCTGGCCACAATGACATCACGCATGTGCGTGGGAGTCCCTTTATCTCTGCACAGAGTGATGCTGTAAATGTACTCTGGGCTGCGCATGCATTGTCTCAGTGTATATTACCACTAGCATGCCAGGAGAAACATTAATGACAAAAGACACAAATCTTTGTATCATAAAACCCCTACCTGTCAGCAGATAAAAAAAAAAGTTTAATTTCACTTTAAGAGCCCTTTCACACTGGCAGAGCCCCCGGACGTCGGTGGCAAAGCGGTGCTTTACCGTTGTTTTAGCTGCACTTTTCGGCCACCAAGCGGGGCGCTTTTAACCCCCGCTAGCAGCCGAAAAAGGGTTAAAAAGCCCTTACCGGCGCTTCAACGGCACTGCCCATTGATTTCAATGGGCAGGGGCGCTTTAGGAGCGGTGTATACACCGCTCCTAAAGCGACTCAAAGAAGCTGCTTGCAGGACTTTTTTGCCGTCCTGCCAGCGCACCGCTCCAATGTCAAAGCCCAGGGGCTTTGACATTGGAGTGAAAGGAGAGGCGCTATGCAGGTGCTATTTTTAGCGCTATAGCGCCTGTAAAAGCCTCAGTGTGAAAGGGGTCTAACTGACAGCATCTGCAGATTGAAATTCATCCCTTTGATCTGCAGGTGAATGAAACAGTGGATACAAAAGTAACAATGCTGCTTTGTATCTTTCTATTTTATACCGAAGAGGAAAAAAAACCCAGTTGGGACTTTAAGGGCAACAACTAATGATGTATAAAAATAGTAATTTTATTCACAAGATATACAAAATCACAACATTAAAAACATGAATGGTGCGATAGTATGCGAGTTCCCAAGAAAGGTCCAAGAAATCCCAACGCGTTTCGGGACACTGTCCGTCCCTTCGTCAGGGGCTACTATCCGGACGGGATCACACTATACAATGCAAATTAAAATATTTTAGAAAAATATATACATATACATTTCAACATTAATTGTCTGTACAGAAATGGGCAATAAGAACACAATAATCACACGGTGTAGGAATCATACCCAGTTACATCATTGTAAAGACTCCTGGTTGGACAGGCGGGCCCCCAGGGAAGGCACCGATGTACCTCCTGTGCACGAGGAGCACACAGGTGAGGAGGGTCCCCAAAACTCCCAGCAGATCCAAGCTGCACCACCAAAGCACAGACACAGCAGCCACGGTGCAATGGTCCTTCACGTTCTATTGAAAAAACAATAATGTATAAATTAAAACCATCCTCTCCCTGTCTCACCTCCAGGGGGCGGAGTGTGCCAAGTCGCAAGGGTGAACCGCTCCCTGGAGGTGAGACAGGGAGAGGATGGCGCGAAGAGGCACTGGCTACCAGCAGGAAGGGTAGGTCTTGCTAGATGATCCGGTAGAGCTGAACAGCTGAGCGAGGGTAGAAGGAAAGCCACCAAAATCAGGCTGAGGGTCAAACACCTGATAGGTGCTGCTCTTTGCAGGATCCTAGCTGAAGACACAAGTCCAGAGCACAACAGGGGTCAGAGCAAGTAGGCAGAAGACTGAGTCCGGGTGCAGGCTGAGGGTTCGGTATTGAAGGTGCAGGCTGAGGGTCTAGCACAAGAGACACGTAACAAGTCCAAGAATTACAAGCAGCAGGTCAGGACCTGGAGACAAGTAGCAGATCCGAGATGCAGGCAGAAGGTTAAGGGCTGAAGATAGAGGCAGATCCAAATCACAGACCGGGGGTCAAACACAGGTAGCCAGGAAGATCCGTAAAGCAAGCCAAAGGTCAGGTCCAGGAGAAGAGCAGAGAAGTCAAGCCGATCCGGGTCACAACAGAAGTTCAGAGGCAGGTAACAGGAAACCATGTACAGACAGGAAGCTGACAACAATTCAGCTCTACCGGATCATCTAGCAAGACCTACCCTTCCTGCTGGTAGCCAGTGCCTCTTTGCAAACAAACCAGCAACCTGTTAGAGTACCTGGGCAACTTTATATAGGCCTGTCAGAGCTCCGATTGGCGCACTAGCGCGCATGCGCGCGTGCTGTTCCGGCGCATGCGCTGAAGCGCCATTCTGCCACGCATGCGCACAGGAATGCGGCTGGCGCGGCTGAGTTGGTAATTCCTCTGACACTTTGCCCAATTATGGCTCAAGGGGTTAAGTCCACGCCCCACACTATATAAAGCCGCCTGCACGTTGGCCTTATGTAGTGTGTTCCGGCATAGAGAGAGTGTCATTTACTTTAGGCAGGCGATTCAGTTAGCTGCAGTCACAGTGTAGTGTGTGTGTGTGTATATATATATATATATATATATATATATATATATATATATATTGTGAGGGGGTTAGCTCGGCAGCGGGTGTGTGTGACCCCCGGGATGGGCTCCCCACACAAAACAGGCCCGGCAAACGGAGGTTGTGGTTTTCAAAATCAAAAAAGGTGCGGTTTATTTTCTATTTACAGTGACAAAACACAGCAAAGCAAAAGAAACATAACCAAAATAAATCCTGGTCAAGTTGACCTCTGACTAAACATACAGGTTTCCTAACTAACAACTGGGATCAGCCTAGTGCTGTCCTAGTCCCTAAGTCCCTGGTTTAGTAAAAGTCCAAACAAATAGCCACACAGGCTTTGCCTCACCGCACAGGGGTTCACTCTCCCTAGACAGTCCACACAGGTCTGGTTCCAGGCATGAGCTAACATCTAATGAAGCTGGGAGTTCTTATAGAGGCCTAAATGAGCTGACAAGGTTCAGCTGGTCTCCTCATCTCTGTCTGCACGACGCCCCACACTCTCCCTAGAGGTATGAGTCATCCATGAGCCCACTAGCCTTATACAACTCTCCACCTAGTGGTATAAGTCGGCGTAAAGCCTGAATCTGGGCGAAATATATCTACCCCCCTGGATGCAACCAGGTGACTTTACCTTCCTGCTGTCACATACCCCCCCCTCTTGTTTTAACCTCGGGGTTGGAACACCAGCAATCAGGCATTCATGTACTCGAGACAAAGCATCCACATTCCCCATTTGAACGCCAGGGCGATGCTTTACTGTGAAGTTGAATTCCTGGAGGGCCAGGAACCACCTATTCACTCTTCTATTTGTTTCCTTGTTTTGAGCCATCCACTTTAACGGAGCGTGATCCGTAACCATGTCAAAGTGCCTACCTAGCAGGTAGTACCGAAGGGAATCTAGAGCCCACTTCACCGCTAAACACTCCTTTTCAACGGTGGCGTAATTTACCTCATGGGACTTCAACTTCCTGCTGAGGTAAATGACTGGGTGCTCTTCCCCGTTCCAGACCTGGGACAATACTGCTCCTAACCCCACATCTGACGCATCACTTTGTACGACAAAGTCTTTAGAGAAGTCGGGTGAGTACAACACTGGCTGGCTACATAAGGCTTGTTTCAAGAATTGGAATGCTGCCTCAGCCTCGGGGGTCCATTTAATCATGACCGACCCTTTCCCCTTCGTCAGGTTGGTTAGGGGCACAGCCTTAGAAGCAAAGTGGGGAATGAATCGCCGATAATACCCAGCGATTCCCAGAAAGGCTCGTACCTGCTTCTTGCTGTTGGGACGTGGCCAACTCTGGATGGCCTCGACTTTGTTGAGTTGGGGTTTTATTACTCCCCTCCCAATGGTGTACCCAAGATATTTGGCCTCCTCCTGCCCAATGGTACACTTCTTGGGGTTAGCCGTAAACCCCGCTTCCCGAACAGAGTCCAGGACTGCTTGCACTTTTGGCAGATGTGAGGCCCAATCTGTGCTATGGACAATTACGTCATCCAGGTAAGCCGCAGCATACTTCCGATGGGGCCTCAGCATCTGGTCCATTTTCCGCTGGAATGTGGCCGGCGCATTCTGTAACCCGAACGGCATTCTTTTATATTGGAACGCCCCGTCTGGGGTTACAAATGCGGTTTTCTCTTTGGCCGACTTGGCCAGGGGGATTTGCCAATACCCTTTTGTGAGGTCAAGAGTCGTCATGTATCGGGCTGTTCCCAGCCGGTCGATCAACTCATCTATACGTGGCATGGGGTAGGTGTCAAATTTTGTAACTTTGTTCAACTGACGAAAATCGTTACAAAATCGCCAGCTCCCATCCGGTTTAGGCACCAACACGATGGGACTAGACCAATCACTTTGGGACTCCTCTATCACCCCTAAGTTCAGCATTTTCTGTACTTCCTCCCGTATTGCCTCCCGTCGAGCCTCTGGGATCCGATAGGGTTTTAACTTCACCCTTTCACCGGGCGGGGTAATGATGTCATGCTCTACCCCAGATGTTTGTCCCGGCAGCTCAGAGAATACCTCCTTGTTGCGAAGCACAAACTCCTTAACCTCCTGTTGTTGGGGTTGTGACAAGGTGGCTGCTATTCCAACCTCAGGAATCACGCAACCAGTTTGAGCTGGTGACCAAGTGTCTGCGACTAGGGACTCTCTATCCCTCCAGGCTTTCAACAGATTAACGTGATAGATCTGTTCGGGCTTTCGCCTTCCTGGTTGTCTGACCTTGTAATTCACTTCGCTCACTTTTTCCATTATCTCGTAGGGGCCTTGCCATTTGGCAAGGAATTTACTTTCAACCGTAGGGACAAGTACCAATATCCTATCCCCCGGGGAAAAGGTACGGGTCTTGGCTCCACGGTTGTACACTCTCTGCTGTGCCAACTGCGCTTGGGACAAATGTTCCTTCACGATGGGCATTACCTGTGCAATTCGATCTTGCATCAGGGCGACATGCTCAATCACACTCCTGTGGGGAGAACTCTCACTTTCCCAAGTTTCCTTGGCAATATCCAACAGCCCTCTTGGGTGTCTCCCATACAGTAACTCAAAGGGGGAGAATCCCGTAGAGGATTGGGGCACCTCCCTAATAGCAAACATCAAATAAGGAAGTAAACAGTCCCAATCCTTTCCATCTCTATCCACCACTTTCTTCAACATTTGTTTTAGGGTTTTGTTGAATCTTTCAACCAGCCCATCGGTTTGGGGGTGATACACAGACGTACGCAATTGCGTCACTTTGAACAATTTACACAGCTCTTTCATAACCCGGGACATAAAGGGTGTACCTTGGTCCGTAAGCAGTTCTTTACAAATACCCACCCGGCTAAAAACAAGAGATAGCTCTTTGGCTATGGTTTTGGCCGAGGTATTTCGGAGAGGGATCGCTTCTGGATAACGGGTGGCATAGTCCATTATAACTAATATGTACTGGTGCCCCCTAGCGGACTTGATTATAGGACCTACCAAATCCATGGCGATCCTCTCAAACGGGACCTCAATGATGGGTAGAGGGACCAGCGGGCTACGGAAATGTGGCATCGGGGCCAACCTCTGACACACAGGGCAGGAGGAACAATAATTTTCTACGTCCTTCATCACCCCCGGCCAATAGAATCTCTGTAATACCCTCTCTCGGGTTTTCTCTGTCCCCAGATGACCTCCAAGAATGTGCCCATGGGCCAACTCCAACACCAACTTCCTGTAAGGTTTGGGCACCACAAGCTGCTCAACGGTTTCTTCTGCCCTTTTTGCCACCCGATACAGTAGGTCCTTCTCTACGCTGAAGTATGGGTAAGTGCAGGTATTATCTGGGTTCACTAACTCGCCATCTATTTTCACTACGTTTTCCCGTGCCTTTATTAGGGCGGGGTCTTTCAACTGTTCTGTGGCAAAGTTTTCCCTGTGAACCTCAAGATCAGAAAACTCCACAGACGGTAGGTTTTCGTCTGAGGAGGTGGGCTCCTCTCCAGTTTCTTGAGTCTCCCCTGCCAATACTGATAAGGGAAATTCCGGAGAGTCCTCACCACTCTCAGGGGAGTTCTGGCTATCACATTCCTGGTACATAGGGGCACCAGTGAGGGGCTCAGGATCATCCCACAGTTCCCAGAACTTCGGAAAATCCCTTCCCACAATGGCGTCATGCGGTAACTGAGATACTAAGCCCACTGGATGAGAGAGGGTACCTTTGGGGGTCTCAAAACACACTGTAGTTACTGGATACTCTCGGGTGTCCCCATGCACACAAATAACAGCTACCTTGCTATTCCCAGAGACCTCTGTTTTAACTAACTCAGCCTTTATCAGGGTCACAAGGCTACCTGAATCCAGCAATACCACAACATTTCTACCATTAACACACATTTTGCATAAATGTTTCTCAGTTCCTCGAATGGCAGTGCATGCGACTGTCGCACACAGCGACTGACGTCTGCCCGTCAGAAAGTCACACTGCATGGGTTCCTCCACAACCGGGCAATTGGCTGCAATATGTCCCGCTTGCCGGCAGCGGTAGCAAACGATCCTTCTTGCCGCCTCTTGAGCCGCTGATTTCCCAGGCTGTTCTCGCCAAACTTGGGGTAGAGCTCCCACCCTCTCACTCTCTCCACCCTCACCCCTTGGAATCCTCTTATCCGCCCCTGGGGATGGTCTGGTCTTAGGGTGGAAAGTCCGAGTGTCTCTGGAAGAGGCCGTCAGGTTCTCTGTAGCCAAGTATTTCTCCACACGATCCACAAGACCATCGGCCGTCTCTGGGTCTCCATGGCTTACCCACTTTTGGATGGCAGTAGGAAGAGCTCTCAAAAACCGATCCATTACAACACGTTCCACAATCTTTGGTGCGGACAAAGTCTCTGGCTGTAGCCACTTTCTGCTCAGGTGAATGAGATCATACATTTGAGACCTGGGGGGTTTTCCAAGCTGGAAAGTCCAGTTATGCACACGCTGAGCCCGGACAGCCTGGGTGACACCCAGCCTTGCCAATATTTCAGCTTTTAGCATCACATAGTCTTTTGCTTGGTTAGGCTCTAGGTCATAGTAAGCTTTCTGCGATTCACCAGTTAACAGAGGAGCCACCAGTCCAGCCCACTGCTCCTCAGGCCACTTTTCTCTTTCAGCGGTCCTTTCAAATGTGGTCAAAAATACCTCTGGATCATCCTCTCCAGTCATTTTTGTCAATAAACGACTCACCCCAAAGGACGCGGTATTAGTGGGACGGCTTTCCTCACTGGTCTGCGGACGTTGCTGCATTACTGCTTCCATCTGTTGTTGTAGTCTCTGCTCTTGCTTCTGCAACAGGTCTATGAAGCGGGCCTCAGATTGCTGCTGGGCTCGTTGCTGAGCCTCCAGACTCTGTTGCAAAGTTGCGTTTGTCTGCTGCTGGGCTGCAAGGCTCCTTTGCAAACCTGCATTTGTCTGCTGTTGATTGGCATTTGCTAGAGCCAGCTGCTTCAGTATCTCCTCCATGCTGGCTTAAAAAAAACTGCCACTGGTTCTCCACCAACTGTGAGGGGGTTAGCTCGGCAGCGGGTGTGTGTGACCCCCGGGATGGGCTCCCCACACAAAACAGGCCCAGCAAACGGAGGTTGTGGTTTTCAAAATCAAAAAAGGTGCGGTTTATTTTCTATTTACAGTGACAAAACACAGCAAAGCAAAAGAAACATAACCAAAATAAATCCTGGTCAAGTTGACCTCTGACTAAACATACAGGTTTCCTAACTAACAACTGGGATCAGCCTAGTGCTGTCCTAGTCTCTAAGTCCCTGGTTTAGTAAAAGTCCAAACAAATAGCCACACAGGCTTTGCCTCACCGCACAGGGGTTCACTCTCCCTAGACAGTCCACACAGGTCTGGTTCCAGGCATGAGCTAACATCTAATGAAGCTGGGAGTTCTTATAGAGGCCTAAATGAGCTGACAAGGTTCAGCTGGTCTCCTCATCTCTGTCTGCACGACGCCCCACACTCTCCCTAGAGGTATGAGTCATCCATGAGCCCACTAGCCTTATACAACTCTCCACCTAGTGGTATAAGTCGGCGTAAAGCCTGAATCTGGGCGAAATATATCTACCCCCCTGGATGCAACCAGGTGACTTTACCTTCCTGCTGTCACAATATATAATGTGTAGCGGGTATGTACTTTCCCGGGTGTAGATTTGAACTTGACAGAGACATTGGTGATGTGTAATTCCCTGCAGCCCAGTGGGTGGCGCTGTCGCCCTGGGCTGGGGTTGAATCATTGCTGTGTGTCGTGCCTCCTTTTTGTCCTCCCTCAGCAGCGGTATGGTGGGGCGGGGAACCCGCCGTGCTTGCTGGGAGAGGGTATAAAGGGGCTGGCTATCTTTGTCACGGGGTCGGAGTCCAGGGCACCTTCAGACTGTGGACGGTGGTTTGTGTTGGTTCTCTAGGCGGGCCTAGGCCTAGAGGACAGTCGGAGGTCGTGTTCCATTCCAGGCACCTTTAGCCTGGGGTGAGGTACTCAGATGGAGGTCCGGAGCTCAGTGCCCAACACTGAGTTCCGCGAGGGAAGGAGATCCTAGGGAACCCCGGGAGTGGGTACCCGAATCCGGAAAGCGTAATGGACCGGGGGGAGCTCCTCATTCGAAGACCTGGTGCAGCAGATTGCCAGTGACGGGTGAGTCTCTCACCAGGGACCGCTTGGAAGGAACCCCCCCCTCGTTCGGAGACTGCAACCCACTTTCAGGAAGGAAAGTGGAGAACACATTGTGTCTGGGCCTATTCGCATCCACACCTCCTTTTCTGTTCTGTTTCTACTAAGGGAGTTCAACTGATTGTGTTCATTCGAGAAGAATTAAGGAGTGTTGAACTTTAATGGTGTGGGGCTCATTTCCTGACAGACATTGTTCAAGGTAACTCTCGGTGGAGGCTCCAGGTGCACAGCACTGACCCGAAGGTAAAAGAACTTTGCTTATATCACACTGACACCTGTGATAAAGGCCTGGCGTAGTGTCCCCGCTCCCTTCCCCTCTAAAAGATACCCCTAGACAAGAGACAGACGAGCTGAAGAAAGAGAGGGGAGTGAGGAGGCCGCTACATATATATATTGTGGTAGTGTGGTACCCCACCAGTGTATGGATGCAGGATTCTCAACCAGGCAGGTTGAGGGGCTCCAGGGTATTTGCTTGTTTGGGAGGAAACTGGCTTTTCAGTTTCCTCATGATTTACTAAAGTCCACTTTGGGACCCGGAGCTTGGGGATTTCTTAGAGATCCGGGTGGGATGAAATCCCCAGTCCTGGATCCGGGTTTTGAGACTCAACTGCACACTGATTGTTCAGGTGTGTGTGGGCCTGATAGTAGAATCAGGACCAGCATTCTGGGCCCCACCCTCCCGACGAGTGCAGGTGTGCACTGGGGAAGCCATAGAGTGCAAGTGTGCACTGGAGAAGTCAGAGAGTGCTTGTGTGCACAGTAGAAGCCAGAGACCCAGGTCTGAGGGTCAGAGCAGCAAGGGGCTGCTATCCAAATGGATGGTGTTGCAGATGGAATAGTCTATAGGAGACAGACAAGAGCCTGAAGTGGAAGGCCTGAGCAGCACTGCTGTATGTATAAGCCAGGAGGCTGAATGTCATTTTGTTGTTGAAAAGGAGTACTGAAACCCCTGCGAGAGAAAACCTTTTGATTTTGTTTTGAACTTCTTTTAATAAAAATGGGCAAACAACCCTTAAAAAGAAGAACCAGCGAGTGGCGGTGTCCTTCAAGCTCTACACTTGATGCTAGTCCTTCACAAGTGGTGGAGGATTTTGGCACAATCTGAGATCCCTAATCAAGTAAGTTCATCTGTTATATGAACTGTGTTTTGGTGCATGAGACTGCATAATCTGTGTGTGTGCAGGTGAGGAGACCCTGCAAGCGAAAGGTAACTAGCCTTGAAGAGACAGTGCTCCAATTTGTGGCAGGTGGTGTACCTGTGAACAAAAAGTCAATTTTTTTTTCCTCTGCAGTGAACTGCTGCTAGCTGTGTGTGGCAGCCAGGCAAACTGCATTGCGCAGAAGTTTATTTGATGGACTGTTGCATGCAGGTTGTGTACCTGTGAAAGGAGAAACAAACAGATTTTTTCTTTTTTTTTCCTTTTCTCCGCCAAGAACTGTTACAAGTCGCTGTGTGCAAGACCGCAAGGATGGGGCGATCAAAACGCCTAAAAGAAGCAAGGATGGCTGAGATGATAGATAGAGCTCTGTGGCTGGAGGGGTTGTTACCGCCTGATCGAACCCCATACATGCCTAAACAGAGTTTTCCAAGGGAAAAGAGGGCTGCTGTTGTCCCTAGCAACCCTGGTGCAATGAATGCACAGATGACTGCTAGTGTGGAGAGTCCACCAGCGTTTGAATCTGCAGTGGATTGGTGCAAGCGACACCTGGCAGGATTGGACCAAGCTAAAGTGGAAGGCAAGCCAACCTTCCATACAAAAAGAGAGCTGCCGAATGTCCATGCCTGGGAGAGGGGTGTTGTTGTCCCTGGCAACACTGCTGCAGTTAAACCAGCAGCTGTTGTGAAAAGTGTGAAAGTGACACAGCTTGAGACAGGGTCCAGCAGATGCAGGGTCGGAAACCCTGACAAGACATGGAACCAAGTGCGCTGTTTGCGGTGCAGTGAGTGGGGGCATGCAGTCTCCAAGTGCCTTTTGTCCCTGGCTCCAGTGCAAAGCTACCTAGCAAAACAAAGGTCTGAGAAGCCTGTGTTATATGCCAGAAGAGAGGCTGATCAAAGGCCAGGACAGAGAGTGGTTGCCCATAGCAACACAGAGGAGGCCAGTCTGGCTGTCGTTGGACCAAGGGGTGTGCCTCCCATGGGTCGTGACAAGTGGCTTCCGGAGGAGCCAATACAGCATGTTGGAGAGAGCCAGGCATTGAGGAGATGCCAAGAAATTAAATTTCAGCGTCCAGTACCGTGCTTGGAATGTGGTCAAGTGGGGCATGGGATCTTTACTTGCCCAAGGTTCTGGAACACCGCTGAAGAGTCTGGAAAGGCTGCAGTGTCGCCATATGGCCCCAAAGAGACAGTAACTGGTATGGATGCAGCTGAGAGACAGCGCACTCAAGTGAAGGCTATGATGCCAGCCACTGAAAATGGTAAGACTGTTCCAGTTTATGGTACTGAACCCAGTGAAGTGGGAGTAGATCCAGTGGGGAGATCCGCAGTGCCAATGGACATAGACTTGCGGCAGTGTGCTTCCCAGAGCAGTGGGGAGGCACAGAATAAAGCCCAACTAGCCGCAGGGCTAAAGACTGGAAAGGACATGGGGACTCTGCATGTGCCTGCTATAGTCCAGCAGGTGGCTGGGAAAATAGAGTTAGGGGTGACCAAAACAGTGCTTGTGCCATGTTCCCTAGTGACAAGTACTGCAGGGTTGCCCAGGGAGACTTCCAAGAAGCCCGCAGTGACGGAGCCGAGCGTTCTCCAGGTCAACTTTGGAGCTGCCCATGTAGGAAAGGGTGCCCCTTTAAAAATGGAGGGCGCTGTGAGGAGTCACTCAGAGGCTTTGGTGGGTAATAGACAATCCACAAAAGTAGCAGTTATGTCTACACGTAGTGAAAATTCTAATGGTTATGCTGACAAAAGTGTTACTGTTGGCAAATGTGATGGTATTGGTGATCATGACATTGAAAAATGTGTTTCCTTTAGTGTCATGTCTGAAAATGTTGGAAATGTGTTTACTACCAATGATGGGAGTAGGATATCTCCCATGACAACCAGAAGCGCAGGATTGTCCATGGAACTCTCATGGGGCCTCCATGTGTTGGAGCCAGAGGTTTTCCAGGATTGCTGTGGTGCTACTCTGGTGAAACAAGGGAAGACTGTATTACATAGTGAGTCTGTGTGGGCGCAGCCCCACAACCCTAAGTGTAACCCAGTTGTCAAGGGGTTAGATCAGCCTGCAAAAGCTGAAAGTGAAGAGCTGTATGTGTCTGTAGCGCCACCAAAGCAAGGTGTTCAAAATAAGGTATTGCACCTTGCCTTGGTTGAGGATGCAATCTCCCAGTGTGATGTGAGAAAAAAAATATTGTCACAATGTGAGGTAGATAGAAGTGACAAGTGTGTTGTTTTGGCTAGTGAATCCCAGGTTCCTGTTGGGCCTTCTAGAGCAGGTGATGCAGTGCTGTGGAGCACCAGTGATGGAACCACAGGAGACTGGGATGATTGGTGTAAGTAAGCAGTTGCGGCACTAGGCCAAGTGACAAGGAATTACGGAGCAATGATGTGTGACAGAGTTGTGGACAGACCACCTGCTGTGCCCAGTGGAGGGATCGCAGAATGGCCAGTGCTTAAGGGCACGCCAGCCCCTGCAAAGGCTGATGCCCTCCAGTCTGAAGGAACGGTTCTGGGCGCAGGCATGGCAGATGGGTTGTCCACGGCCCAGCAACTAAATAGTGGCAAGTGTCAAGTTGACAATGTGACTAATGTTGACTCGCAGAGGCTCATTGGTGTAGCGTTAGAGGTGAAGAGGAGACATGTGTCTGACAGCGCTCCAGGGGAGCAACAGGCTGGGATGAGGGGTACCTTCAAGGAGATGGTGGTCTCTTCAAATGTCTCAACCTCACAAGCTGCAATGGATGAGCCCCTCCATGTCTCGGACAGGGGAAAGGTTCCCAAAAAGGTCACGCATTTAGACATTGGTTGCATAGAGTTGACAAAAACTTTATTAGAAATGCTGGAGTTGGTAAAAGTGCCCTCACTGTACACTTGGGTGTCTCCACCGCAGTCTGACCAGGTGGTGCTGCGTGGTACCAATAGGTGGAACCAGGTGGTACAGGCTGTGCTGGGAAGCTTGTTAACAGTCTGGCAAATAGTTCTGAGGTTCTCTAAGGGGGTGCTCCCAGTTACTGAGTGGCCTGGAAGGCGCTCAGAACTGTTGGAGTCATCAAAGGTCTCTCCGGCTGGTGTAGTGACTGGAAACATCTCTGCTGGTGTGCTCCAAGGTGCAGCTGAGCAGTGGTCAGTAGAGGGCGCAGATACTGTCTCGGCAGCTAAATCTCATGAGAAGGAAGGGCCCAGAATAGATGCAGCACTAGCAGAGATGCTTTCTATCACTACACCAGCCGGAGAGACCTTTGATGACTCCAACAGTTCTGAGCGCCTTCCAGGCCACTCAGTAACTGGGAGCACCCCCTTAGAGAACCTCAGAACTATTTGCCAGACTGTTAACAAGCTTCCCCAGTGCACACCTGCACTCGTCGGGAGGGTGGGGCCCAGAATGCTGGTCCTGATTCTACTATCAGGCCCACACACACCTGAACAATCAGTGTGCAGTTGAGTCTCAAAACCCGGATCCAGGACTGGGGATTTCATCCCACCCGGATCTCTAAGAAATCCCCAAGCTCCGGGTCCCAAAGTGGACTTTAGTAAATCATGAGGAAACTGAAAAGCCAGTTTCCTCCCAAACAAGCAAATACCCTGGAGCCCCTCAACCTGCCTGGTTGAGAATCCTGCATCCATACACTGGTGGGGTACCACAAAATATATATATATATATATATATATATATACTGTATCCAGTTTAGCTAGATCTCATTGCAGACCGTTCCTGGTGTACTGTTTCTAAAATACTTCAGGCAGACAGTTGATTCAGTTAGCTGCAGTTTATTTAGCATATATATATACATCCCAGCTGTGTGTGTGTATACATACACACACACACAAACACACACACACACACACACACACACACACACACTGTATCCTGTGCAGCTAGATCTCACTGCAGACCGTTCCTGGTGTACGGTTTCTAAAATACACTTTCAGGAAGACAGTTGCTGCAGTTTATTCAGTGTGTGTGTGTGTGTGTGTGTGTGTGTGTGTGTGTGTGTGTGTGTGTATATATATATATATTAGTACAGGACGCCAAGGTTGGGTCCTGGGCGGGTGCTATGTAGCACCAATATTTGGGTTATGGTCCCTTTAATGAGTGGTAATAGTGTTCAGGAGGTCACCCAATGTGTGAGGAATTCCTGGCAAAATAAATAGTCCAGAGAGGACTGGCTCGCAGTCCTCTTTGTCTTAATAGAGAGGTATTTGGGGCCCGGAATTTCGGAGGCTCTAAAGTGACATTCGGGTGGGATAGAGCCTCCACTCCTGACCACTGGGAGTCAGCACACAGGGGGTTAAGGGCTTCCAGGAAGACAGCTCATAAAACAGGAAGTGATGCTAGAGGTGTGTGGAAGGAGTATGAGGATTGCACCTGTGGAGAGGAGCGGTCTGTCTGCTGGGAGCTTGGAAAGATTCAGCAAGGGCTCTGGAAGTTCCCCTACAAAACTGTATGTGTCTTTCCTTTGGTTTATTTTTGTGCTGAAGACAAGCAGGACTTTTGATTTATGCTGGAAGATAAGTGGACTTTGGTTTATACTTTTCTGTGTGCTGAATTAAGCATTATCTTTGCTTTATTCACAAATAAAAGCCTTTCTGTTTAAAAGTCAACGGTTTATGCATTTAGTCCCGTGGAGCTATAATCCCCAAAAGTTTACAACTGGTGGAGAATGCGGGCAAAGTGCATTTGCAGCTGCAAAAACCGTTTAAAAACAAACTGACATTTAAAGAAACAGTGGGCTTATGGCATGTCTTGGGTGAAGTCAGCTCAGACATTGCAAACAGCAGACAAAGGCATGGAGGAGGTCATCAAGGCTTTGGCACAAGCCACTGCGACCCAGCAACAAGCCATTGCGACTAGAGTTGAGCGGACACCTGGATGTTCGGGTTCGACGGGTTCGGCCGAACTTCGGAAAAAAGTTCGGGTTCGGGACCGAACTTTAACCCGAACCCGGACCCGAACCCCATTGAAGTCAATGGGGACCCGGACTTCTAAGGACTAAAAAGGCTCTAAAAAAGTATCGGAAAGGGCTAGAGGGCTGCAAATGGCAGAAAAATGTTGTTAAGAGCATGGCAAGTGCTCTGCAAACAAATGTGGATAGGGAAATAACTTAAAATAACATAAAAAAAAATAATAATCTTGACCTAGGAGGACGAGGTCCATATGGAGTAGGAGGTTGAGGTGGCGGTGGATGTGGCTGTGTAGGTGGAAGCGGCGGTGGAGGAGGACGAGGTAGCCAACACTGATTCAAAAATACAACAATGGCTGGGTAAGGCCGGTGATGTGTCGAATTCTGTCCCCCGTCAAATAGTGTCCACCCTGTACTGCGCTTGCTCAGTATGTAGGACAAGGGGATTTCGAAAATCTCCCAAGACGAACGGCGCCTGCGTGGTGAGTTCAGGTGAAGGCCACACCATCCGTGGTTCAAGCCGAGCCAAGTAAGGCCGTGCCCGAAGCGTGGCGATCGAACTGAGCCCGTGAGGGGCCCTGTTACTATGTGCTACCTTATGTCCACTTGGATGGTGGGGCTCGAACCTGCACTCAAAGCGCAGGCGCCGTTCATCTTCGGAGATTTTGTGAATCTCCTTGTCCTCTGTACTGCGCAAGCGCTGCGCCTTCGCAGTATGGGCCGGACACAATCCGATGGCCTGACAGTTTTTGTCACAACATCGGTATACATGTCTATTCTGCACAAGGTACGGACAAGTCCTGTGGGATCCATGCCTGGTTCATTTTAATGAACGTGAGCTTGTCCACATTGGCTCTGGACAGGCGGCTGCGCTTGTCTGTGATAACGCCCCCTGCCGTGCTAAATACACGTTCAGATAATACACTGGCTGCAGGGCAGGCCAGCACCTCCAAGGCATAAAGGGCAAGCTCAGGCCATGTGCCCAATTTGGAGACCCAGAAGTTAAAGGGGGCAGACCCGTCATCCAGTACGTGTAGGCCTGTGGACACATACTGCTCAACCATGTTGGTGAAATGCTGCCTCCTGCTAAGACGTTCCATCTCAGCTGGTGGTGCTGACAAAGCTTTTCCACATTTCAGCCATGCTAACCCTGCCTTCTGAGGTGCTGCCGGTGCCCGGCTGCGTTGGCGACCTCTTCCTCCCCCGCTGCCTTCGCCTTGTGCTTCCACCGTACGCCCGCTGTCAGGTGGGAATGCCACCAGCAGCGCGTTTACCAGAGTGCGCTTGTACTCGCGCATCTTACGATCCCGCTCCAGTGAGGGAATTAGGGACGGTACGTTGTCCTTGTAACGGGGATCCAGCAGGGTGGCCACCCAGTAATCAGCACCAGTTAAAATGTGGGCAACTCGGCGGTCATTGCGGAAACACTGCAGCATGTAATCGCTCATGTGTGCCAGGCTGCCCAGAGGCAAAGAAAAGCTGTCCTCTGTGGGAGGTGTATCGTCTGTGTCCTCTGTATCCCCCCAGCCACGCACCAGTGATGGCCACGAGCTGGTCTGGGTGCCACCCTGCTGTGAAAATGGCTCCTCCTCCTCCTCCTCCTCTTCCTCCATCTCCTCCTCCACCTCGTCATCCTCCAGAACTGTTCCCTTTCTGCCGGACAATTGTGTACCTGGCGTTTGTTGGTGCAGGAACCCACCCTCGTAGCCACTTGTGAAAGACTGCCCTGAAAGCCTTTGAAATGATCCCGCTTCCTCCTCCTCCTCCTCATCCTCCTGTGCCACATCCTCTTCCATCATCGCCCGAAGCGTTTTTTCAAGGAGGCATAGAACTGGGATAGTAACGCTAAGAACGGCGTCATTGGCACTGGACATGTTGGTTGAGTACTCGAAACAGCGCAACAAGGCACACAGGTCTCGCATGGAGGCCCAGTTATTGGTGGTGAAGTGGTGCTGTTCCGCAGAGCGACTCACGCGTGATTGCTGCAGCTGAAGCTCCACTATCGCCTGCTGCTGCTCGCACAGTCTGGCCAGCATGTGCAAGGTGGAGTTCCACCTTGTGGGCACGTCACATATGAGGCGGTGAGCGGGAAGGCCGAAGTTACGCTGCAGCGCTGACAGGCGAGCAGCAGCAGGGTGAGAACGCCGAAAGTGCGCACACACAGCCCGCACTTTCTGCAGCAGCTCTGGCATATTGGAGTAATTTTTAAGGAACCTCTGGACCACCAAGTTCAGCACATGCGCCAGGCAAGGGATGTGCGTCAAACCGGCTAGGCCCAGAGCTGCTACGAGATTTCGCCCATTATCGCACACCACCAGGCCGGGCTTGAGGCTCACTGACAGCAACCACTCATTGGTCTGTTGTTCCATGTCCCTCCACAACTCCTGCGCGGTGTGGGGTTTTTCCCCCAAACAGGAAAGTTTTAAAACTGCCTGCTGTCGTTTACCCCTGGCTGTGCTGAAGTTGGTGGTGAAGGTGTTACGCTGACCGGATGAGGAGGCGGTAGAGGATGAGGAAGCGGAGTAGGAGGAGTTAGCAACAGGAGGCAAACTGAAGCGCCCTGCAATCCTCGGTGGTGGAAGGACATGCGCCAAACTGCTATCTGCCTCAGGCCCAGCCGCCACTGCATTTACCCAGTGTGCTATTAGGGAGATATAACGTCCCTGACCGTGCTTACTGGTCCACGCATCCGTAGTTAGGTGGACCTTGCCACAGATGGCGTTGCGCAGTGCACACCTGATTTTGTCCCCCACTTGGTTGTGCAGGGAAGGGATGGCTCGCCTGGAAAAATAGGGGCGGCTGGGCACGACGTACTGTGGGACAGCCAATGCCATCAGGCTTTTAAAACTCTGCGTCTCCACCAGACAGAATGACAGCATTTCAAAGGCCAGGAGTTTTGAAATGCTGGCATTCAGGGCCAGGGATCGCGGGTGGCTAGGGGGGTACTTCCTCTTCCGCTCCAATGTTTGGGAGATAGAGAGCTGAACGCTTCCATGGGACATTGTGGAGATGGTTGGTGACCCAAGTGGTAGTGTTGCTGGCAGATCCTCTGTTTGCGGGGTGGCAGGTGTCACTGTCACTACAGAGGTGGATGAAGAGGCCGAGACTGCAGCAGAAGAGGAAGCAGGAGGAGCCAGAGACCTTTCTTGGTTTTTGAGGTGTCTACTCCACTGCAGCTCGTGCTTTGCACTTAGATGCCTGGTCATGCAGGTTGTGCTCAGGTTGAGAACGTCGAGAGCCTCTGATTGCACAGCCTGCAAACCACTCGTGTCTTGTCATCAGCACATTGTGTGAAGAACTGCCACGCTAGGGAACTCCTTGGACCTGGCTTTGGTGTGCTCGGTCCCTTGCTGCGTTGGGCAGTAGCAGACATACTGTCTAGCGGATGGACGCTCCGCTTTTGCACCCTGCTCCCTCTTCTGCTGTGCTGGTGGCTCTGTGCGACCACCGCCTCTTCCTCCAAACTACACTGGTCACCTGCATAACGTTCATTCCATGTGGGGTCGAGGACCTCATCGTCCTCCACATCATCTTCCACCCAGTCTTCACCCCTGCCCTCCTTGTCTGTCTGCACAATTGCGAAAGCAGCAGCAGTTGGCACCTGTGTTTCGTCATCATCCGAGACGTACTGCGATGGTCCTCCCATGTACTCATCATGAAACATAAGTGGTTGGGCATCGGTGCACTCAATCTCTTCCACTTCTGGGGCAGGGCTAGGTGGATGGCCCTGGGGAAACCCTGCTAACAGAGACATCGAAAAGCAGAAGAGACTGCTGCATGATTTGGGGCTCAGACTGCTTGGCTGATTTGCGAGGGGGTGAGGTGAAAGACTGATGGACATGGGTTTCAGGTGCCAACTCTGTTCTTTCATCAGAAGAGTGGGTGGGAGACAATGTGAAGGAACCCGAGGCACTGTCAGCAACCCAATCTACTATCGCCTGTACTTGTCCTGGCCTAAACATTCGTACAGCCTCATTAGGCGCGACAAAATACCGCCGCAGGCTCGGTCGCCTACTCGCACCTGAGGAAGGTGTTTCACTTGTGCGTGTATCTGGCACAGATCCACCACGTCCTCTCCCTGCAACAGGAGCTCCACCAGCAGCACCACGACCGGGACCACCACGTCCCTTTGACCTTCTCCTCATATTTTCCAAATTTAGGATCTTGCCCTAAATGGGTGTTTTTGGAAGAGCAGAACACACCCACAGTACGTAACCGCTAAATCGCACAGCTACAGAACTGCAGAAAATGCTATTCAAAAAAAATGTTGTTTTTTTAGTATAGCACAGTAGGAGAAAACTATTTAGAAATTGTTTATTTCACACACCTCCAAATATGTATAACACACTGCAAACTATTTTTTGTGCCCCTGAATGGCTCTTTTTGCAAGCGTACATTAAAGTGCAAATTTCTTTTTTTTTTTTGCCCTAAACGGGTCTTTTTTTGCACGAGCAAAATAAAATGCTTTTTTTTTTTTTTTTTTGCCCTATGGGTCTTTTGGAAAAGAGCACAATAAAGTGCCTTTTTTTTTCCCCTAAAAGTTAGATTTTCTCTGACACTGGGCTCATGGCAGTGTAAAAAGACTGCACTGCAACACAAACAGGTAAACCTATGCAGATCGCTGATTTTAATCTCTGAATCTGGACTCCTATATAATATTCTCTCTCCCTGAAAGCACCAACAGGAACCTGGCCCTACACTACACTATCTCTCTATCTTTTCCCTCAGATTGTAGAATCAGGACTACCTCATCTATTTTTCTATCTCTCCCTAAAAGCAGCAGCAGCAGACTAGATCCTCTCCCTATCTATTCTGAAGCAGAGTGACATGTGTGCTGTGTGCCTCTAGCTTATATAGAAGCTGGGTCACATGTTGCACTGACCAATCACAGCCATGCCATTAGTAGGCATGGCTATGATGGCCTCTAAGGGCACACCAGCTAATCAAAATGTGATTGGCTGCCACCTGAAGCATTTCTAAATGCGTAATTAGATTGCCGAACCCGGACTTTTGGGCAAAGTTCGGGTTCGGGAAAAAGCTAAAGTTCGGTACGGACCCGAACTTTACAGTTCGGGTTCGCTCAACACTAATTGCGACCCAACAGCAAGCTTTAGCAGAGGCAAACCGTCGCCATGAGGAAAGCACACTGCTGCTAACTACCCAGTTTACAGCCCAGCAGGAGTCCACTCGAGCACAGGTGGCTGCCTTGCAGGAGGCAGTACAGCGGCTGGCTCAGGGACGAGAGCAAGCGGTCGTTGCCGCTGGCAACCAAGTGTCCGTGAGAGCCACCCATTTCTTACAAAAACTAACACCCAGCGATGATGTAGAGGCTTTTCTCACCACCTTTGAAAGGATAGCGGAGAGAGAGGGGTGGCCCCGTGACCAATGGGCTGGCATTATCTCCCCTTTCCTCACCGGTGACCCGCAAAAGGCCTATTTTGACCTCCCATCTGAGCACATCAGCGACTATGAACGGCTGAAGGCAGAGATCCTGGCCCGCCTGGGAGTGACCACAGCCGTCCGGGCTCAGAGGGTGCATCGCTGGCGGTACAAACCTGACCGACCACCTAGGTCCCAAATGCACGAACTAGTGCAGCTGGTGAAAAAATGGCTGCAGCCGGAAAAATTGTCAGGCCCACAAATGGTGGAACGGGTGGTGATGGATTGGTACCTGCGGTCCCTGCCAGATGATCTACAGCGCTGGGTAAGCCACGGAGACCCAGCAACTGCTGACCAGCTGGTTGAGTTGGTCGAAAGGTACACCGTGGTAGAGGACCTGCTTGGGCCTGCCAAGCGTCGGGAACCCACACCAAGGGCAACCAGACCAGCCACAGCACCGAGGAGAGAAGCCCTGCCTGACGTTGGAACCCGCAAACCTGCATCATCCTCCGCAGAACCACGAAGGTTGGTTCCTGTCCCACGGATAGGGGACCTACAGTGTTGGCGATGTTGGTCCTGGGGGCATACCCAGGCACAGTGCCCGCTGCAGGAGGAGCCTATGGACTGTGGGACCAGTCGGAGAAGCTCCTTCTATGTGCAAAGAGTGTGTGCCACTCATCTTGATCTGGCTGAAGGACGGTTCGAGTGTGAAGTGTGGGTGAACCACCTTCCTGCCAAGGCGCTACTGGACTCCGGCAGCATGATAACACTGGTACATGCCAGGGTGCTCGGGAGACTCGGCCCAGTGAATAAGACTCTACGGGTAGTGTGTATCCATGGGGACACCAGGGAGTACCCCCTGGTCCCGGTAACGGTTTCCTATGGCCATATTTCAGTTACACAAGAGGTTGGGGTGGTGAAAAGCTTAATACATGACATCATAGTGGGGCGGGACTGTCCACTATTTCTTGAACTATGGAACCAGGTACAGATAGGGCTGCCCGGAGTACTGGGGACACTGGGCCTGGAAGGGACAGAGTCTGAGGGATCCGGGCCTGAGACCCCCACAACACACCCCTCTAATATGGAGATACCCGTCACTGATAGTGAAGTTACAAAGAATTCTAATTTGGGTGATTATGTTTCTGTTCCAGGTCTTAAAACCAAGTTGATCTCTGAGGGGGGGGGAGTTTTCCCATTACAAGTCATGCTGGGGGAGGAAGATAAGGAGCTCTCTCCGGCTGAGGAGGATGAGGGGGAAACATCCTCGAGGCCAGTGCATCCAGACCTGGATGTATCCAGGGGTGCATTTGGCACCGCCCAATTACAGGATCCTACCTTGATCAATGCTCGAGGGCAGGTTTCTGTTATTGATGGGGGTCTTACAAATGCCAGGGGCAGATCAGAGGTTTCCTCATTTTGCATTGAAGGGGGACTTGGTATATCGAGTAGCTGAGAGCCGAGGGGAAACTGTAGAGCAGTTGCTGGTTCCCCAACTATATCGGCGGATGCTCCTTGATCTAGCCCACAACGGCGCACTAGGAGGACACCTGGGGGCAGAGAAAACAGAGGCCAGGATAACCGACCGGTTTTATTGGCCAGGAGTGAAGGCCGAGGTTAAAAAATATTGTGCATCTTGTCCCATTTGCCAGTTAACTGCCCCGATGCCCCACTATAGAAACCCTCTAGTACCCTTGCCAATTATTGATGTCCCATTCCAGCGAATCGCTATGGATCTGGTGGGACCCCTGGTAAAGTCGGCAAGGGGGCACCAATATATATTGGTCATACTAGATTACGCAACTAGGTATCCAGAAGCAATCCCTTTGAGGAAAGCTTCCTCTAAGGCCATTTCCCGGGAGTTGTTTCAAATGTTCTCACGGACTGGGTTCCCCAAAGAGATACTGACGGACCAGGGCACCCCTTTTATGTCAAAGGTGATGGCGGACTTATGCAAACTGTTTCAGATTAAGCAGTTGCGGACGTCCGTTTATCATCCGCAGACCGATGGCCTAGTCGAGAGATTTAATAAAACTCTAAAGTCCATGTTGAAAAGAGTGGTCCAGAAAGACGGGAAAGATTGGGATATGTTACTCCCTGCCTTGTTGTTTGCCATCCGGGAGGTTCCACAAGCATCCACGGGCTTCTCGCCGTTTGAGCTAGTGTATGGACGAAGGCCCCGGGGGTTGCTCGACCTAGTAAAAGAAACATGGGAAAGTGAGTCCTCACCACATAAAACCGTGGTAGAACATATCTCTCAAATGCGAGAGAGGGTGGCTAAGGTGATGCCGCTGGTGAGGGAGCACATGCAGAAGGCTCAGGATGCCCAAAGAAGAGTGTATAACCGGTCGGCTAAAATTAGACAGTTTCAAGTAGGAGACCGGGTGGCTGTTCTAATACCCACGGTGGAGGGAAAATTCTTGGCCAAGTGGCAAGGCCCATTTGAGGTAGTAGAGAAAGTAGGTGAGGTGAACTACAAGATACACCAGCCAGGGAAAAGAAAACCCTACCAAATCTATCACGTGAATTTATTGAAACCCTGGAGAGACAGGGAACAGGTATCTGCGGTGGTAGGGGTACAGTCAGGGGACCATGCAGGGATCGACCTGGTTCAGGTTGCTGCCACCCTGACTAGACCCCAAACCCAGCAAGCAAAAGAGTTTCTGCAAAGAAATAGGGTCATGTTTTCGGAATTGCCCGGTCTCACCAACGTCATCAAGCATGACATCGTAACCGAACCCAATGTAAAAATCCGGTTAAAGCCTTACCGTATCCCAGAAGCTCATAGGGTGGCGGTATCTGACGAGGTTAAAAGAATGCTCGAACTTGAAATCATTGGAGAGTCACAAAGCGAGTGGTCGAGTCCAAACGTGTTGGTACCCAAACCCAACGGCACCCTCCGCTTCTGTAACGACTTCAGAAAACTTAATGAAGTCTCCAAGTTTGATGCGTATCCCATGCCACGAGTAGATGAGCTAATTGAGAGGTTAGGTCCTGCCAGGTACATCACCACGCTGGACCTCACAAAAGGGTACTGGCAGATTCCCCTGACCAAGGAAGCCAGGGAGAAAACGGCCTTCTCTACCCCAGAAGGCCACTTCCAATACAAAAGGATGCCATTTGGTCTACACTCTGCCCCTGCCACGTTCCAAAGGGCCATGGACAAAACTCTGCGCCCACATCAACAGTACGCTTCCGTCTACTTAGATGACATAGTCATCTTCAGCACTGATTGGGAGTCCCATCTTCCCCGGGTTCAGGCAGTGGTAGACTCCTTGAGAAGAGGAGAAGTGTGCCATTGGGATGGAGGAAGCCAAGTACCTAGGGTATATTGTGGGTAGGGGGTTGGTGAAGCCCCAAATGAGTAAGGTGGAAGCCATACAGGACTGGCCCCGTCCCCTAACCAAGAAGCAGGTCAGAGCGTTTCTGGGCATAGTTGGCTATTATAGGAGGTTTGTCCCCAACTTCGCCACCATTGCTGCACCGCTGCACCGCTGACGGACTTGACCAAGGGCAGAAAGTCAGTGATGATAAAGTGGAATTCCGAGGCCGAGAAAGCTTTTCAAAAGCTTAAGACGGCATTGTGCCAGGATCCGGTGCTTGTAGCTCCGGATTTCGCAAAAGATTTTGTAGTGCAGACAGATGCTTCAAGTGAGGGTTTAGGAGCAGTCCTGTAGCAGGAAAGCAATGGGGAAGAGCATCCCGTAGTTTTTCTTAATAGGAAGCTGACAGCAGCTGAGAAACTACGCTGTGGTAGAGCGGGAGTGTCTCGCCATCAAGTGGGCTTTGGACTCCCTACGATATTTCCTCCTAGGTAGGAAGTTTCGCTTGATGTCAGATCACGCTCCCCTTACCTTGATGAGGCAAAACAAGCACACCAATGCCTGGGCGACAAGGTGGTTCCTTTCTCTCCAGGAGTTCAATTTCTTGGTAGAACACAGACTCGGGAGACAACATCAGAATGCCGATGCCCTCTCCCGAGTCTATTGTATGGTGTCGAGTGGTGCCTCCAACACCTCTGCGTTGAGGCAGAGGGGGGGGGGGAAATGTACAGGACGCCAAGGTTGGGTCCTGGACGGGTGCTATGTAGCACCAATATTTGGGTTATGGTCCCTTTAACGAGTGGTAATAGTGTTCAGGAGGTCACCCGATGGGTGAGGAATTCCTGGCAAAATAAATAGTCCAGAGAGGTCTGGCTCGCAGTCCTCTTTGTCTTAATAGAGAGGTATTTGGGGCCCGGAATTTCAGAGGCTCTAAAGTGACATTCGGGTGGGATAGAGCCTCCACTCCTGACCACTGGGAGTCAGCACACAGGGTGTTAAGGGCTTCCAGGAAGACAGCTCATAAAACAGGAAGTGATGCTAGAGGTGTGTGGAAGGAGTATGAGGATTGCACCTGTGGAGAGGAGCTGTCTGTCTGCTGGGAGCTTGGAAAGATTCAGCAAGGGCTCTGGAAGTTCCCCTACAAAACTGTATGTGTCTTTCCTTTGGTTTATTTTTGTGCTGAAGACAAGCAGGACTTTTGATTTATGCTGGAAGATAAGTGGACTTTGTTTTATACTTTTCTGTGTGCTGAATTAAGCGTTATCTTTGCTTTATTCACAAATAAAAGCCTTTCTGTTTAAAAGTCAACGGTTTATGCACTTAGTCCCGTGGAGCTATAATCCCCAAAAGTTTACAAAATATATATATATATAGTAGTGATGAGCCGAACACCCCCGGGTTCGGTTCGCACCAGAACCCGCGAACGGACCGAAAGTTTGCACGAACAGTAGAACCCTATTAAATACAATGGATGTGAACGTTCGGATTCTAAAGTGCTAATTATAACGACTATTATCCATGTTATTGTCCTAAACAGAGTTTGGGAACCTGGGTTCTGCACCAGGGGACATGTATCAATGCAAAAAGAAGTTTTAAAAACGTACGTTTTCCGGGAGCAGTCATTTTAATGATGCATAAAGTGAAAAAAAAAAGTCAAATATTCCTTTAAATATTGTACCTGGGGGGTGTCTAAAGTATGCCTGTGAAGTGCCACGTGTTTCCGTGTTTAGAACTGTCCCTGCACAAAATTACATTTCTAAAGGAAAAAAAGCCATTTAAAACTGCTTGCGGCTTTAATGTAATGTCTGGTCCCGGTAATATGGATGAAAATCTTTAAGAAAAATGGCACAGCTACCCCATCGCCCCCCCCCCCCTACCCCAGCCCATTACCAGCCCCTTTGGGTCTTGTATGGATATTAAGGGGAACCCCGCACACAAAATAAAAAAGGCCCTATATACTCTGAACAGCCGTATACAGGCGGTGCATACAAGACAGGGACTGTAGGTTTGTTCTTATGTAGAATCTGTTTGTAATTTTGAACAGCTACATTGTTTAAGTGTAGCTCCATGCCAAATTCCTTTTTTTTAGCTTTTTGGAAAACATAGGGAAGGGTTATCACCCCTGTAACATTTGTTTTGCTGTCTGTGCCCCTGTTCAGAACATTTCACCTCACTTTGCGTCCCAATGACAACTGTTTTTTAAATGTGGTGTTTTTATTGAAACAAGGATTGGTGATAAAGCATCAGTAGAGAGGAGACCCCTTTCTCCCATATTAATTCTTACAGGAGAGAATTTTCCTTCCAAGGGGTAGATTTCCTCTCACTTCCTGTTGTCTTCTTCCGTTTGCAAGTAGTAGTCGTTTGTAAGTTGGATGTTTGAAAGTAGGGACCTGCCGTATATACTCTGCAGAAATTGGCCCCTTAGGTGTTGGTGTTGGCACAACACTGTAAGCACTCACAGTTACTCTTGGTGGGTGCTGGAACGCCCTGCTGTCAACTATTATATCAGGAATTGTAATAACATATAATTGTTGAACAGTGGTAGTAAAAATTGGGCCTTTGATGGTGGTGCTGGTGCCACAACACTGTAAGGCCTGACAGTTACTCTTGGTGGGCGCAGCAATGGGCCCTGCTGTGAATTATTAGATCAATAATTATAATTGCATGCCCCTGTTGAACAGGGGCTGAAAAATTGGGCCTTTGGTGGTGGTGGTGGTGGTGGTGGTGTTGACACAACACTGTAAGGCCTGACAGTTACTCTTGGTGGGCGCAGCAATGGGCCCTGCTGTGAATTATTAGATCAATAATTATAATTGCATGCCCCTGTTGAATAGGGGCTGAAAAATTGGGCCTTAGGCACTGGTGGCACAACACTGCAACCCCTCACAGATACTGTACTTGGAGCACAGCAATGAGGCCTGTTGCAAAGTATTGCATCAAAAATAGTAATTACACGCCCCTGTTAAACAGGGGCTGAAAAATTGGGCCTTAGCCACTGGTGGCGGCACCCATAAACCAAAATGATCTTCCAAGCTATCATCATTAATCGGATCATTGAGGAGGAGGAGGAGGATAGTCAGTCAACATAACAGCACAGGCACTCAGCATCAGCATCAGTCTTGAAGGGATGTGACATTTTAAAATCAATTAGTCTGTTATATCAGCATCAGGTGTGTGGTAGCTGGTGGTGATCCAAGACTGGTTCATCTTGATGAAAGTCAGTCGATCAACCGAGTCGGTGGACAGGCGCACCCTGTGATCCGTGACAAATCCTCCAGCAGCACTGAATGTGCGTTCTGAAAGAACGCTGGATGCAGGACAGGCCAGTAGCTCAATTGCATACTGTGCAAGCTCTGGCCAGTGATCCATCCTCAAGACCCAGTAAGCCAGAGGATTTTCGGAGGGGAAGGTGTCCAAGTCTGACCTTGCCCCTAGGTATTCCTGCACCATGTATATCAGACGCTGGCGATGGTTGCTGGAACCGATCATATTTTGGGGCTGCGGACTAAAGAATTGTCTGAACGCATCGGTCAGACGGCCACCTTCCCCACCACTCCTTCTTTGACTGCCCGAAGCCTCAGCAACTCGTTGTCCAGGACCAGGAGTTTGTAACCTCCCAGTCTCTGGGAACGGGTTGCACAGACCTTTCTGCAAGGCCTCCCGGAGTTGTCTCATCCTCTGCGACGGTAACATAAGGTCCGCAACCTTACCCTTGTACCGTGGATCAAGGAGAGTGCCCAGCCAGTAATGGTCCCTCTCCTTGATCCGAAGAATACGAGGATCCTTCCGCAGACTTTGCAGGATCAGGGAGGCCATGCAGCGTAGGTTAGCTGAGGCATTCAGTCCGGAGTCCTCTGGGTCACTAAGGACGACATGATCCGCAGCCACCTCCTCCCAGCCACGTACAAGTCAACTGGTTTCTTGGGACTGTAAATCATCCCTAAAAGACTGCTGCTGATGATGCTGAGTGCCAGCCTCCACCTCCATGCTGACTCAATCCTCCTCCTCCTCCTCCTCTTCCTGTGTGATGGGTGGGACAGAAGGAACACTGTCTGGGTAAAGGGGGCCTTGAGAGGCAAGGAAGTCCTCCTCTTCCTGCCTCTGTTCTGCCTCAAGTGCCCTGTCCATTATTCCACGCAGCGTGTGCTCCAACAGGTGGACAAGAGGTACAGTGTCACTGATGCATGCACTGTCACTGCTCACCATCCTCGTGGCCTCCTCAAATGGTGCCAGGACAGTGCATGCATCCCTGATCATGCCCCACTGGCGTGGTGAAAAAAACCCGAGCTCCCCTGACCCTGTCCTGGTGCCGTAGTCGCACAGGTACTCATTGATGGCCCTCTGCTGCGTGTGCAGCCGCTGCAGCATGGCCAACATTGAGTTCCACCTGGTAGGCATGTCACATATAAGGCGGTTCTTGGGCAGGTTCAACTCCTTTTGCAGCTCAGCCAGGCGAGCACTGGCATTATAAGATCTGCGGAAATGCACACAGACTTTCCTGGCCTGCCTCAGGACATCCTGTAAGCCCGGGTACCTGCCCAGGAACCGCTGCACCACCAGGTTAAGGACGTGAGCCATACAGGGCACATGGGTCAGTTGTCCCTGTCGGAGGGCGGAGAGGAGGTTGGTGCCATTGTCGCAAACCACCATTCCTGGCTTAAGCTGGCGTGGCGTCAACCACCTCTCGGCCTGCCCCTGCAGAGCAGACAGGACCTCTGCCCCAGTGTGGCTCCTGTCCCCCAAACACACCAGCGCAAGCACGGCATGGCATCTTTTTGCCTGCGTACTTGCGTAGCCCCTTGAACGCCTACGGAGCACCGCTGGTTCCGAGGACAAACCACAGGAAGAGGCCATGGAGGAAGAAGAAGAGGAGGGGGTGGAGGAGAGAGGTGTGTCACAACCAGTAGTAGCATTTTGGAGGCGTGACAGTGGAACAACCTCCAACACTACTGCACCTTGTCCTGCATCCTTCCCAGCTGCCAAAAGAGTGACCCAATGGGCCGTGAAAGAAAGGTAACATCCCTGTCCATGCCTGCTGGACCATGAGTCAGCGGTAATATGCACCTTACCGCTGACTGCCCTGTCCAGCGAGGCCAAGACATTGCCTTCCACATGCCTGTAGAGAGCCGGAATCGCCTTCCGTGAGAAAAAGTGGCGTTTGGGAACCTGCCACTGAGGAACCGCACATTGCACAAACTCACGGAAGGGGGCCGAGTCTACCAACTGAAAAGGCAGCAGTTGAAGCGCTAGCAATTTAGCCAAGCTAGCATTCAACCGCTGGGCATGTGGATGGCTGGGAGTGAACTTCTTTCGACGGTCCAGCAGCTGGGGCAGGGAAATTTGCCTGCTAGAATCGGACGTCGGTGTACTGCTAGCAGAGTGGCCGCAAGTACTTGGCTGTGACACACCTAATTCTACACCTTCATTCCTCTCAGTGCAGGTTTCAGAGAGGACTGAAGGTATAGTGGGGTTGGAGATCCCAGGTGATGCGGTGCAAGGAGAGGTTCGCTTTGTTCTTTGGTGTGGGTCTTTAAGGTAGGCTTGCCAACGAGCTGCATGGCAGGTCAACATATGTCTGATCAAGCATGTGGTGCCCAAGCGGCTAATGTTTTGGCCACGCGATATACGCTTGAGACATATGTTGCAAACAGCAGCTGTGCGATCTGATGCACTCGCCTCAAAAAAGGCCCACACCAAAGAACTTTTTGAATAACGGGCAGAGGCAGCGCCCTGCACAGGCGGAGCTCTGCGGTGTGATTCCGTCGGTGTGCTGCCCATACGCTGGCCACCCAAGGGCATCCTGCCTCGTTGGAGATGTGCCTCCTCCTCATCCTCCTCCTCCTCCTCCTCTCTCCTATTAGGCACCCACGTGGAGTCAGTGACCTCATCATCCCCTCCCTCCTCATCACTGGAGCCAATCTGGCAGTATGCTGCAGCTGCTGGAGCATGACTGCCAGATTGGTGTCCTTCTTGAGCATCCCCTCTCTCTGCTCTCATGCTACTGCCTTCTTCTAGCTGGGTATCATCATCAGATCCTTCGAAACGCTGGGCATCCTCCTGGAGCATGTACCCAACACTGTGCTCAAACAGTTCGGGGGACTCCTCAGGAGGAGGACATGGTGGGTCTAGGGAAGGAGTGACTAATGATGACATTGATACCAGAGAAGAGGACGCTTTGGCAGCTGCTTTGCCAGTACCCTGAGCCTGGGTGAGAGAGGATGAGGAGGATGAGGTGGGCTTGGTCATCCACTCTACCAAGTCTTCGGCATGATGTGGCTCAACATGTCCAGCTGCCGAAAAGGACAAGCGTGTCCCATGGCCATGTGCTGATGACAATGCACCGCGTCCACGACCAGCACTGTTGCCCCCTGACACAGAGCCTGCTTGCCCTCTTTTTTTGCCTCCTGACTGTTTGCCTCTCCTTGTTTGCCTTCCAGACATTTTAATGGATGGCCTGCAGGGAGATGGGAAAAACAGCAATAAGGGCTACCTTCAGGTGTATACTGTGCAGGAGGCTTAGCAACAAAGACACTGACACTGTCCCCTGCCTATCCTTCTCTGTCCCTAAACACAAGGATTTGCAATATGCTTCAGCAAGATTGGTTTAGCACAGAATAGCACACTGACAGTTTCCCTCACTGTCCTTCTCTGTCCCTACAAACAAGGTTTAGCACAGAATAGCACACTGATAGTTTCCCCGCGTGTCCTTCTCTGTCCCTAAATTCAAGGATTTAAAATATGGTTCAGCAAGATTGGTTTAGAACAGAATAGCACACTGACACTTTCCCTCACTGTCCTTCTCTGTCCCTAAAATACAAGATTTAGCACAGAATAGCACACTGATAGTTTCCACGAGTGTCCTTCTCTGTCCCTAAACTCAAGGATTTCAAATATGGTTCAGCAAGATTGGTTTAGGACAGAATAGCACACTGACAGTTTCCCTCACTGTCCTTCTCTGTCCCTACAAACAAGGATTAGCATAGAATAGCACACTGACACTTTCCCTCACTGTCCTTCTCTGTCCCTACAAACAAGGTTTAGCACAGAATAGCACACTGACACTTTCCCTCACTGTCCTTCTCTGTCCCTACAAACAAGATTTAGCACAGAATGACACACTGACACTCTCCCTACCTATCCTTCTCTGTCCCTAAACACAAGGAATCCAGGATTAGTAAAGGAAAAAAATGACACTGTCCCTGCCTATGCTTCTCTTTCCCTGCTCCGGAACACACTACACAAGGCCGCCGCGCTGGCGGCCTTTTATAGTGTGGGGCGTGTACTAAACCCCCTCAGCAATAATTGGCCACAGGCATCCTGCCTGTGGCAAATCATTGCTCTCCTCGCTGCTGGCGCTGTGATTGGCCAAGCATGCGGGGTCACAGTGCATGCTTGGCCAATCACAGCGCCTGGATGACACTGCGATGGCGTAGTGCATTGTGGGCCGTTCGCGTCACTCGAATTTGGCGTGAACGGCCCAAATCGTTCGATCTTCGTCGAACGATCGAACAGCTGATGTTCGAGTCGAACGTATGTTCGACTCGAACACGAAGCTCATCCCTAATATATAGTAATGTTCGGGGAACCAGCTAGATCGCAGGATACAGGCTTTTCAAACAAAAAGGACGTTTATTAAACTTAAATGGCTTCACAGCAGCAAAACAAAAGAAATAACAGTCTCACCGACTTGTAGAACTTGGAACTGCTATCGCAGTTAAACAGTCCTTACTTGGTGTTGCAGGTAAGTTCCCCAGCTAGCAGACTTCCAGGCAGGACACTGCCATGTGCTTTTATAGCTGTCCACTGTCCACCGTTCACCATGCACAGTCTCCACTATACTCCTCCACACCCATCTACAACTTCCTGTCTGTCTTAAACCACTTCCTTGGACAGGTGCATTAACCCTTTCTGTTCCCTTAAAGGAACCACAGTCCAAACAAAGGGGAAATATAGCGTCCTTCCAGGACCCAGCCATGACGTCCTGTACATATCCCCCCCCTGTGCCCCAACGCCAAGGAGGTGGAGGCAACAGTGGAGCTAAAACAATGGACTCGGGAGAGGGCATCTGCATTTTGATGCTGTCTCCCGGGCCTATGCTCCACTACAAATTTAAATTCCTGGAGCGCCAGGAACCAACGAGTAATCCTGGCATTAGTCCCTTTACCTTGCCTCATCCATGCTAAAAGGGCATGGTCAGAAATCAGCCTAAACTTCCTCCCCTAGAGGTAATATCTGAGGGATTCCAGAGCCCACTTAATGGCCAGACGCTCTCGTTCAAATTTTTTTTTTTGTTCCATAAAGTTTTATTGAGCAAATTGACAGGAATCACAGTACAGAGATTGATGCAAAACAGGTGCATTTACAGAAAACCAGATTTTGGTACAACTTAAATAAGCCTTACAGACGGGTGTAAAATAGTCTCCAAGGTTTGTATCAGTGAGACTGAAGGTGCAGATGGGCCGGAGCCTTTATTAGTTTGATCCGCATTCCAACCGCCTGCTAACTTTGCTGCATTGCCTGTTGATTCCAACACCAAAGAGAAGGTGTCTAAGATATGGTGATAAGGGGATGGGGTGGGAGGGAAAATATCTATTCATGGTGAGGGGGTATGGGATTGGAGGGGGGGGTAGGAGGGGGGGATGAATCAGAGCGCAAGGGACAACAACGGGGATGGGGGGAAGAGGTGGGGAAGGGTTGAGGATGGGGGTGAGGAAGAGGATGGGGGGAGTGACCTCTCGTTTGGGCCTCCGTGTGAAAGAGGGGGATAAAGAGCACCTCAGAGTACAGACTCTAATCTGAGGGAACATGCTGATTGTATTCAGCTGTAGTTTTGAAGTGTGCCCAACAGGACCAGGTAGTCGAAAAATTCTCCAGTCTCTCTTGAGAGATGTGGATCAGTTCTGCCATGTCGCAAATTCTAGAGATGGTCATAAACCATTCTTTAAGTGACGGTGTATGACAGGAGCGCCAGTGTTTGGGGATGCACAGCCTGGCAGCATTCACCATGTGCATGGCTAGGGATTTGAAATAATCCTTCCTTGAGAGAGAAGTGTGATGCAGAAGAAATTGTGCTGGTGTGAAATCCAAGGTGTAAGTGGTGATGGATGTGATGTATCTGTGTACTTCCCTCCAAAAGGGTTGGATGTGTGAGCATTCCCACCAAATATGTACCATGGAACCCACCTCTGTATTGCATCTCCAGCAAATATTGGAGGTTGAAGGAGCAAACTTATGAAGGAGAGCTGGGGTCCTATACCATCTAGTGAGCACTTTATACCCATTCTCCTGGATAGCAACGTTCAATGACCCCCTGTGTGCGTATTCGTGAATTCTTGTCCATTCAACTGATGTCAGGGGGATAGGTAGATCTCTGTTCCACGAGGCCTGTGATGGCGAAAGGGTGGAATCGGTAGGTTCTAAGAGTAAAGCGTAGAGCAGGGAAATAAGGTGCCGTTGGGGGGTTCTACGATAGCAGAGGGTTTCAAAAGGGGTAAGTGGTCTTGTCCAACTGCCCTGAGCTGCATGTGTGGATAAAAAATGACAAATTTGTCTGTATGTCCAAAAGGGGAAGGTAGAGGTGTTAGAAATGAGCCTAAGGTCCTCTATCGAAGCAAGCTTACCGTCAGTGTAAAACTGTAAAGCAAGGATATCTTGATGCGGCCATTCTTGTTTGAGGAAAGTAGAAGACTCGCCTGGGATAAAGTCGGGGTTCCCTCTCAGCGTAGTCAGCGGGCCCGGGGTGGGTGAGAGGGAACCTCTGGAGGGGGACCCCCTAAGAAGCGTTAAGGAAGTATGGATGAAGGGATGTGAGGTCAGGGACTGTGGCCATTGTTTCGGGGACAGCCATGGGAGAAGGTGTAGCGGCATGGGCGAGAAAGAGTCTTCGATAGCAGTCCAGACCTTTTCAAAGGAGTGGATGGACCAGTCCGCGATTCTCGTAAGATGACACGCAACATAGTATTTATGCAGGTCTGGAAGGGCGATACCCCCTTTAGGCTTAGGCAAGGTGAGTCTGGCATATTTGATTCTAGGGGGAGAACCTTTCCATAAAAATGCCGAGCAGGCCTTCCGATAAGAGGAAAAGAATCCTGCGGGTATATGCATCGGGATGGTTTGGATCAAGTATAATATACGTGGCAGGACAATCATTTTGATCAGAGCCGCTCGGCCAAACCACGAGACATTCAATGAGGACCACTCCAAGAAGTGGTCTTGGGCTTTTTTTCAGGGCAGGGTGGAAGTTAAGGGCATACAAATCTTTAAGGCAGGGTGGGATCTGAATCCCAAGATAGGAGATCGCAGTTTTTTCCCCCCAACGAAATGGAAGAAATTCTTGACAATGAAGAACCTCCTGTGGTGGGAGGGTGATATTCAGGGCGTGGGACTTTGTGTAGTTAATTTTTAGGTTTGAAATTGTACCAAAGGCTTCCAGGTCATGTAGGAGAGATGGGAGGGAGGTTCGCGGGGATGTGAGAGAGAGCAGGATATCATCCGCGAAGGCGGCCACTTTAAAGTCTTTGCCTTTGACCATCAAGCCCCTAATGTCCGTGTTTTCTCTAAGTTTGTTTAAGAGGGGTTCTAGGGAGAGAATGTAGATCAGGGGGGAGAGGGGACACCCCTGGCGAGTGCCATTGCTGATGGAGAAGACGTTCGACAGGTGTCCGTTAACTCTCACCGCCGCCGTGGGGTTCGAGTATAATGCCATTATGGAGGTGAGCATGCGGTCCCCAAGGCCCACCCCTTTTAGGACCTCTCGCATGTAGTCCCAGGCCACTCTGTCAAACGCCTTCTCCGCATCAAGGGAAAGCAAAAAGCCGGGTGTTTTAGTTGAGGTGAGCCAGTGGTGTAGGTTGAGGGTTCGTATGGTATTGTCCCGCGCCTCCCTTCCCGGGACAAACCCCACTTGATCATTGGAGATAAGACCGGGGATTAAAGGTATTAACCTGTTGGCAAGGATCTTGGCATAAATTTTTATATCGACATTAAGGAGTGAGATCGGCCTATAATTCGCCACCTGGAGGGCATCCTTCCCTTCCTTAGGGATTACCGTGATGTGTGCCTCTAATAGTCTATTAGGTCGGTCTTGCGGATTGGCCAGGGCATTAAACATCTGCAAAAGGTTGGGGGCAAGGGTGTCTGCGAATGACTTATAGTACTGGAGGGTGTACCCGTCCGGGCCCGGGCTTTTGCCCAGCCTCATTTGTTTCAGGGCTATCTCCAGCTCTCCTGTCGAGAATTGTCCCTCTAAGGATTGTGCTTGTTGGGAGGAAAGGGGTTTAGGGCCATATTGTGCGAGAAAATCCGCAATGAGCGTTTGACGTGTCTCTCCCGATGCTCGGGGTGGCAGGGCAGGGCGAAGGTTATAGAGCCTTCGGTAGAAGGATTCGAATTCTCTCGCGATGTCCTCGCTCTTAGCCAAGAGGGTGCCCCGGGGATCACGTAGGGCATGTACGGTGGAGGAGAGTTTGGCCTTCTGGACTGACCGCGCTAAAAGGCGCCCACTCTTATTGCCATGTTCATAAAAGACCCTCTGCCCAAGAATATAGCGCCTTCTCGTGCGCTTACCCAGTTCGTCTGTAAGGAGTGTGCGGAGCTGAATTAGTTCCTGAAGGGTGTTCTGGGCTTGCGTTTGTTTGTGGGACAGCTCTAGTGCTCTAATCCTTTTGATAAGAGCATTCACTTTCTCCTGATAAGCTTTTTTGGCTTGTGCATTCAGGGCAAGCAGTTCTCCCCTTACCACACATTTGTGGGCTTCCCATATGGATATTGGAGAAATGTCAGGGTTAGCATTCTCCTGAAAATAAAGCTTGATGCATGAGCGGATCCGTTCCAATGAGGTTGGATCCGTCAAGCAGGAAGGGTTGAACCGCCAAATTTTAGTCTTGGGGAACGTTTCCGGGAACGATAGTGTAACTGTGATGGGATGATGATCCGATAAGAACATTGGTTCAATGGAGGCATGTTGGAGGGCGGGGAGGTCTGTCTGGGATAGAAAAAAAAAATCGATTCTGGAGTATTTCTGGTGGGGGGCCGAGAAGTAGGTGTAGTCTTTGGTTGAAGGATAGAGGGTACGCCAAGTGTCATGAAGGGACAAGGTTTGTAATTGGGCTTTAATTTGGCGTAATGCCTTATAGGGCAGAGAAGTCGTGGCAGTGGAGGTATCTAGGAGGGGGTTCAAGGGCACATTAATGTCGCCTCCCAGGAGGACCAGGCCGCTCTGGAATGAGGACAGGAGGGCGCAAGTCTTGCGGAAGAAGGAGACTTGATGTTCATTAGGGCAATATATGTTAGCCAATGTAATAGGCTTAGTTGCATATGTTCCCTTAACAAAAATGAATCTGCCTTCAGGGTCCACTAGGGAGTCAGTCAGGAGGAAGTTGGCGTGTTTTGAAATAAGGATTGAAACTCCCTTAGATTTGGCCACCGGGTTAGTGGCGTGTAGGGCAGAGCGATACATGTGATTAGTCAGTTTAGGGATAGCATCAGATCGGAAGTGCGTCTCCTGTAGGAAGATAAAGTGAGCCTTTTGTTTGGTGAGCGAAGCTAACACTTGTGACCTTTTTTCCGGTGCATTCAGGCCTTTTGTGTTCAATGAAACACACTTCAGAGTCAGTGGGACATTAGTCTTAGGGGGGTTCTGCATTATGAAGAGTTAAGGAGAGGCGAAAATGAGTGTCTGGTTGTCGATTAGGTTAGGACCTTCCTATAGAGGATGAGTGTGAGGGTCACTCCCCCAGGGGAAGGGAAAGAAGGGGGGGGGACACACAAAAAGGGAGGAGGGGTAAGGAGGGAGGACACACGAGTGGGAAAATCAGGAAGATTTGGGGGTAGGGAGAGTCAGGAGGATCAGAGCAGAAAAAGAAAAGAAAAAAGAAAAGAGAAGAAAAGAAAAGAAAAGAAAATAAAAGAAAAAAAAAAGGGGGGGGGGATATGAGAGCTAAATGTAAGGGAATAGATATGGGAAAGGGGAAAGAAAAACCAGAGGTGGACTTCGCTAGGCTATCTACCTGTAGGAGTCAAGAGGAAATCTGGAGTGTCAGCAACGTCTCAGTGAGACTGCTGTGTGGGGGTAGTAGTGTGAGCGGTAACCACGGCCTAGCTGTGGACCGGGGGTCAAAGTGAAGCGGATGAGGGATCCCGCTTACGGCGAGAGCCCAAGAAGCGTAGTGGGGAGCCTACCATAAGGAACAAGCTGCCGAAAGTTCAAGTATCAAGTGCATAGGAGCAATACACAAATCAACATAACATAACACATATAACCTATTCCAGCTCGCAGTGCTGAAATCAATATAACCGAGCCATAATATTTAGAAAGTAAACCTTTTAAAGTGTATTCAGGAGAATCAACCGAGAAATCCACAGCCCGTGAGGCAAGCTGGGGAGAGGAGACCCTCTTCAAAGACTTACGTTAAGCCACTCTATGGTGGGGGGGAGGGGGTGAGTAGGGGGGAAGGGGCAGGGCAACAGGTCCAAGGACGGGGGGTGAGGGAGGAATGGGAGGGGGGAGGGAGAACAAGGGACAAGGGGATGAGGCAGGGGAAGGGGCAGGTTGAGGGGAGTGGGGAAAGGAGGAGGGGAAGAGGGGGGAGGGGAGGGAAAGGAGGGGGAAGGGATGGCTAGGAGGATAGGGGTGGAGGGGGAGAAGAGGGGATTAGGGGGAGGGGGAGAAGAGGCAAGGGGAGGGGGGGAGAAGAGGTGCAGGGGGGGGGGAGAGGGGGTGAGGAGGGGGGGAAGAGAGATGGAGGGGAAGGAGAGAGGAGGAGGGGATGGGAAATGCAAGGAAAAAAGGGGGAAGGGAGGGGAAGAGATGTGGGGAGAAAGGAGGGGGGGTAGGGAGGAGAGAACAAGGGAGCGGGGGAGGGGGGGGAAGTGGGGGGGGAAGAGGGGAAGAAGCGGGGGGAAGGGGGGAAGGAGTGGAGAGGGGAGGAGGGGAGGGATGAGGGGGGGAAGGGAGAGCCCAGAGTGAGTTAGGGTGACGGTATCTCGACGTCTGCCTTCGCATCGGGGGGCGGAATGGGGCTCCCGGAACCCAGGAGTCCCTGGCCTCTCCCAAACCCCCCCCCCCACCCAACCGACGCCCAGCAGACCGTATCTGTATAACCGGGGGTCAAGGGAAAGCACATGCAAATAAGGAACATGTAGAAGCACTGGTAATGTTATTGAGAGACAATATAAAGTAATATTTGGGGGAATAAAAGTAAGACATAGATTGCGAAAACATTGCCTACAGGAGTTTAGGATCGTCTTCCGTGAAAGAAGTATCCAAGGGGGGGATGATGTGTTCGTGTTGCAGGCCGAGGTTTCGGGCAATTTAGAGATCAGTCCTCCCGGTTCCAAAAAAAAAAAGGAAAGGGGGGGAAGTCTGCTCGGGCCCGAATTGCAGAGAGATCTCCGTAGCTGTGTGGGTAGGGGCCAATGACAGAAACCCAGGCCTACTCCTGGACACTCATAGGGAGTCTCTCCCAGGACGGGAACTTGTCGTGGGGGCATCCATATCTTCGACAGAGAGTTCAAACTTTGAGTGCAACCTCCCAGCTTTGGGGGATCCGGGCGCGTACGAGGGATTAGGTGCTCTGGGGTAAAAAGGCGTAGGTAGCTTTTTCGGGGATACGCACTTTCCACATCCGCCACCTGAATCAGGCAGGCCCTAGGTCGTCCGCTGGGTTACAGGTTGTGGAGCTATTGGGTGACTCCCGATGGAGAGGCATTGTATGGAGTCCCAAACAGGGAAAGAAGGTCACCGTTAGGGCCATTGGGACACGGGGTTGTCAGCTATGAGGTGCAAGAGACTGGGGTGGGAATGGCATGTCTATCTCAAATGAGGGTCTGGGGGGTCTCCGGGAGAGTGAGAGATCAGTGCATAACGCTTACACATCTCGGGGGGGGAGGCATACTCACGGGCTGCAGGTCTCAGTCTATCCAGCAGACAGTCAATAGATTTCTCGCATCACATACGCGGTGGTGAGGGGCTATGTTGTTGCAGATCCCGGCGTGAGGAACGAGCATTCGGTGACATCGGTCCAGGTCTACGGTGACGCGGTCTCTGGCGTGCAGCTTTCGGCGACGGATGGAGCGAAACAGGAAGCCAGGGTTCCGCTGGGAAGTAAAGCGCATACCAATCCGGTAGTTCTAAGGCGGGCAAGTCGAGTTGATCACAGAACGCCTGAAGATCTTCCGGTGTGCGAAGCAATGCAGAGCGCCCCCTCGCTGAAGCAGACAGGCCAAACGGGAATTTCCAGCGGTACTGAATGTTTCTCGCACGTAGAGCATCTAGCAGTGGCCGTAGTGCCCTCCTGTTTTGAAGGGTAATCTGTGAAAGGTCCTGGAACAGTTTCACCTCCGCGCCATTATAAAGAATACGTCCCCTTTCCCTCGCCTTGCGGAGAATCTCTTCCTTAAGGGGGAAGCTAACTATACAGCATATAATGTCTCTGGGGGGTTCGTTATCCCGGGGTATGGGGCGGAGGGCGCGGTGGGCCCTTTCCATATCAATGGGGGAATCCGCAGGGCGCTCAATCAGGTCATTAAAGATAGCGCTGACGGTTTGCTGTAAGGCGGTGGGGTCTACGGATTCGGGGACCCCCCGTACCCTAACATTGTGCCTCCTTCCCCGGTTATCCAGGTCTTCCACATGTCTGTGGAGCTCAAAAACTTGGGCAAGTTGGGAGTCATATGCCGACTGTACCTGGCGAATGGCCGCCGCGTGCGTCTGGGTCGTCTGCTCCACGTTATCCACTCGGTGGGTGACCGCGAGCATTTCGGCCTTCAGGTCTGCTATGGCAGCAGTGACCGTGTTTTTGATGTCCGTCGCAACTTTCTCCAAGTCGAGTAGGCTGGGGGGGAGAGCCCCGCTGGAGCTGGGAGAGGATATCCCCGGCATATTGGCTGAAGGCGGCCTGTCAGGCGAGGCCGCGGCTTGGGCCTGTGCTGGCGCGAGGATCCGCAATGGCGCAGAGGCCTGCGTCTTTTGGGACCGGAATATGTCCGGTATATTCCTCCCCGAGTGCGTCTGAGAGTCCTTGATGGTGCGAGAGGTGGACGAGCTCCTTGTGGCTCTGTGCATAGCAAGCTTAGGATGGTAGGCTCCCGTTCAAGGTGATAAAGCGGCCCGGTCACACAGGAGCTCTCAGATTAGGCGTCCATCTCGGTCTCCGCTTAGGCCACGCCCTCCGCTCTCGTTCAATTTTAGCGTATTTTTGTTCTGCTGGTGTCAACTTCCTACTGAGGAAGACTACTGGGTGCTCTTCACCATGAATAACCTGTGACAACACCGCTCCCAATCCTACATCGGAAGCATCAGTCTGGACAACAAAACTTGTTTGAAAAATTGGTTGCTATCAGGACAGGGTGTTGGCACAGTGCTGACTTGAGCTCCATAAAAGCCTTTTCAGCATCTGCATTCCATTCCACCATGACCGATTTTCGACCCTTAGTCAGATCGGTCAATGGAGCCGCCAATGTGGCAAAGTTGGGTACGAATCTCCTGTATTATCCCACAATGCCCAGGAATGCACGTACCTGTTTTTTTGTGAGGGGGCGGGGCCAATTCTGTATAGCCTCTACCTTGCTAACCTGAGGTTTCACCATCCCTCTACCCACAATATAGCCCAGGTATTTCACCTCCTCCATTCCCAAAGCACATTTTTCAGGGTTTATTGTAAACCCCTCCTTCCAAAGAGTCCAGTACTGCCTGGACTTTGGGCAAGTGTAATTCCCAGTCCCTGCTAAAAATTACTATGTCGTCCAAGTACACTGAGGCATACTCCTGGTGAGGTCCTAAAATCCTATCCATTGCTCGCTGGAATGTGGCTGGAGCAGTTTGCAGTCCAAAAGGCATTCGTTTGTACTGAAAACTCCCCTCTGGGGTAGAAAAAACAGTTTTCTCTCTAGCAGCCTTAGTCAATGGGATTTGCCAATACCCCTTGGTAAGGTCTAATGTTGTGATATACCTGGCTGGACCTAGTCTCTCAATAAGCTCATATACCCGAGACATGGGGTAGGCATCAAACCGTGAAACCTCATTAAGTTTCCGGAAATCATTGCAGAATCGCAGAGTCCCGTTGGGCTTTGGTACCAACACAATCGGGCTTGACCACTCACTCTGCGATTCTTCAATGATCTCCAGGTCTAGCATCTTCTTCACTTGCTCTGAAACGGCCTTCCTTTGAGCCTCTGGGATGCGATAGGGCAGGACAAAAACTTTGACTCCAGGTTCCGTGATAATATCATGTTCTATGACACTAGTTAGCCCTGGCAAGTCTGAAAACTTTTCTTTATTTCTCTGCAAGAACTCCTTTGCCTGCTGACTTTGGATTTTAGACAGGGTACTTGCTGCTTGGACACTCTCCACCCCAACCTGAGGCTCAAGTCTTGCACTAGCCAGGGAGGTCACCGGTTCCCTGTCTGTCCAGGGCTTTAACAAGTTGACATGATATATCTGATACGGGTTCCTCTTGCCTGGCTGGTGGACTCTATAATTTACCTCTCCAACTTTTTCCACAACTTCAAACGGGACCTTGCCATCTGGCCAAGAATTTACTGTCCACAGTGGGAATTAGTACCGCTACTCGATCCCCCACTTGGAAGTGCCTTATTTTAGCAGCCCTGTTATAGACCCGTCGTTGAGCCTCCTGGGCTTTTTGCAAATGCTCTTTAACTAGTGGCATCACAGTTTGGATCCTTTCCTGCATTTGGGAGACATATTCAAGAACATTAGATGTCCCCCTAAGACATCGTCATGGGCCAGGTCCAGAACATTTCGTCTATATTGTTGGGGTACCAACAATTGTTCTACCACATTTTCTCTCACCTTGGTAACCCAATACAATAACTCATTATATAAGGTGAAGTGTGGCCACCGCTCATTCGCACCTGGCTCTTGGGGAACCCCATTTACTACTACAACTTGTTCCCATGCACGGGCCAAAGTGGGGTCCTGCATCTGAGCAGTACCAAACGCCCCCTGGGGAACACCCAAATCTGGTAGGGCAGAGGTAGAGGCCACTTCCTCGTCCCCCAGCATTACCTGAAGTGGGGAAGGTTCTCCCCCCTCAGTGTTTTGGTAGCTCTGTGGACCACATATCTTGACATTCTCAACAGTATCGGCTCTACTTTCATCACCATTAACCCAATTATTAGCATTTTCATCATTTGGATCCACATTAAGAACATTTTGGCAGTTCAGGGTTATTCCTTTCAGCAGCAGGAACAGGGAGGCTAGTTTCTCCCCAATCTCTGAACTGTTCTCCTTGTTCCCACAGTTTTGTAAACAACGGACAGTCTCGTCCTATTATAACATCATGTACCAAGTTCTTTACCACCCCCACCTCTTGAGTACCAGTCCCACATGCTGAGGAGATGGACACTGAGATGAGAGGGTACTCTCTAGTGCCCCCATGAATGCACACCACCCGTAAGGTTTTGCTTACCGGACCGATCTTCGCAATTACTCTAGGATGAACCATTATTACCATGCTTCCGGAGTCCAACAAAGCCCGGGCAGGGCGGTGGTTCACTTGGACTTCACACTCAAATTTTTCCTCACCCAGGTCGAAATGTGTGGTGCATACTTTATGGGCATAAAAAGACCCCCTCTGAACGACCCCGCATTCCATGGGCTCCTCTTGCAGTGTGCCCGGGTATGACCCCAGGAATGACATCGCCAACATTATACATCCCATCCTCTTCGAACAGGAACAAAACGCTGAGGAGGTACCGAGAGTGACTCTTGACCTTCGGGGGTGTTTGCTACAGGACTCCTTGGAACATCCTTTTGAAGGGCAGCAGTTGGTCGAACAGGCCGTGGCAGACTGGGCCCTATGTGCTTGGTAGGTCCGAGCAGGTCCTCCCCCACTGTATATCATTCCACCATCTTGACAAGGAGGTTTGCTGTTTTGGGGTCTCCATGGCTGACCCACCATTGAAGGTCGTCTGGCAGGGATCTCAGGTATCGGTCCAGCACGACCCGTTCCACAATTAGGCTGCAGCCATTTATTTTGCACCAGGTCATGCATTTGAGACTGGGGTGGCCGATCTGGACGATACTTCCATTGGTGTACTCGTTGGGCCAGAACGGCCGTAGTCACCCCCAGACGAGCCAGAATTTCTGCCTTTAACTTTTTATAGTCTTTAGCATCATCGGGTGGCAGGTCGAAGTAGGCTTTTTGAGGATCTCCGGTGAGAAAAGGAGCAATGAGGCTGGCCCACTGGTCCTGAGGCCACCCTTCTCTCTCTGCCGTCCTCTCAAATGTAGCAAGAAATGCCTCTACATCATCGCTCAGGGACAATTTCTGCAGAAAATGGCTTGCCCTCAGTCACCTAATTGCCAGGGGGAACAGCCGCTTGCTCCCGATCCTGAGACAGCTGCTGCACTGCTTCATTTAAGACAGCCACCTGAGCCTGCATAACCTCTTGCTGGGCTGCCAACTGGGTCACTAACAGGCGAGTATTTTCTTGCTGCAGCTGATTAGCTTCCTCATGGTGAGTTTGCGCTTGCATATTAGCCAGGGACAGCTGTTTAATTATCTCCTCCATTGCTTCAGCTTTCAACGTTTGCACAGCTTTAACCCAGGACATAAATCCAATGTACTGTCCCTTTTAACTGTCAGTTCAATGTCAAAGAAAAAAAAATGTTTTTTTTTTTCTTCTTATGCCTGTTCTGTCCTGCCCGCATTCGAGCATCAGTGTAATGTTCGGGGAACCAGCTAGATCGCAGGACACAGGCTTTCCAAACAAAAAGGACGTTTATTAAACTTAAATGGCTTCACAGCAGCAAAACAAACAAAATAACAGTCTCACCGACTTGTAGAGCTTAGAACTGCTATCGCAGTTAAACAGTCCTTACTTAGTGTTGCAGGTAAGTTCCCGAGCTAGCAGGCTTCCAGGCAGGACACTGCCATGTGCTTTCACAGCTTTTACAACTTTCCACTGTCCACTATGCACCTTCTCCACTATACTCCTCCACACCCATCTACAACTTCCTGTCTGTCTTAAACCACTTCCTTGGACAGGTGCGTTAACCCTGTCTGTTCCCTTAAAGGAACCACAGTCCAAACAGAGGGGAAATATAACGTCCTTCCAGGACCCAGCCACGGCTTCCTGTACTGTGTGTGTATATTTATATATATATATATATATATATATATATATATATATATATATATATATATATATTGTGAGGGGGTTAGCTCGGCAGCGGGTGTGTGTGACCCCCGAGATGGGCTCCCCACACAAAAACAGGCCCAGCAAACGGAGGTTGTGGTTTTCAAAATCAAAAAGGTGCGGTTTATTTTCTATTTACAGTGACAAAACACAGCAAAGCAAAAGAAACATAAACAAAATAAATCCTGGTCAACTTGACCTCTGACTAAACATACAGGTTTCCTAACTAACAACTGGGATCAGCCTAGTGCTGTCCTAGTCCCTAAGTCCCTGGTTTTAAATGTCCAAGCAAATAGCCACACAGGCTTTGTCTCACCGCACAGGGGTTCACTCTCCCTAGACAGTCCACACAGGTCTGGGTCCAGGCATGAGCTAACATCTAATGAAGCTGGGAGTTCTTATAGAGGCCTAAATGAGCTGACAAGCTTCAGCTGGTCTCATCAACTCCCTGTCTGCACGACGCCCCACACTCTCCCTAGAGGTATGAGTCATCCATGAGCCCACTAGCCTCAGCTGGGCTTATACAACTCTCCACCTAGTTGTATAAGTCGGCGTAAAGCCTGAATCTGGGCGAAATATATCTACCCCCCTGGATGCAACCAGGTGACTTTACCTTCCTGCTGTCACATACCCCCCCCTCTTGTTTTAACCTCGGGGTTGGAACACCAGCAATCAGGCATTCATGTACTCGAGACAAAGCATCCACATTCCCCATTTGAACGCCAGGGCGATGCTTTACTGTGAAGTTGAATTCCTGGAGGGCCAGGAACCACCTATTCACTCTTCTATTTGTTTCCTTGTTTTGAGCCATCCACTTTAACGGAGCGTGATCCGTAACCATGTCAAAGTGCCTACCTAGCAGGTAGTACCGAAGGGAATCTAGAGCCCACTTCACCGCTAAACACTCCTTTTCAACCGTGGCGTAATTTACCTCATGGGACTTCAACTTCCTGCTGAGGTAAATGACTGGGTGCTCTTCCCCGTTCCAGACCTGGGACAATACTGCTCCTAACCCCACATCTGATGCATCACTTTGTACGACAAAGTCTTTAGAGAAGTCGGGTGAGTACAACACTGGCTGGCTACATAAGGCTTGTTTCAAGAATTGGAATGCTGCCTCAGCCTCGGGGGTCCATTTAATCATGACCGACCCTTTCCCCTTCGTCAGGTTGGTTAGGGGCACAGCCTTAGAAGCAAAGTGGGGAATGAATCGCCGATAATACCCAGCGATTCCCAGAAAGGCTCATACCTGCTTCTTGCTGTTGGGACGTGGCCAACTCTGGATGGCCTCGACTTTGTTGAGTTGGGGTTTTATTACTCCCCTCCCAATGGTGTACCCAAGATATTTGGCCTCCTCCTGCCCAATGGTACACTTCTTGGGGTTAGCCGTAAACCCCGCTTCCCGAACAGAGTCCAGGACTGCTTGCACTTTTGGCAGATGTGAGGCCCAATCTGTGCTATGGACAATTATGTCATCCAGGTAAGCCGCAGCATACTTCCGATGGGGCCTCAGCATCTGGTCCATTTTCCGCTGGATTGTGGCCGGCGCATTCTGTAACCCGAACGGCATTCTTTTATATTGGAACGCCCCGTCTGGGGTTACAAATGCGGTTTTCTCTTTGGCCGACTTGGCCAGGGGGATTTGCCAATACCCTTTTGTGAGGTCAAGAGTCGTCATGTATCGGGCTGTTCCCAGCCGGTCGATCAACTCATCTATACGTGGCATGGGGTAGGTGTCAAATTTTGTAACTTTGTTCAACTGACGAAAATCGTTACAAAATCGCCAGCTCCCATCCGGTTTAGGCACCAACACAATGGGACTAGACCAATCACTTTGGGACTCCTCTATCACCCCTAAGTTCAGCATTTTCTGTACTTCCTCCCGTATTGCCTCCCGTCGGGCCTCTGGGATCCGATAGGGTTTTAACTTCACCCTTTCACCGGGCGGGGTAATGATGTCATGCTCTATCCCAGATGTTTGTCCCGGCAGCTCAGAGAATACCTCCTTGTTGCGAAGCACAAACTCCTTAACCTCCTGTTGTTGGGGTTGTGACAAGGTGGCTGCTATTCCAACCTCAGGAATCACGCAACCAGTTTGAGCTGGTGACCAAGTGTCTGCGACTAGGGACTCTCTATCCCTCCAGGCTTTCAACAGATTAACGTGATAGATCTGTTCGGGCTTTCGCCTTCCTGGTTGTCTGACCTTGTAATTCACTTCGCTCACTTTTTCCATTATCTCGTAGGGGCCTTGCCATTTGGCAAGGAATTTACTTTCAACCGTAGGGACAAGTACCAGTATCCTATCCCCCGGGGATAAGGTACGGGTCTTGGCTCCACGGTTGTACACTCTCTGCTGTGCTAACTGCGCTTGGGCCAAATGTTCCTTCACGATGGGCATTACCTGTGCAATTCGGTCTTGCATCAGGGCGACATGCTCAATCACACTCCTGTGGGGAGAACTCTCACTTTCCCAAGTTTCCTTGGCAATATCCAACAGCCCTCTTGGGTGTCTCCCATACAGTAACTCAAAGGGGGAGAATCCCGTAGAGGATTGGGGCACCTCCCTAATAGCAAACATCAGATAAGGAAGTAGACAGTCCCAATCATTTCCATCTCTATCCACCACTTTCTTCAACATTTGTTTTAGGGTTTTGTTGAACCTTTCAACCAGCCCATCG